>CM076578.1:1662520420-1663032786 GCA_034641835.2 Pinus albicaulis | reverse complement strand
GAAATTTTAAAATAAAATTGACATGTCTAAAATTCAGTGGTATGGATGTAATGGATATGGGAACTTCAAAAGTAATTGTCCTAAACTTGAGAAGGGAAACAAGAAAATATAGGAGATAAGTGAAGCCCATGTGACTGAAGAATTAGAATAACCAGAAGAGAAGAATTCAAAGAAGGAAGAAGTGAAAGACCTCTACTATTAAAGGTCTCTCACGCATTTATTTTATTTTTAGTATATAGAAGTTAGCAAGTCATGGTAGGAAGCATTGAGATGACATCATTCTAGAAGCATCAAAGGATAGCTGAAGTAGCAGCTTGAATGGTTAAATATATTCATCTAGAAATATACAAAGATAAGATTTTGTCACACTGCATCCTCATTAGAAAGAGGAATTTTCAAAATAAGGATCACCAGTATCCTCCTTTGAAATCCTTGTTAAAAGGTTCACCTCTGTCGGAAAATGAGAAAGGAAAAAATATTTTATCTTGTTGATAATTACTTGTGATATCCTTAAATTATTATTATGTTTTTTATGTTCTTATTTTTATCTTATTTCATTAAGAAATTACCAAAACCAAAAGACGAAGATCAAGGACACTAGACGTAGGCGCACGGCCAGGGAAAAACCCCTATATATGTGAAAATCCAATCAAGAACTCTTCCTTCAGTAATTCAAATTTGATAGACCAAGAAATTATACCAATATACCTTCCTCCTCCATCAATTCGGCCCTTAAATTGTTCTTCCAACCTTGAAATATCAACTGCAACGATACTACATCAAGCCTGCTTCAATATTGCATCAAGAAAAGATTTTCGACCCTACTACATCAGAATTTCAGTTCATCTTCAAGACTGCAATTTTTTCCCTCCAGTAGCTTCAATCCCTTTGCACGTGTGAGACAAGAGAGGGAGGATTTCAACTTCTTTATAAAAATAAGCACCTCTTTCTCCTTTGCTAGCCCTTTCTGTCTTCCATCTTGAATTTCACACTTTTATTGCTTCCAGCTATTGCAATTTGAACTTGTGTGAGATGATATTCCAAAATGAGTGTATTTTCTCCAATATATAATGAGTTTATGAGGTCAGATCCCCCCCGTGAGGTCGAATTTATCCAATATATAGTGAGTTGGTGAGGTTAGATTCCCTTGGTGAGGTCAAATTGCTCAATATATAGTGAGATGGTGAGGTTTTCCCCTCGAAGTGGACAATAATTATTGGTTTCTTGTCATTTTTAAGGCACAAGGAACATAACAGTTTCGCCCACACTTTTTCGTGAAAAATATTAATTAGTAAGTATTTTTTGTTACAATATCATGGGCCAATAAGATGGCTTATCAGCACCACAAGATCAATACGATAAGTGTTGATGTGGCATTTTCTTTAATTACTTAATTTCAAATAAATTAATTAAAAGAGCATAATTAACTGCTATAAATATTATGGCATATTTTATGGAGCTTCATTCCCTACCATCCACCTAATAATTACTCGTAATTAAATTAAAATTTTGGAAGGTCTAATTACATAGGTGTAATTATATAAAATAATTGAAAAAAAATATGGTTAAAGAATTTTATTAGTGCATTTATTATTTGTAATTACTTCCATGCTTAGCATGAATTTGATACATGTTGTATACACACACATAAATAGAAAGAACCAACATAAATCCATTAAACCCTAGGTCTATAAGAGCAAAGAGGGATAAAATATTTTGAGGTGTAAACCTTAAATGTATCTACAACATTTTTTTAAAGCTTTTCTCTATAAACACAATTTTGTACTTGGAGAGATTTGATATTCTTGAAACTATTGTAGATGTATGGCTAAGATGAATTTACACTTATGCTTAATCCAAGAATGCTCTACAAAGTCACTTTGCATAATCAAATGACTTTGCAACAAGTAGAATGAGGTGGATAATATCTTCTCTCTTCAAAAAAATAAATTATTTATTTTGAGTTAACAAAATATCTCATACAAAGCATGATATGGGATTTCTATATAAACATAAAACATAATCAAATGACTTTGGAATATGCCAAGATGGATAATATTTTCCATCTCCAAAAATATCCCTTATTTATTTTAAATTAACAAAATATTTGATATTATGCATGATATGAGATGTAACACCTCTGATACCACAACAAGAATTTTTTTTTTCCTTAGGAAATACTTAACCATTTTAGTTCCAAGTGTATTGAAACTATTCTTGTGTATTGATTCCAAAGAATCATCGTTATTTTTGGCTAAGCAATTTATTGAACTATCATTTCCCTTTGTTAATATATAACTATTTCTAATAATCATTCCTCTTAATGATAATGTATAATTATATTTTTATTGATATATATAATTATCACATTACTCTCTCTCTCTCTATATATATATATAGATCTCTTATAAGCATATAATTTTCTTCCTTTATATATATACCACTTATATGCTAAGCTCATTTACTTTCCACGAATTGAACTTGACTTTTATTTAATAATTTCAATTGATACATTCGCCAGTTGTATCCCATATCAATATACATATTTGTAATTCCATATGAAATGGTTTTGTGTAGGTTGGCATTGTTATTATTCTACCTACTCTACACTCATATGCTCTATTTGGCATCTACGTATTAATTGATGATTTGACACGTTTCTTATTATGACTTTCACAAGATCTCCTTGGTTTTATGAATAAGTAAAGTTGTCTCTTCGTTATGCTCTAGATATACGAATGTATATTCAATCTGATTTACTTTGAATTGATTTAATATTTAATATTTCCTGAACGTACTTTAGCTTTTATGGTGATAAATTCTTATATACGCCATGCGTACTACGATATAAAGATTGTAGATTTGCATTGGATTTTTGGCGGTTTTGTTTATTTTTTCGATTTCCCAAAGGTACTCTCGATCTATGTATATACCATTGATCGTGTGCCAAATGGATGATTGGGATGTTAGGATGAGGATTAGGGTTTTTATGAACATCATATTTAATGTCTCGTCTCTGTCTGAGTTCATTCTTTCCAATTTCATTTCTTTGCTCTCCTTTGAAGATTTAGACTCTGCCCTATATGGCTGAGTTTCAAATGAACGCGTTCGAACCCTCGGCATTCGTTTCCAACCTCATGGACACAATTACAGGTAATCTCCATTTCGTTTGTTCACACTTTCGATTTGAAATGCAAATTAGATGTATCTCTGTAAGTTTACACATGAGATTTTGTTTACTATCCAGCCTTACAGCTCAGCCCTTACGCTAATATATATATTTTCTCATTGTAAATGGATTTAACATGACTGTAATTGTATTAAATGTTATCTCTGTATCATGCTAGTTTATATATTTAGTCTCCATCGATTTTTCCCATGTCTTCTTGGTATTTTATACTCAAGCCTTGTGTTTTTTTTTTTTATAAGCCCTAGTTTCACTGATAAAGGGAAGTTCGTTCCCTTACTAATTTACAGACATAGAAATTGTTTATTGTTTGTTTACGCATTTCTCTGAATTTGTTTTTGGAATCATATTCGATTTCTGATATGAGACTCTGATAATGTAGACTACGACCCTAGTCGTGGTAGCACAGAGTCTATTCGAATTGATTTGTAGCTATCTCAACCTCTCCACAGTTGGATAGCTTATCAATTCAATAGGTATGATTTTCATTTCTACTTCTGAATATTTATTTCATTGGTTTTTCTTTTCATTTCGTGGCATAGTTAAATTTTAACTAACCCTCATCACGTTCTTCATAGACCTTTCGTATCGAGGGTTTCGATTTATAAGGTAATAATTTCCACTTTGTGTTTTCGTTAAGCTTTACACGATGTATAAATTTATCGTGTCAGTACTGTAACTTATCTCTTTTTGTTTTGGTGACCTGCAGGTAACCTCGAAATTGTCTCGGTTCCAAAATTTCTTCCCATATGGAAACCTATCTCTCATTAGAAGTTTAAACTCTGTTATTCTTCTGGTTTCAGGTCAGTATTGGCTTTTCCCTTGAAAAGAAATTTTAAAATAAAATTGACATGTCTAAAATTCAGTGGTATGGATGTAATGGATATGGGAACTTCAAAAGTAATTGTCCTAAACTTGAGAAGGGAAACAAGAAAATATAGGAGATAAGTGAAGCCCATGTGACTGAAGAATTAGAATAACCAGAAGAGAAGAATTCAAAGAAGGAAGAAGTGAAAGACCTCTACTATTAAAGGTCTCTCACGCATTTATTTTATTTTTAGTATATAGAAGTTAGCAAGTCATGGTAGGAAGCATTGAGATGACATCATTCTAGAAGCATCAAAGGATAGCTGAAGTAGCAGCTTGAATGGTTAAATATATTCATCTAGAAATATACAAAGATAAGATTTTGTCACACTGCATCCTCATTAGAAAGAGGAATTTTCAAAATAAGGATCACCAGTATCCTCCTTTGAAATCCTTGTTAAAAGGTTCACCTCTGTCGGAAAATGAGAAAGGAAAAAATATTTTATCTTGTTGATAATTACTTGTGATATCCTTAAATTATTATTATGTTTTTTATGTTCTTATTTACTCATTTCATTAAGAAATTACCAAAACCAAAAGACGGATCAAGGACACTAGACGTAGGCGCACGGCCAGGGAAAAACCCCTATATATGTGAAAATCCAATCAAGAACTCTTCCTTCAGTAATTCAAATTTGATAGACCAAGAAATTATACCAATATACCTTCCTCCTCCATCGATTCGGCCCTTAAATTATTCTTCCAACCTTCAAATATCAACTGCAACGGTACTACGTCAAGCCTGCTTCAATATTGCATCAAGAAAAGATTTTCGACCCTACTACATCAGAATTTCAGTTCATCTTCGAGACTGCAATTTTGTCCCTCCAGTAGCTTCAATCCCTTTGCACGTGTGAGACAAGAGAGGAAGGATTTCAACTTCTTTATAAAAATAAGCACCTCTTTCTCATTTGCTAGCCCTTTCTGTCTTCCTTCTTGAATTTCACACTTTTATTGCTTCCAACTATTGCAATTCGAACTTGTGTGAGATGATATTCCAAAATGAGTGTATTTTCTCCAATATATAATGACTTGATGAGGTCAGATCCCCCCTGTGAGGTCGAATTTCTCCAATATATAGTGAGTTGGTGAGGTTAAATTCCCTTGGTGAGGTCAGATTGCTCCAATATATAGTGAGATGGTGAGGTTTTCCCCTCGAAGTGGACAATAATTATTGGTTTCTTGTCATTTTTAAGGCACAAGGAACATAACAGTTTCGCCCACACTTTTTCGTGAAAATATTAATTAGTAAGTATTTTTTGTTACAATATCATGGGCCAATAAGATGGCTTATCAGCACCACAAGATCAATACGATAAGTGTTGATGTGGCATTTTCTTTAATTACTTAATTTCAAATAAATTAATTAAAAGAGAATAATTAACTACTATAAATATTCTAGCATATTTTATGGAGATTCATTCCCTACCATCCACCTAATAATTACTCGTAATTAAATTAAAATTTTGGAAGGTCTAATTACATAGGTGTAATTATATAAAATAATTGAAAAAAAATATGGTTAAAGAATTTTATTAGTGCATTTATTATTTGTAATTACTTCCATGCTTAGCATGAATTTGATACATGTTGTATACACACACATAAATAGAAAGAACCAACATAAATCCATTAAACCCTAGGTCTATAAGAGCAAAGAGGGATAAAATATTTTGAGGTGTAAACCTTAAATGTATCTACAACATTTTTTTAAAGCTTTTCTCTATAAACACAATTTTGTACTTGGAGAGATTTGATATTCTTGAAACTATTGTAGATGTATGGCTAAGATGAATTTACACTTATGCTTAATCCAAGAATGCTCTACAAAGTCACTTTGCATAATCAAATGACTTTGCAACAAGTAGAATGAGGTGGATAATATCTTCTCTCTTCAAAAAAATAAATTATTTATTTTGAGTTAACAAAATATCTCATACAAAGCATGATATGGGATTTCTATATAAACATAAAACATAATCAAATGACTTTGGAATATGCCAAGATGGATAATATTTTCCATCTCCAAAAATATCCCTTATTTATTTTAAATTAACAAAATATTTGATATTATGCATGATATGAGATGTAACACCTCTGATACCACAACAAGAATTTTTTTTTTCCTTAGGAAATACTTAACCATTTTAGTTCCAAGTGTATTGAAACTATTCTTGTGTATTGATTCCAAAGAATCATCGTTATTTTTGGCTAAGCAATTTATTGAACTATCATTTCCCTTTGTTAATATATAACTATTTCTAATAATCATTCCTCTTAATGATAATGTATAATTATATTTTTATTGATATATATAATTATCACATTACTCTCTCTCTCTCTATATATATATATATAGATCTCTTATAAGCATATAATTTTCTTCCTTTATATATATACCACTTATATGCTAAGCTCATTTACTTTCCACGAATTGAACTTGACTTTTATTTAATAATTTCAATTGATACATTCGCCAGTTGTATCCCATATCAATATACATATTTGTAATTCCATATGAAATGGTTTTGTGTAGGTTGGCATTGTTATTATTCTACCTACTCTACACTCATATGCTCTATTTGGCATCTACGTATTAATTGATGATTTGACACATTTCTTATTACAACTTTCACAAGATCTCCTTCGTTTTATGAATAAGTAAAGGTGTCTCTTCCTTATGCTCTAGATATACAAATGTATATTCACTCTGATTTACTTTGAATTGATTTATTATTTAATATTTCTTCAACGTACTTTAGCTTTTATGGTGATAAATTCTTATATACGCCATGCATACTATGATATAAAGATTGTAGATTTGCATTGGATTTTTGGTGGTTTTGTTTATTTTCTCAATTTCCCAAAGGTACTCTTGATCTTTGTATATACCATTGATCGTGTGCTAAAAATGGATGATTGGGATGTTAGGATGAGGATTAGGTTTTTATGAACATCATATTTAGTGTCTCTGTCTGTCTGAAATATTCTTTCCAATTGTATTTCTTTTTTCTCCTTGAAGATTTAGACTTCATTATATATTGAAGTTTAAAATGAACGCTGCTCTGAACTTTCTATCTGCTTTCCAACCTCATGGACACAATTACAGGTAATCTCCATTTCGTTTGTTCACACTTTCGATTTGAAATGCAAATTAGATGTATCTCTGTAAGTTTACACATGAGATTTTGTTTACTATCCAGCCTTACAGCTCAGCCCTTACGCTAATATATATATTTTCTCATTGTAAATGGATTTAACATGACTGTAATTGTATTAAATGTTATCTCTGTATCATGCTAGTTTATATATTTAGTCTCCATCGATTTTTCCCATGTCTTCTTGGTATTTTATACTCAAGCCTTGTGTTTTTTTTTTTTATAAGCCCTAGTTTCACTGATAAAGGGAAGTTCGTTCCCTTACTAATTTACAGACATAGAAATTGTTTATTGTTTGTTTACGCATTTCTCTGAATTTGTTTTTGGAATCATATTCGATTTCTGATATGAGACTCTGATAATGTAGACTACGACCCTAGTCGTGGTAGCACAGAGTCTATTCGAATTGATTTGTAGCTATCTCAACCTCTCCACAGTTGGATAGCTTATCAATTCAATAGGTATGATTTTCATTTCTACTTCTGAATATTTATTTCATTGGTTTTTCTTTTCATTTCGTGGCATAGTTAAATTTTAACTAACCCTCATCACGTTCTTCATAGACCTTTCGTATCGAGGGTTTCGATTTATAAGGTAATAATTTCCACTTTGTGTTTTCGTTAAGCTTTACACGATGTATAAATTTATCGTGTCAGTACTGTAACTTATCTCTTTTTGTTTTGGTGACCTGCAGGTAACCTCGAAATTGTCTCGGTTCCAAAATTTCTTCCCATATGGAAACCTATCTCTCATTAGAAGTTTAAACTCTGTTATTCTTCTGGTTTCAGGTCAGTATTGGCTTTTCCCTTCCTCGGAGTAACCAAAAATGGTCCTTGGACTTAATTGCTAACTTATTATAGAAATTACGACTTTTGTATTAACAATATTATTTGTAATAATTTGGAGTCAAAACTGAGATTTGAATTCTTTATGAATCCTGTTTATCCTGACTATTCATATATTTTTATATTCAGAAAAATATACTGTGAAGTACACTACTTGTTCGGTTTTAATTTAATTTATTTTTCTGAGAATGGTTACAGTTTTAAAATACTTATGTCAAGTAGAAGTAGAATATTAATATTGCTCTATATATTCTCAGATTGACGGTAATTATATTTATTCTCATTTACAGTCCTTTTTATAAATCAAATTTGGAGTTTACTGTAAATATTAAATTATATTTAATAATTTCTCATTTCCGCAAAATGTAGAATATATTCCTCATTCTACTTTATACTTTACTCTTTTTCTTCATATAATATCTGGTAAATATTTTAAGTATACATTTTATACTATCCATTTAGTAGTGATTTTGAACAGAACTACTAATAGGATATTTACATGCATTCTTTGGTAAAGTGAAACATTAGATATAAATTATTTATTTCTATATTTATAGGTATATTTTTCCTATTACAATATATATATATATATGTCTATATAAAAGTAAAGAGTTTCTCACACTCCTTTCTGCAATTATGCTTAATCTGTTTGCCTTTTACTTTAACTCAGAATCCAACGATTTGGCATTCTTAATTTAATTCTCAGAATTTTATTGTTATAATTTCTAGCAACATAATCATATGTACTTTTGATTTTTTTTTCTTATAGTAACATGACATTACATCAACATGTATAACTTTATATTTATAATCATAGTTTTCTCTCAAAAGTTTCTGTCTTATAGATTTATTTTATGCAACAGAAAAGTATTTCTTTCTCAAATCAGATTCTCCTTTAGGCAGAATATTTCAGTTTATATGCATGCACTCTAGCAATTTAACTTTGCAGTAATTGTATAGAATTTAATATTTATTTATTTTTCTAAATTCATAGTTGGTTTATCATTTTATAAATCTAACTTTTCTTTGTTCATACATAGACATATATGTACATCACAGAAGCAGATAAAATTTACAAACTTTAATTATTTATGGGAGTATTATATATCTCCAAATTTAAATCAATATCAGGGTTAGAGATTCTGGTTGATATTCCCCATGAATCCTATTCCTACAACTATACAAAATTTAGAGGATTAATTTCTTCTAACCAATTTTGTAAATGTAGGAATTTGCATACCCATTTAAATTTTCAAATCACAGATAAAATGTTAAAATATCATAATAATATCTATAGAAGAATATCATAGATTAGGTGTGCATACCAATTATATTCTATGACCAATCCTTTCAACCATAGAATACCTCTATCTCTAGAATTCACCCCCGAGCTGAGATCCCTCTCCAGAACAGACCCACTCAATCTGTTCTGGAGTAGCTTATTTAAGCTATGCTCTCCCTAAAGCCTATTTCCAATTCTGCGTCCAGAATTTCAAAATGCTTTATTCTTGTTTGCCTAGGCTTCCCTTATTTAGGGATTTTTAAAGCTGCTTTATGCTTTTCCAACTTTTTTACCTCTTCCCAACTACTTTCCTCATCATTTAGATTTTTCCTCAAAAATCTAAATTAGAAATAAATTCCTTCAAGACTTTTTGAAAGATTTTGGGGAAAGTCTTAAACGCTTTCCATAACCTTATGGATTAGGCAAGTGATCTCAAAATCTCATTTGGTCATGGTGCACACAAAACATTATATTTATTTTTCATAAATAATTAATTACCTACATCCACACAATAATTATCCATTGGGGTCCACTCCCCTTTGGACTTAAGTTCAAATGTCTAACTTGAAAAACATAAAACTAGGGGTGTTATATGAGATTAGTATATAAACATAAAACTAATATAATATGTGAAGAAAGTAAATAAATAGCTTAATATGAAAAGAAATACTTGAGGGATTCTACATGTAATGAGGTGGATAATTTGAGGTGGATTCATTTTAAATTAAAAAAATACAAGTGTAACTTGTGAAGAAAACAAATAAATAGTTCATAAAACTAGTATAACATATGAAGAAGGAAGAACAAAAAAAACTAAAACTAAAAATAACCATATTCAAAAGTAAGTTATATTCAACCCCTCTGAGATTTGAACTGGAGATTGACTAAATCCCAAATCAATTTGTCTATGCCCCAAAACAATTGCAAATTTTGATATGATGAAAACAAAAATAGGGATGACATGCAAATGGAATAAACCGTTGTGCAATACTTTTTTATTTATAAAAAAAAACTTAATACTCTAAAAATAACAAAAATAAAAGAATAATATTGTAACATTACTCTTTTTAACAATAACTTACCCTTATATATCCCATTAATTTTTATGATTAATCATCCATTCATGATTAATCCTTTTTATAAATTAATAATAAAATAAAAATCTTTCTATATACATTACAATTATTAACATTATAATTTAAATTAATAATTAGTTTCACATTTAATAACACATTACTTTTTTTAATAACACTTACCTTCACATAACAAATTACTTTAATTACCTATATTCAATTCCATCTTTTAAATTAAAAACAATAAAAAATTTATATGTATTAAAATTATTACATTATAATTTAAATTAAAAATTAGTTACACAATTAAATAAGCACATTAACATGGTATATAAACACAAAAATTTCAAAAATAAAAAATAAAAATAAATAAAATTGAATTTATAAAAGAATAAAGACAAATAAAAATCTAAACATGTTAGTTCTTGTATTTCCTTTCATTCCCCTCTCTTATTTATTTCTCACTTTTGAGATCTTTCTTTCTCACATTTCTACCTTGATGATAAACATAGTAAATGATTTGAAATGTAAATTAAACAAAAAATCTTGATGTAATAGATCCAAAAAACACAACACAACAAAATAATATTTAACATAATTAAAAAAATAATAACATTTTATTAATCTAGCTTTGAAATACAAAATAATCACATCAGAAAACTACACACATTAACATTAGAAAACTAGACTCACATTAACAACACACATTAAAGAACATGACTCTCAATCTCACATTAGAAAACTACACTGACCACACACATCCTAGAAAAAGCTGTAATTCTCGTATTCAATGGATACGAATGTTAACAATTTGCAAATAAGCACCAACGGCGTTGTCGCAAAGGCTGAGCACCGTGTCCAAGAGGACACCATAGCAGTCGCCGCACTCAGCGTAAATGCACTTCATTTGACCCCAGGCAGTGCCCGCGCTGCCTCCAATCGACGTCTCGTAGATACTCAGCTGAAGCGTGCTGGCTTGTCTCATAAAGTACTTCCAAAAGTTTCTCATCTCTTATTATTTTTTTCTCATATCTTATTATTTTATAATTCCAAAAATTATGAGTTTCTTATACCTCACAAGTTAGAATGAGTAATTCATAATTTATGATTGAAAATCTCTATTTTAATTAATGTAGTCACATATCTTTCTATAAGCATCAATATGTGATGAAAACTAAGTAAATTATAACTATATTTTAAATAACTTTTATTTTATTATTGTTGGCTCTACAACTCAATATGAGATAGATGTTTAAATGTTTTAACAAATTTAATCTAATCTCAATGTGGGCCCTACTTAAAAATCTATATAATTATTATGTATAAACAAAATATAAATTCAATTTTGGTTTTATGCTCGAATTGATTCCAAAGTGGAATTTTGTTTGTTAGAAAATGTAAAATAATTAAAGTAAAATAGTTATTTTAATGGTGGACTCTATATTTTGAATATAATATTTTTATTTTAAAATATATTATAATATTTTTATTTTTTAATAAAATTAATCATTTTTTTATTGGGTTGAGAGGTGCTCTCCAACCCAAGATGCTAGAGATGTGTAATGTTTATGTAAAAATTTTGACTCGGTAAAAATAAAAATAAAAATATGGTACAGATGTGTAATTTAATGTAACGTAATATAATGTAAACATTTTAACTGGCCGAAAATAAAATAAAAATAACAAAATAAAAATAACCCTAAGAAAAATTATAATGAAATAAAATAAAATTGACCCATGCATGGAGCTTATAGTGTGATTCAAGAAGGTATTTTTAAGAAGTGTAAGGTAAAACATGATTCCACGACGTACTAAACAATAGTTGCTTTTTTATTCTAATGGCTTCTTTGATAATGACTTTAATATAATATATGTAATATATTCTCTTAATTTATGTGTAACAACGTGTTATATAAATAGAGCTCTAAAAGATCTAAGATGGTACGTTTAGAAATCACTAAGCTTAACATGAAAGTGAGCTGGGTGACGGGAGGAGGTGGGAGAAATATTAGGTAAAATGTAATTATTCCATTTTATCTAATATATATGCCTATCTTCATCTACGTTTTACTATCTTACCATAAATATTGGGTAAAATATAATATTATAATATACCCAATATTTTCAACTAGTGCATTTTTTAATGTATTTTTTCTTTATATTTGAATCTTAAAAGTAATCAAACTCAGCTAGGGTGAGGGAAGATGTAATATTTAGGTTGGGGGTGATGAGAAATATTATGTAAAATGTGCGAATTTTTCTAGGCAGTTGTTGGGGCCAATTTTTTTTGTTTACAACAGTTCTGAAATTCTGAAGTTGGGGTCGAAGTTTTGCTACTAAGGGGAAGAAATTATAGACTAAAGTTGTTGCATGGAAGTTGTCACTTGGAGTATTTTGTCAAGATCATCTATTGCAGGGAAGGGTTGACTTAGTGGTTGGAGGAGGTATTTATCTACATCTAAGAAGTTTAGAAGTGTCTCATTTTGAATTTAATCTACTGAAGGAAGAGTTCTTGACTGGGTTTTCCCCTTATAGGGGTTTTTCCCTGGTTGTGTGACTACATCATATGTCTCTTGTCTCTTGTTATTGTGATCTTAATACACATATAATTTTGTAATTGATTGATGAAAGATAAACTAATTAAGAAGTAAAATAGGCCAACATAATTCACAATTAATTATCAAGGAAGAGGAATCAAACCCTAAATCCTACTAGCATTGATTTCTCAACATGGTATCAAAGCTAAGGTTGAAGAAGGTTGGAGATCACTTTGTTGGCTTGGAAGAAAAGGCTACTCCTTCTATGGAAAGTTACTTCAAGATGGGATTCAATATCATAAGAATTGCAGGAAGATGGATTGGAAAGATCACTTACAAACTATCTAAGATAGTCAAAATCAAAGGGTTCTTGGCTGCACTCACAAGTACTCTTGATGATGGCAATGCATGGATCATTAATAGTGGAGCATCAAGACATATGACAAGGGAAAGTGGAAAACTTCATATGTTAGCTTACTTGTTTCGCAACATCATACTTTATCAAAGGAACCATCATCTCATACAATGGAGTTAGGAGACAACAACAGTTATGCAGTCAAGGGCTTGGGATCTACATCATTGAAGCTAGAAAATGGAGCAAAGCTACATTTCAACAATATGCTCTATGTCCCAGGTTTGAAATATAATTTACTTTCAATTTCTTGTTTATAAGATAAATGAGATAGAGTTTCCTTTGTAGATGATAATTTTTTAGTTTGGGGAAGTATTCAAGCATTGATAAGGAAAAATTTATTGGAGTTCATGAAGGAAGACTATATAGAGTTATAACACCATCTCCTCAAGTTCTAGTTCACATGGAAATAAATCCTATCGAACTATGGCATATAATATATGGGAATATATATTTAAAGTTAATTCCCTCATTCAAATGGTAAAGGGCATCCTCAACATCAAGTAATATCATGAAGGAGTGTGTAAATGATGTGCTTTAGGAAATTATACAAGGAAGGATTTTACAAGTAGTGACACAATGTCTAAGAAATATTAGACCTCATTCATTCCGATGTGTGTGGGCCAATTTCTAACAAATCTCTTGGAGTAAATATTTATTATGTGACCTTCATTGATGATCATTATAGAAAGACGCGACTCTACCTTCTCAAAACAAAGGATGAAGTATTTGAAAATTTTAAGGAATTTAGATTTGAAGTGGAGACATTAACCGAAATAAAGATAAAGACGTTGAGATCTGACAGTGGTGGAGAGTAAAATTCAAAAGAAATAATTTTATATTGTAAAGAATCAGGTAGTAAGAGGGAGCTCATTGTTCCTTACAATCTCGAGCAGAATGAAATTGCAGAAAGGAAGAATAAAACACTTGAGGAATGCATTCGAACTATGGTTTTTTATCAAGGTCTATCAAAGTGTCTATGGGGAGAAGCAAGAATGACATCAATATATATACAAAATAGAATTCCTCTTAGAATCCTTGAGAATATTACAGCTCAAGAAGGATTCACGGGGAAGAATACATATGTGCACCATCTTTGAATCTTTGGGTGTCCCACATACATTCATGTTGCAAAGGAAAATTGAAAGAAATTAGATTGTACAAGAATTAAAGGGATCTTCGTTGGCTACAATATTTCTTCAAAATAATATAGAATGTACATCAAGGAAGGGAAACAAATTGAAGTAAGTAGGGATGTTATTTGGATGAAAATCATGCCTACATAAACTCCAAGGATATTTCGATCGATTCCAATGATGAAGGTAAGTCAACTATTTGAAGAAGAAGAGCATCAAGATAAGTCAACTACAAACCAAGAAGAAGAACAAGAAGGACCAAGTGAACATATTGAACTTGTGATCATACCTAAAACAAGAAAGAGTCCAAATTGGTTAAAATCTACTCTTGAAGATGTCGAAGGACATGGATCTACTAAAGGAAATTTTAGAGAGAGGAAAAGATCACCAAAGAGGTATTCAAGATATGCGACATATATGAAAAAATTTATAGAAGTTGAACCAACTACATTTGAAGAAGTTTTTCATTAAGAAGAATGGAAGAAGGCGATTCCAGAAGAATATCAATCCATCATGAAGAATAGGGTTTGGGAAATCATTCGTAGACCAAGTGAAAAATTAATTTTCACCTCAAAATGGATCTACAAAATCAAACATGTTATTGATGGAAGCATATAAAATACAAATATGGATTCATTGCAAGGGATTTCTCTCAAAAAGAAGGTATATAATATGAAGAAACATTTGCACCTACTGCAATATATACTACTATAAGATCTTTGGTTTCACTAATTGCTACAATGTGATGGAATATCCATCAAATGGAATGTAAAAAAAACACTTCTAAATGGAAACATAGATGAATAAGTATAAATTGAAAAACATAAGGTTTTGAAATAAATAATAGAGATACACATGTTTGTAGACTCAAGAAAGCCCTGTATGGATTGAAGCAAGCTCCTAGAGCATGGTATGCAAGAATGGATGCATACCTCTTAAGAATTGGGTTCATCAAAATTTCTGTAGATGCAAATATCTACATAAAAGTGGTGAAGAATGAAGCAGAAATTATACTTCTATATGTGGATGATTTTTTCATTACAGGTGTGGAGCACAAAATAGAATAATGCAAGAAGATGTTGGAAGTTGAATTCGAAATGAAATATATGGGACTTATGCACTATTACTTGGGTTTCGAAGTCTAGCAGAAACCTAGAGATATATATATGGGTCAAGGTTAAAACATAATCGAGATATTGCACAGATTCAGTATGATGGAATCAAAGCCTATGAATACTCCCATGATCACTAATATCAAGAAGTTTAGAAGCTTTGACTCGAGTCTCATTGATCCTACTATTTATCTAAGTTGGTAGGCTCTTTGATGTAATTGGTAAATACGAAACTTGGTATATGTTTTACTGTAAATATTCTTAGTCAACTTCAGTTGGAACCTCATCATTATCATTGGATAGATGCGAAGAATATTTTGAGAAATACAAGTGGCACCATACATTAATGCATGAAATATGGTTTCAAGGAAGTCAAGTTAATAGGTTTTTCTGATTCCGACATGGGTGAAAGTCAAACTGATGTAAGAAGCACTAGAAATGGATGTTTTAGCTTAGGATATGAAATTATTTCTTGGAAGACTAGAAAATAATATCCTATTGTGTTAAGTAGTATCGAAGAAGAGTATTTTTCTACATGTGAAGTAGGAAAGGAAGTTGTGGGGTTAAGGAACTTTTATCAAATTTGTTTGGAAATCCTCTGGATCCTACAGTGATAAATTATGATAATAAAAGCAACATAAAGATGTCTAAAGACCCTATATTCCATGCAAGGATGAAGCATATCAACAAGAAGTACTGCTACATTAGGATCTTGGTACAAGATGGATTTGTGAATCTAGAATATATTCTAGCGAATGAACATGTAGTTGATGTGCTAACGAAGTCTCTTCTAAATAAAAGGTTTGAATATTTTAGGATCTTTCTTGGTCTCATTAATATTACATATTTACTTGATAGGGAGAGGTGAAGCATATAATGGTGGATTCTTGGGAGGACATATGGTCGGCATATGTGTTTATGTCTAGATCCAAAAGAGGGAGGGTGGAATTGGTCTTGGAACACTGACCTTGGATATGCACCTAGACCCCTCAGTTGATGGTTTGTAAGAAAACCTTATGGTACCTAGACTAAACGAAAGCTTGAGTCCATATTAGTCCTTCCTGGATAGATTATCCTGGTCAGGAATCTAGTTCGCAACAATGAGTGTGCTAGAACCCTTTATAGTTAATGTCATTTGGAAACCTTCCATGAACTTATAAATATATGTAATTATGAATACATCCCTAGTTAAGAGGGAGTGTTGAAGTATGTAACTAGCTTCAATATTCATAATTGTACTTGTCAAAAATAAAATTTATTATTAAAGAAAATGTCTTATTAAAGCATGAGTTGCATTCTTGGGTTAATTTTTTCTAGGTAAAGACCTTCATTGAAGGTTTCTAGGCTTTGTCTTGAGTCATTAGAGTCATTTTCATTGTATTAGACCCTTCTTGGGATTTTGTATCATGTAAAATTATTTAATTTTTAGTCAAAAAGGTAATTTGTCACCTCCACATGAACTCGGCCCTATCCCCAAGAATTCATCCTACATTAGGGAAATTTGATCCAACAAAAATGCTATATAAGGAGAGGCATTAAATCTATTTCACTCACTGATCTGGGTCCATCAGCTACTAGATTTACCCATGATATTTTACTTCTATGATGTGGTTAGAATTGCACTGAAAATAACATTAAAAGAATGCATATGCATGCTTTAAGCAAGAGGAAACAAGATAAAATTCAGTGACATAAGAACATGAGACATTATAACAGAGTTCACCTAGTGTGGGCTATGCCTCTGGGAACGGTGTCAAGATGGGGTAGATCGATTGATATAGTGAATAGTTTTATTTATTACCAGATAGTTTTGTTATCGTCTTGAGACGTGCTAGATTTTTATTTTGGATTCAGAGCCTTCGGGTTTGCTCTGGTATAAATTCTATTCAATATTTTTAGAACTCCCATGGTCGACTAGTCCTGTAACTCAAGCACTCATTATCAATTTTTAAATGTATGTAAATTACTTACAATTATTCTGCTAAATGTTTTTTCTCCATATTGGAGGTTGGTTACGATCTTAACTCGCTTCATATGGAAAGTTTTATTCAATTCATACAGCTTTATTGTCTTTGTAACTGTAAATTGTTTATGTATGTAAAGGATGATTATGTTGTTACTGTGGTTTGAACTTCAGTTGAGGGTTTTCCATTCTATCAAGTAAGATAGTACTAGTGCTCTAAAACTTCGAGTTCAGTGGCCAGAGGATCGAACCCATGTTTGGTATATTTCTGAACTTGGGTCTAAACCTCTGTGCATGACTAAAATCCTAGAGCTTTCATGGATAATTTTGCGCACTCCAGTTCTACTATAATTTTATTATCTTGCATTATGGTCTGTCTACTCTAAAAATAAAATTTCTGGAGCTACTATCTCACCGTGGTGATTAATATTATACAAAAATATCGACTCAATATTCTCACAAGGGTTTCTTACGTTGTAGAACCTATATAGTCTGTTGTTATTTTTTTCTTTGGAATTCAATTTACATAGGTATAAATTAAATCTTCGCTTTAGTATTAACTAGTAAGAGCAACAATTGTATCTATTTTTCTATTTTTCTTATTCTCGTCTATTTTCTTTATCTTGGCTTTTCTGTTACTAGTTTATCTTTTCTAGCAGTATTGAACAGATTCTAGTTCATTTCTCGATTAAATAATAAATAAACAAATTTAGTGTTCTAGAAAATAGATAACATTCCAAAATCATTTATTAGTTTTCAATCAGATATTTATATACTTATCTCATATCTCCTTAGCTTAATTAATGGCTCCTCCAAACCTTGAGAGAGGCTATTACGTCCTCTGGTCCCCCCGAGCTCCACACCAGAGTTCTTCAAAGAGCAGTATTTACAGGAGTTAGGCCTCAGGACGACTGTCTAGTATATACTCCTGATAAGCTACAAAGCTCCAGTGGCTCTAGACCAGCTTTGGACAACTCTTATTTTCCACGACCTTGTGGTTAGACCTCTTTCTTTTTTCCTAAAAAAACCCCCTTCCCTCCCTCAGGATTTCCCTTTTATCCTTTTGGGGGAAGGTAACTGTCAGAAAAAACTTCCTCAAATTTTTACTCTGGATCTTGGAATTCTCTTACCATTCAGTTAAATCTTTTCTCAATGTAAATTTTATTCATAATTAAAATTCAAGTTTTTCTTTTTACTAACGAATAACCATATTGGTTAATAGCATTTTCACTAGTTAATTCAAATGTACTTTAACTAAAACAAAAAAGTCTTTTAATCATAATGTAAAAATAAAACGGGGTGTTACATCTTCCCCCACTAGAGGCAAACACTATCCTCAGTGTTTACCTCGTTCCAACAAATAATTCAGGGTAAAATTCTCATATGAAGTTTTCATCCTCCCAAGTGGCCTCCTCTAGGCTGAAGTGCTTCCACTGCACTTTAACTTGCGGGATGAATCATCTCCAGAGTGTTATTTCTCTTTGATCGAGAATACGTCAAGTTTCTACCAGAAATTCACCGTCTGGTTCTACCTGGAGACAACAAAATTTTAAAATTAGTTTAATTAAAATTCCATCTTTCTAAGAGTCATAGCAGAAACATAATTTACATGTACTTTATGCAAATTTATAACATGCTTGGGGTCGTTTATGTATGTTTTCAGTATTGACACATGAAACACAGGTCATTTGATCTATTTCCGAACTCAGGTCTAAACCTCTGTGAATAATATAAATCCTATAGATTTCATGGATAATTTTGCATACTCGATTCCTACTTTAATTTTATTATCTTGCATTATGGTCTCTCTGCTCTACAAATAAAAATTTTGTAGTTACTATCTCACGGTGGTGATTAATATTACACAGAAATATAGACTCAATATTTTCACAATGGTTTATTACATTGTAGAAGCTATGCATTATGTTGTTATTTTTTTCTTTGGAATTCAGTTTACCAAGCTATAAATTAAATCTTCTCTTTATTATGAACTAGTAAGAGTAAAAAATGTATCTTTTTTCTATTTTTCTTGTTCTTGTCCATTTTATTTATCTTGGTTTTTCTGTTACTGGTTTATCTTTTCTAGTAGTATTAAACAGTTTCTGGTTCATTTCTATAGTTAACAATGTATAAACAAATTTAGCATTCTAGAAAATAGATAATATTGAACAGTCATTTAGCAGTTTTGAATCAAATATTTATATACTTATCTTAGATCTACTTAGCATAACTCATGGCTCCTCCCAACCTTGAGAGAGGCTATTATAGAGAGATCTTTAGAGAGAAGTATGTATAGGACCTCAAGAGCTCTGTCAAGTCCATTATATACTTCTATACTCCTAACACGTTACATTTGTCATAAAAAAATTCCTCAACCTTTTACTTTGGATCTTCATTAATATCCTTTTCACTAGTCAATTCAAATGTATCTTTTATCTTTAACTGCCAGTGGGGTCTTGGTTATGGTGATGAGGCGATTTGTTATAACACTCATCATAGGTTCAATTCACATGTATCTTTTATCTTTAACTATCAGTGGGGTCTTGGTTATGGTGATGAGGCGAGTTGTTATAGCACTCATCACAGTTTCAATTCCCTTCTCCGATCGAGGTGATGTATGTGAACATGTTGATGAAGATGGAGTAAAAAATAAAAGAAAATAAAAAAATGAAAGGTATTGCCAAACTTACAAAAAAAATGTATCTTTAACTAAAAATAAAAAGTCTTTTAATCATCGTGTAAAAATAAAACGGGGTGTTATATGTTTGAATGTTTTAACAAATTAAATATAATCTCAATGTGGGCATAAACAAAATATAAATTCATTATTGGTTTTATTTTGAAATTGGTTCCAAAGTGGAATTTTGTTTGACAGAAAGTGTAAAATAATTAAAGTTAAATAGCTAATTTAACTATGGACTCTAGATTTTTAATATACTATTTTTATTTTAAAATATAATATAATATTTTTATTTTTTAATAAAATTAATCAATTTTTTTACTGGGTCGAGAATTTCTCTCCAGCCCAAGATGCTAGAGATGTGTAAGGTTAATCTAAACATTTTGACTAGGTAAAAAAAAAAATGAAATATGGTAGAGATGTGTAATTTAATGTAATGTAATATAATGTAAACATTTTAACTCTCCGAAAATAAAATAAAATAACCCTATGAAAAATTATAAGGAGACAAATAAAAATCACCCATGCATGTAGCCTATAAAGGTAAACTATTTTTATGGGTATGTTCGGTGGCCATATGTATTTTTGTATGTAAGCTTTAGAGTTTCCTCAAGGGTATTGTGTGATTCAAGAAGGAATTTTTAAGAAGTGTAAGGTTAAACAAGATTCCACAAAGTACTGAACAATAGTTTCTTCTTAATTCTAATGGCTTCTTTGATAATCACTTTAATATAATATATGTAATATATTCTTTTAATTTATGTGTAACAATGTGCTATAGAAATAGAGCTCTAGAAGATCTAGGATGGTAAGTTTAGAGATCACTAAGCTTAACATGACAGTGAGTTGGGTGAGGGGAGGGGGTGGGAGATATATAAGGTAAAATGTAATTATTACATTTTATCTAATATGTATGTCTATTTTCATCCAATTTTTACTATCTTACTAGAAATATTGGGTAAAATATAATATTATAATATACCGAGTATTTGGTGAATTTTTTATTGTAAATTATCCTTATATTTGAAGTTTAAAAGTAAACAAACTCAACTAGCCCAAGGGGAAAAATTGATTAAATGTAATATTTAGGTAATTCAATGGATGAATCTCGTTGTGACCCTTCTCCTCGTGGCTGATTAGGGTTTTCATCATCTCTCTTTTCTCTTGTTGTAAGAGTTAGCAATTCAAGACAACATGGTCCTATGCTCGACAAATGAGCTCAGCTCTGAACTCATAAATGGAAGAATGGCGGAACCCTTTTTTAACCCTTTTTCTCCTTTCTCCTTTTTAAACCCTTTTTCTTGTAACGGGGGTTCTTTTCCCTTGTTTTTTTTTAGCTGTTTTATCTGCGGGGGTTTTCCTTTGGCATGTTGAATGAGTTTCAACCTTTTGTTTACTTTTTTTACCTTAGTGTTATTCCAGAGGTTTATCGTTCTCTTGATGCTGGTTTTCCACTTCTGATGATATGGGAAGCTCGAATGAGGGCAATTTTTGAGTTGCACATTTCGGTCACATTTCTCTTTCAAGCCACAGCTGTGGTTTTGTTTGGTTTCCCGGTCTCTAAGTTTTCATTCCTGGTGGAGGTAAGTGTTGTTATGGGTGCTTTTCTACTTACTGTTTTCAATCGGCTGGGTCTGTGGACTATGTCAGACTTTCTGGGCCTATCGGGCCCAATTTGGTGGGGAGCCCAAGGGGTTTTTTAATTCTCTAAGCCTCTCTTTGTCAAGGGTTTTTGGTTGTTTATTGTCTGCTTTCATTTTATGTTTGACTCTTGGGTATCTCTCTTTGGGTCTATTCTGTGCGCCGGATTTTCGGAGTGGTTGTGGCTGGGGGTTTCGTTGGGGTTTCTGCTGGGTTTTTATCCATGTGTAATGATAAGGAGTTCATTGATGTGTAGCTGGAAGGTGAAGATATTTTGTTTTTCTAGGGTCTAGAACCCATGAGCCCTAACCTGGCTAAGGTACCCCTTCCCACGTGGAGGCTATCACTTAGAGTATTTTGTCAAGATCATCTATTGTAGAGAAGGACTAGATCGATGGTTGGAGGTGGTATTTTTCTAGGTATAATAATTTTGGAAGTGTCTCATCTTGAATTGAATCTACTGATGGAAGAGTTCTTGATTGGGTTTTCCCCTTATAAAGGTTTTTCCCTGGTTGTGCGCCTACATATTATGTCTCTTGTTCTTGTGATATTCATACAAATATAACTTAGCAATTGCTTGTTGAAATAGAATATAATTAAGAAGTAAAAGAGGCCGACATAATTCAGAAGTAATTATCAAGAAAGAGGAATCAAGCCCTAAATCGTACCAGCATTGATTTCTCAACAGAGGAAAGGGTCCAAATGAGACTCAACTACAAGCCCAAGATCATCATGAAAGACAAGGGTCCTATTGATATCACCATCATCAATGTCATAGATAGGGTCCTTGTCAAAAATATGCCCATGAACTTCCTATTTCCCCTCTTCAATATATAAGTAATCATTGATATCAATGTTCAAAGGGGGAGTGGGATCATTTTTCCCAATATCTTGATGATGTTCAATGAAAGTTTCGTTTTGAATATACAATAGTTGAAACACTTCAAAATTTTCGAGAAAGCCATCAAAGTATGATTAAATAGATGAGATACTCTCAGGTTTTCAATTATGTAACCATGAATTATATGGCCATGGATGGATCTAATAAATAACATCATGAGGACATTATGATGAACCAATTCAACTTTCGAGGCATATGTCGAAAATCTTGCCACATGATCAATTGCAAATAGTGTATCACCATCAAACTTGGGCACCCCACGTATGATAGTCCAGGTGATGTGCTTAGGGCATCGAGTAATGCAAATGATATCCAAGGTATGGAAATCATCAAAGAAAGACATCCTATTAAGTTAGGAATATAAGCCATGTAGGAGTCTCTAGGGTGAATTCAAAGGTGCCTAAAGAGATGCTTGCTTCACCCTACAAGAATTGACTTTGGAGATCAATGAAGAACTATGGCTTTATTCTTCTAATGGAGTCACCAATAATGATATGTCAATATTATCATATGTGAAAGAGACACATGTCTTGCTTCCCCGACAATGGTGCCAAGAATGTTAACACATAATCTAATAGGGGTCTTAGGAGGGGTACCTAAGGGAAAAATACTAGACCAAATGGAAACATTGGGGCAAAGACCCACTGTCACCTTAGTTGATGTCCCTACTCTTTATGGACTTTCACTATTGGGGGTAGTCTCAGTATGAAGGAAGTCACTAGGATGATATGGTCAATAGAAAGAAACAAGGTGATTTCCAAATCCCATTCAAAGGAGAGGCTCAAATAATGGCTTACTTGTTTCAAAAGAAAGATAAGGGCTCTCCAAGAAATCCTTATATGAAGGAGGTCTAGAAATATGTGAAAAGGATACTCAATAGATTAGATACACCTTATTCAATGCTTTCTATGGAATGGGAAATACCTCTCCTAAAGTTATGTAATATAAGAACCATGAGATGGTTTTTGGGAATGCTAAGATACCTATGGGGATGCAAGCATGGCCTAGGGTTTATGAAATTTCAAGGAAAATGATATGCCTAGGTCAAGAAAGGATAATAGGGGAGAGATAATGATTAACTCCAACAACTTTTCAAGAGAAAATTACCCCATAAATGCTGCTAACCAATATAGGTGAAGGATAGAAACGATTTCAAATCTAGGGATTGAGATTTCTCCCAAAATAACCATAGGAATTGCCTCAAATTTGGAGGGCACTTAGAGGAATCACCAACGTAGTTTCCTACCAACTCGCTCCCAAAACCTCACATCCTAAAGAAATTCATGCTATGCCCTATTTCCATTTCTAGGGTTAGGTAAGAAAGAGAGAAAAAAAAAGTGAAAGAAAATTGTTTTAAGGTGATGAACTGGGATTAGGACCCATTTCCTTGACAAATGGCAGAAATGGAGTGGAGATTGACCTTAATGAAATAATTTTTTCTCTATCAAGGATTCTTATGGAACTTTTTGCTAACCCTAATGAGGGAGAAATCTAGTAACAAAGGAATTTACACTTTGTTTGGAAAGATAAGGGAGTTTCAAGGTTTGCAAGAAAACACAACCATCTAGGAACATTCATTCACTATATCTGACATGTAATGCATACAATACTTCACAATATGGTTTCATGAATTTCACATCAAATTAGGGAACAAGTAGGTAATGATAAGATATTCGATGCATTAATCATGTGGAAAAGTAAAGAAATGGCATCAATACAACACTTACAAGATAAAGTTAATATATCCATCCATCTTATTTGAAAAATATAAGCTCCAAGAAAACACATAAAATATCCAAACATCAAAATGCATCAAGAACAACCAATTTCATCCATCAATTGCAGGTATGGATTATTTTTACAAGAGAAATCCAAATTCAAATGATAATCCTCAATAGAAATTAGGTCTCTCTAATTTATATCAGCCTCAAGGGATTCCATTTACTTCAATTAGCCTAATAAGCCCCTAAAACAACTCTAATCTCCAAAATAACAACCTAATTGGTGACAAGCCCACCAAATAACTCCAAAAGTAAAAAAATCCTTCCTAATGAGGCTATAATGATATAATAATGGTGCAGAGGGCCATTGGAGTGGTGATATGTGCCTCTCATATGTCGAAGTGAAGAAGAGGGCCCTAAAAATCATGACCAAGGTGTTAGCCCCTTGGTTTCTAGGAAAAAAATATGTGGTGCTCCCAAGTGGTTGTGGTGGTACAATTAATGGTCTCATGGGTCTACAACTGGATCAACATGTCGATATTGCATCCATAAGGGAAAGGATGATGAAATTATCCCTCCCATGTCTCCGTGGGTGAGAAAAAAATCAATCTGTGTTGAATATGTAACTAGGTTCGGTCATAATAATGTCTTATGTAATATTGATTTTATTTATTTGATGTAAAAGAGAAAAAAAAATAGTATTGTTATTTTTATGGCATGGGTTTCATGCTCTAATTCAATTTATTTATAGGTCAAAACACCCATTGTTTGCTTCTAGGATTTTTCATGAAGTCAAGGACTCAAAACATTCATTGTAATATGTAATAGACCCTATTGGGCATCTTTTATCAAATAAAAATAATTTATTATAATTCAAAAGTGTCAAAATTCTCCCTCCAAGACCAAGTCAGACTACAATAAGATAATTCATCCTACATAGATGAAGTTGACCTCATTAAGGATGCTAGAGCCTCATAAAGGTGTATATATACAATATCATTCAACCTCTTTTGAGAAACAATCATTCAAGCTCGTTGAAGCACACAAGAAATATAAACAAGTCAATGAAGAAGAAAATAATTTAAGAAGAAAGATCAAAATTCTTGAAGTTTGATTTTGGACCACAATTGTCTCACATGTGCAAATATATTAAGACACACATTGTAGCTACAAGACCAAAATAACAGTCTTCTAAAGGAGTCGAAGTTTGGTGCCATAAGGATGAAGTTTGAAGGCAAAAATTCTAAGGAGAATGGATCACTCTAAGCGAAGGAAGAAGAAAACCATGTTTTCCATCTTTTCATCAATATTGCATAATGAAATATTTTTGACCCTACTGCATCAGAATTTAGGCCCATCTTCGAGATTGAAATTTTGTCCCTCGAGCAGCTTCAGTTCCTTTTCATATGTGAGACAACATAGGGAGGATTTCGACTTCCTTAGAAAAATAATAACCTCCTTCTCCTTTGCTAGCGATTTCCTTATTCCTTCTTGAATTTCACACATTTTCTCCAATATATAGTGAGTTGATGAGGCCAGATCTACTCGTGAGGTCAAATTTCTCCAATATATAGTGAGTTGGTTAGGCAAGATTCCCCTGGTGAGGCCAGATGGCTCCAATATATAGTGAGATGGTGAGGCTTTCCCCTCGAAGTGGACAATAACTATTTGTTTCTTGTCATTTTTAAGGCAAGGATCATTACCATTTCACCCACACTTTACCGTGAAAAATATGAATTATTAAATAGTTTTTGTTACAATACCATGGGCCAATAAGAAGGCTTATCAACACCACAAGATCAATATGATAAGTGTTTATGTGGCATTTTCTTTAATTACTTAATTTGAAATAAAGTAATTAAAAGAGCATAATTGACTACAATAAATATTTCGGCATATTTTATGGAGGTCAATTCTCTACCATCCACCTAATAATTATTGATAATTGAATTAAAATTTTGCAAGGTCTAATTATATAGGTGTAATTATATAAAATAATTGAAAAAAAATATGGTTAAAGAATTTGATTAGTGTATTGCTTATGTGTAATTACTTCCATGCTTAGCATGAATTTGATACATTTTGTACACACACATAAATAGAAAGAGCTAACATAAATTAATTATAACCTTAGGTCTATAAGAGCAAAGAGGGATAC
The DNA here is from genome assembly GCA_034641835.2 of Pinus albicaulis. Classification (NCBI taxonomy): domain Eukaryota; kingdom Viridiplantae; phylum Streptophyta; class Pinopsida; order Pinales; family Pinaceae; genus Pinus; species Pinus albicaulis. The sequence goes on along the minus strand of CM076578.1, from coordinate 1,663,006,113 downwards.
AATATTTTGAAATGTAAACCTTAAATATATCTACAACATTTCTTAAAGCTTTGCACCATAAACAAAATTTTGTACTTGGAGATATTTGATCTTCTTGAAACTATATTAGATTTATGGCTAAGATGAATTTACACTTATACTTACTCCAAGAATTTTCTACAAAGTCACTTTCCATAATCAAATGACTTTGAAACACCCCGAATGAGGTGGATAATATCTTCCCTCTTCAAAAAAACATTTTTTTTTAATTAACAAAATGTATCATACAAAGAATGATATGGGATTTGTCTATAAACATAAAACGTAAGCAAATGACTTTTCAATATGCCCAATAAGGTGGATAATATTTGCAATCTCCAAAAGTATCCATTATTTATTTTAAATTAATAAAATATTTGATATTATACATGATATGAGATTAGTATTTAAACATAAAATTAGTATAATATGTGAAGAAAGTAGAGTCAATAGCTTCATCTGAAAAGAAATACTTGAGAGATTCTGAAGTGAATGAGGTGGATAAGTTTTGTTTCCTCGCAAAAAAAAAAAAAATACAGTATTCATTTTAAATTAACAACATATCCAATATACTATGATTATTATATGATTTATATTTAAACATAAAACTAGTATAACATGTGAAGAAAATAAATATATAGTTCATAAAACTAGTATAACGTGTGAAGAAAATAAATAAATAGTTTAATGTTATGAGGAATTTTTCAATTTTATGAGGTTTTATGGAAATAGAGATATTGGAAACAAAAAAATGAATAACAAAAAAGTAAAACTAAAAATCACCATATTCAAAACTAAGTTATTTTCAACGCCTCTCTATGAGATTTGAAGTGCAAATTGACTAAACCCCATGCAAATCAATTTGTCTATATGCCAAAACAATTGCAACTTTTGATGTGCTGAAAAAAAAAAAAAACAACATGAAAATAAAATAGACGAGTGTGCAATAATTTATTTATTTATGAAAAAATCTTAATACTCTAAAAATAACAAAATAAAAGAATAATATTTTATTAATTTATTTGTGGGAAAAAAAATATTTAAACATAATTTAAAAAAAAACATTTTATTAATCAAATCTGTCTTTGAAATACAAATATTCTATAAAAATACACTCACCACACACTCAAATTAGAAAACTACACTCACATTAACCACACACATCAAAGAACATGACTCTCAATCTCCGACCAGGCTTTGGACAGTCTGTAAGAAAGGACTTTCGCTTGGGATTTTATTGGTGTTACACTCACCAACTGGGATTCCAAGTTGCACGTTAACTACCGCCATTACTATTAGTAACATTACAACTAAAGCAATACCAAATAACTTGATCATCGTGGTGGCCTCAAATGAAACAAATGAAATAATATGCCCTCTAACAATAATAAACCCTCCCTTTAAATGGCGAGCGTTATGAAATGCGATGCTCTTCAATCTGCTGAAGGCATCCCCATTTTATAGCCCTCGCGGAACATCATGGTTGTGTGTGTACGATAACCGTCATGACGACGATGGTGGTTTCACAAACCTTCATTTTCGATACAGGCAGCGATCCATTTCTTCACACATGCATAAGTTCAGTATTTTAAATTATAACTTTATTTTAAATAGCTATTAGTTTATTATTGTTGGCTCTACAACTCAATATGAGGTAGATGTCTCGTCACACTCGTAAAAATATATTCTCATTACAGCTATTACTTACATCATCAAAATTAAAATTAATGGTTTAATTATATCCATGTCCAAGATACATATAAAGATTTTATTTCCTATAAACCGTAAAGTTTGGTTTTGGAGGTGTTCTCCATGCCACCAATGTTAATTTATATATATTACATAATTCTGGAATACTATATAAACCTAAGCCTTCATCTGTTTCATATTTTCGTTGGTTGTGGATTATAGCACTTATACATCAATACAATGAAACAAGATTGAATGCGAATTCGTGGTGCTAATGGATGATGACACATTCATGTCGCATTCACGGTTCACATTTATGAGATTTTAATTCATTACAGGACATCCCATCGTGGAGCTTACCATAGACGAGGGGATAATTAATAATCAACGATTTTAAGTTTGATTATGCATGATGATATGATATTTTATCCTAAATAAGATTTATTAATGCCCAAGTGAATGGCAGCTGTCCACCACAAAGATATTTTGCTGACCGTCAATCCATCTAACCCCGGATCGAAGGGTGGTGGTTGCTGCGAATGAATTTAGGGTAACTACCACCCTTAACACTGCTCTGTCCCGCTAATTTGCTCCGTCGCTTCGTCTTCACTCCCTTCTGTGAGAGGGTCTGCACCGCATCTCTCCCTTATGGTGACAAGTGGGTATTAAAGCCCAACATGGTTGCATCTAAATAGTTGTAGGCACATGTGCAGTAATGGAATTCGATTTTGGGTTTATGTATGTGGGTAAAACATCTCAAAGAACTAAAATTTCCCGTTCTGATCCATTCAGAACAGAAGTTACCAACCGAAAAAGGTGTTTTTTATTCCATTTTAGCTCTACTGTTATATTTATTTTAATTATATTCAACACCAATTTATAAATAATCATTCAATTTTTTTTGATGCAGGTTGGTAACCCTACTACGACTAGATTCCTCATCTATGTTTTTATCACATCTCCTTTTCATTTTGCAGCAGAGGTTTTTGTCTTTCCTAGAGTGTCGAGGATTTGATTGCACAAGTTGATTTTACATTCGACCCTCATTATCTTTGTTTTCTTTTATGTGCAAGGCACTACCACACCCTGTTCCTAGTCGATTTCTGTGTCCCTTTGAATGCGACTGTGACCTCATCAATATTTGTCTGGGTGAGTGGTATACTCTTCTTCTTTTCTTCACGGTATATATGTTTATGTATTAAACCTTTTGGTTTGCCCACTAAGGGAACATCCCATTGTGTATATAGTATTTCCGAGTTTACCTTACCTAGGTCTTCTTGTTTGCATGACGAGGTCTCCAGATCACCCATGAAATGGCATAGTTTTATTTATTCCTAGATAGTTGTGATATCGTCTTGAGACCTGCTAGATTTTTCTTTTGGATTAAGACCCTTGGGGTCTACTCTGGCATAAATTATATTCACTCGTTTTAGAACTCCCATGGTCAACTAGTCCTGTAACTCAAGAACTCATTATCAATTTTTAAACGTGTATAAATTACTTACAATTATTCTGCTAAATGTTTTTTCTGCATATTGGAGGCTAGTTACAATATTAACTCGGTTGATATGGAAAGTTTTATTCGTTTCATATAGTTTTATATTCTTTGTACACTGTAAATTGTTTATATATGTAAAGGATGATTATGTTTTTACTGTGGTTTGAACTTCAGTTAAGGGTTTTCCATTCTATCAAGTAAGATAGTGCTAGTGCTCTAAAACTTGGAGTTCAGCAGCCAAAGGACTAGACCCATGTTTGGTCTATTTCTGAACTCGAGTATAAACCTCTGTGCATGACTAAAATCCTAGAGCTTTCATGGATAATTCTGCGTACTCCAATTCTACTATAATTTTATTATCTTGCATTATGGTCTGTCTGCTCTAAAAACAAAATTTTTGCAGTTACTATCTCACCGTTGTGATTAATATTATACAAAAATAGCGACTCATTATTTTCACAAGGGTTTCTTATGTTGTAGAACCTATATAGTTTGTTTTTCTTTTTTTCTTTGGAATTAAATTTACAGAGCTATAAATTAAATCTTCTCTTTAGTATGAACTAGTAAGAGTAACAATTGAACAGATTCTAATTCATTTCTCTAGTTAATAATAAATAAAAAAATTTAGAGTTTTAGAAAATAGATAACATTCTATAATCATTTATTAATTTTCAATCAGATATTTATATACTTATCTCAGATCTCCTTAGCTTAACTGATGGCTCCTCTAAACCTTGAGAGAGGCTATTACGTCCTCTACTCCCCCAAGCTCCGCACTAGTGTTCTTCAAAGAGAAGTATGTATAGGAGTTAGGCCTCAGGACAACTGTCAAGTATATACTCATGATAGGTTACAGAGCTCCACTGGCTCTAGACCAGCTCTGGACAACTCTCCTTTTCCACCACCTTGTGGTTAGACCTTTTTATTTTTTCTTGAACAAAACCCCTTCCCTCTCTCAGGATTTCCATTTTATCATTTTGGGGGAAGGTAACTGTCAAAAAAAACTCCCTCAATATTTTACTCTGGATCTTGGAATTCTCTTATCATTCAATTAATTTTTTTCTCAATGTAAATTTTGTTCATAAATAAAATTCAATTTTTTATTTTTAATAACAAATAACCATATTCATTAATATCCTTTTCACTAGTTAGTTCAAATGTATCTTTAACTAAAACAAAAAAGTATTTTAATCATCATGTAAAATAAAATAGGGTGTTACATCTTCCCCCACTAGAGGAAAACACCTTCCTCGGTGTTTACCTCATTCCAACAAATAATTCAGGGTAGAATTCTCGTATGGATTTTTTATCCTCCCATGTGGCCTCCTCCAGGCTGAAGTGCTTCCACTGCACTTTAACTTGCAGGATGAATCGTCTCCGGAGTGTTATTTCTCTTTGATCGAGAAAACACCGAGGTTCTACTAGAAATTCACTGTTCGGTTCTACCTAGAGACAACAAAATTTTAAAATTAGTTAAATTAAAATTACATCTTTCTAAGAGTCATAGCATAAACATAATTTACATGTACATTATGCGATTATATATCATGCTTGGGGTCGTTTATGTATATTTTTAGTATTGACACATGAAACACATTGCGTACCAAGATGTGACTAGGAAACACCAATCGATAAGCCAATGGCCCTATCCTTTCCAAAATTTGGAAGGACCCATAGTACCTGGGGTCCAATTTGGCATAGGTACTCCACCTTAAGGTACTTTTCTTGGGTTTAATCCTTACACACACGTGGTCACCTACTTCAAATTCTCGAAAGGATCTTTTCCTATATGCATACACCTTTTTCCTGTCTTGAGCTGCATTTAGATTTTGTTGAATTTTCCTTACCTCACGCTCCATTTCCTCCAACATATGTGGTACAAGCATTAATTTGTTTTCTGGACTACTCCAATTCAAAGGGGTTTGACATTGTCTTCCATACAATGCTTCAAAAGGACTCATCTTGAGGGATTCTTGATATCCATTATTGTAGGAAAATTTGACCAAATGAAAATATTCTTCCCACCTTGAGGGTTGCTGCATCACATACATGCATAGAATATCTTCCAATGTTTGATTCACTCTTTCAGTTTGACCATCCGTCTGAGGATGATAGGTCGTACTAAATTGGATATGTGTTCCCAATCCCATAAATAGTGCCTTCCAAAACTCTGTTGTGAATTTTACGTATCAATATAAGATTAGAATCTCGAAATGCCGTGAATTCTATAAATTTCTCTTATGAAAATGTCAGCAATCTGAACATTCTTGTAAGTTGACTGAACGGGTATAAAATGAGCTACCTTACTGAGCCTATCTACTACCCACATAATTGAATAATTGTGCCTCTTGCTTCTTGGTAATCCTGTGATGAATTCAAGTGATATGACTTCCCATTTCTACTCTGGTAAAGGAATAGGCTGAAGCAATCTCGCTGGGTGTTGGTTTTCCACCTTAACTTGCGGACACTCTAAACATTTGGTCAAATATTCTGCATTGTTTTTATGCATTCTAGGTCAATGATAGTATTTTCTTATTGTTGTCACCATTTTCTGCTAATTGAGATGTCCTACATAGGAGCTCTGATGGTATTGATCTAAAATCATACCTTTCAGGGTCATATGATTTGGTATGCATATCTTCCCTCGAAATAGGAAAATTTGTTCATCATTAATTTCACAATTTGATTGCTTTTTTTTTTTTTGCCTCTTTTGCTTACTGCCATAGTAATTGATATTTAGGATCCCTTTTTGTTGCTTCCTTAATTTTCTCCTGAAATTTAAATTCTGCTTGATTAAAATAAAGTTCATATATGCAATGTAGTTTCCTACTTAAGACATCAGTGACACAGTTCTCCTTCCCTTTTACATGTTGAATGTCAAAGTCAAATTCACTTAGGAATGAATTCCACCTTGCTTGGCAGGCATTCAAATCATATTGTTTAAAATAGTTGGTCAGACTACTATTTTCAGTTCTTAATACAAGCCTTTTTCCCAATAAGCAATGTCTCCCTATTCGAAGGGTGTGCACTACCACAATTAGCTCTAAATCATAGGTGGAGTATCATTGTTCGTCATCCCAGAACTTCCTGGACTCATATGCTATCACTTTTCCATCTTGTGTTAATACTTCCCCCACCCCTTCTTTACATGAGTCTGTGCAGACTTCAAATTCCTTGTTTGGATCAGCCACCTTCAATATAGGAGCAATAGTTAATAGTTCTTTTAATTTTTCAAAACTAGCTTGACACTCCTTATTCCACATGAAGACTCGCCCCTTACACTGCAAGGAAGTGGTGGGAAAGGCTATCTTAGAGAATCCTTCAATGAACCGTCGGTAATAACCAGCTAAACCCATGAAAGAGTGTATGTCTGCTACATTTTTGGGAATTCTCCACTCCATTATTGTCTTTATCTTTTCAAGATCTACTCAGATCCCTTCAGAAAATATTACATAACCCAAATATTGTATCTGTTCTTTTTAAAAATCATATTTTCTAAATTTGGCATAGAGCTGATGCTCCCGCAACATTTTCATTACCAACAGGAGGTGTTCCTTGTGCTCTTCAACATTTTTAGAGTAGATCAGTATATCATCAATAAATATTAAAACAAATTTAACCAAAAATGGGTGGAAGATACCATGCATCAGACTCGTGAAGGTTGCTGGTGCATTGGTTAATCCGAATGGTAACACCACAAATTCATAATGTTTATATCTTGTACGAAATGGTATATTTTTCTGAAATTGTCTATTTTCTGGGTTCCTTGCGGCATTCTTAAAATTTCCAAGCTTGCTATGTTTGAAATTCAAGGTGCCTTTCTGCCCTTTCTTTGGTGGCCAACTTCTACCAACTTCTCCTTTTTCCTTAGATTGTTTGTAGCACACTCATGCTTTTTGGATCACCTCATCCATGGTCTTTGGATTCATGAATTTGATCATCTCCTTCAGGTGGGTAGGTAGGCTACTCAAGAATATCTGTACTTTTTCTTTCTCATCCCTCAAATATGGTACATATCTTAACAAAGAGTTGAATTTAGAAATAAATTCATCCATAGATATTTGTCCCAACTTCAAGTCATGAAACTCTCGCAACTTTTCATCAAAAAATCGTTATGTTAGATACTTTTACTTGAAGTTTTTTCGGAACTCATCCCAAGTTACATTTTGATCCTCAATTCCCCACACATTTTCACTTCCTCCCACCATAATGTGGCCTTATCCCACAGTTTATAAATAGACAGATGAGCTTTGAGCTTGATGCTATATTCATAGACCTGAAAATATTTTTTCATGTTTATTATACATGTTTCTACCACTTCTTCTGCCTCTCCATCAAAAGTGGGTGCCTTAATCTTCAGAAATTTTCCTTGTAATTATACTTTTTGTTTCTTCATTTCCTATTGTTCTGAAGCACTTCCAGACTCTACTTCATGATAAGTTCTATTTTTGTTACTCCTCTTAGTACGAATCCCTTCTGAATTGTCATTAATTTTCTATTGTTGCTCTTGTTCATGAGTGTTCCATTCTGGGCTAGGCTGTGATGTAGGATGGTTCTGTCTATCTGAAAGGATTTTAAAGATTCTTTCATTCTCTAGCATTAGTCTTTAATTTTCACTTCTCACTCAATTCATCTATGTCTAGATTTGTTGCATTGTATCCAACAATAGAGTTGTCTAACATTGTTGTTCCTTTAGTAACCTACTATTTTGTTGATGTTAGTCCATGCTCAATTGTACCCATATTTCTGGGTTCATCTCCGAATTTGGATGGGGATGGATTTCTCCTGTATTTCTTTTTGTCTCTTGTTTTTAAACTCTCCTCATTATATCTTTTAGTAGTTCCTACTACTAATCCTAAGATTAACACCAACGAAACTTCCAAAGTTATTTAGTTGGCCCAATTTGGCCCAACGTGTAAACCACACTCTGATACCACATGTCACAATCATAAAAACAATTCTCATTACAACTATTACTTACATCATAAAAATTAAAAAGAATTGTTTAATTATATCCATGTCCAATATATATCTAAAGATTTTATTTCTAAAAAGCTTTAAAGTGTGGTTTTGGAGTTGTTCTCCATGCCACCAATGTTAATTAATATATATTACATAATTTCAATATACTATATAAATATGAGACTTCACCTCTTTGATATTTTCATTGGTTGTGGATTATATCACTTATACATCAATACAATAAAACAAGGTTGAATGTGAATTCGTGGCACTAGTGGAAAATAACACATTCATGTCACATTCATGGTTCACATTTATGAGTTTTTAAGTAATTATAGGACATCCCATCATGGAGCTTACAGTAGACAAGAGGATAATTACCAATCAACGATTTTAAGATTGATTATGCATGATTATCTGATCTTTTATCCTAAATAAGATTTAATAATGCCCAAGTGAATGACAGGTGCCCTCCATTGATATCTTTTGTTGATTATCGATCCATCCAAGCCTAGATCAGATGGTGGTGGTTGTTGCGAATTGATTTAAGGTAACTACCACCCCTATCGTTGCTCTTTCCCTCTCATTTTCTCCGCCGCTCTGTCTCAGCTCCCTTCTGCGAGAGGGTCTGCACTGCATCTCTCTCTTACAGTGCCAATTATGGATTCAAGCTCTAAATGGTTGCATATGAATAGTTGTAGGCACATGTGCAGTAATGGAATTCAATTTTGGGTTTACGGATGTGGGTAAAACATCTCAAAGAACTAACAGTTCCCATTCTGCTCCATTTGACACATAAGTTTCCAACCGACACGAGTGCGTTTTATTCCATTTTAGCTCTAATAATATCTTTCTTTTAATTATATTCAACAACGATTTAAAAATAATGATTCAAATTTTTTTTACGCGGGTTTGTAACCCTGCTACAGCCAAATTCCTCATTCTCTATTTTTATCACGTCTCTTTCTCATTTAGAAGCATATCGTTTTGTCTCTCCCAAAGTGTCAAGGGTGGAAGGTAAGAACTTCTCGCAACATTTTAAATTCTGGTTTCATTTAGGGTTTGATTGCACAGGTTGATTTTACATTCAACCCTCATTCTCTTTGTTTTCTTTTTTGTGCAAGGTGCTACCGCACCCTTGTCCTCGTCAATTTCCATGTCACTTTGAATGCAGTTGTGACCTCCTCAATAGTTGTCTAGGTGAGTGGTATAAACTTCTTCTTTTCTTCATGGTATATATGTTTACATTTTCTACCTTCTAGTCTGGCCACTGAGGGAACATCCCACTATGTATACAGGATTTCTGAGTTTACCTTATGTAAGATTGAAGAAGCTAGATTAAAGGAAAAGAGTGATGTTGGATCAAATGAGAAAAAATAAGCATATGTAGCTATGACAAGGAGGAAAGAGAAGTTTTGAAATTTTGAGCGTTGAAAGAAATTTTAAAATAAAATTAACATGTCTAAAATTCAGTGGTATGAATGTAATGAATATGGGCACTTTGAAAGGAATATTCCTACACTTGAGAAGAGAAAAAAGAAAAGAAAGGAGATAAGTGAAGCCCATGTAACTGAAGAAGTAGAAGAACTAGAAGAGAAATACATCTACTATTGAATGTATCTCACACATTTATTTCATTTTCAGTATATAGAAGTTAGTAAGCCATGGTAGGAAGTTTTGAGATGGCATCATTCTAGAAGCATGAAAGGATAGTTGAAGTAGAATCTTGAATGGTTAAATAAATTCTTCTAGCAATATAGTAAGATAAGAGTTTGTCACACCTCATCATCATTAGAAAGAGCCATTTTCAGAATAAGGATCACTAGTATCCTCCTTTGGAATCCTTGTTAAAAGGTTCACCTCTGTTGGAAAATCTAAAATGTTGTTGATTTACCTGTGAATTCCTTAAATTATTATTATATTTCTTATATTATCTTTTTTATCTTATTTCATCAATAAATTACCAAAACCAAAAAATGAATATCAAGGACACTAGATGAAGTCACACAACCAGGGAAAAACCCCTATATAGGGGAAAATCTAGTTAGTAACTCTTCCTTTATTAATTCAAATTAGATAAACCAAGGCCCTATACCAATAGACCTTCCTCCTCCACCAATTCAAACCTTAAATTGTTCTTCCAACCTTCAAAGATAAAATGCAACGATACTACATCAACCTTGCTTCAATATTGTAAAAGGAAAGATTTTCGACCCTACTGCATCAAAATTTCGGCCCATCTTCGAGACTGAATTTCTGCCCTTGAGCAGCTTCAGTTCCATTGCACATGTGAGACAAAAGAGGGAGGATTTCAACTTCCTTAGAAAAATAAGCACCTCCTTATCCTTTGCTAGCGCTTTCCTTATTCCTTATTTAATTTCACATTTTTTCTCCAATATATAGTGAGTTGATGAGCTCATTTTTCCCTGGTGAATCAAATTTCCCCAATATATAGTGAGTTGGTTAGGCCAGATTCCCTTGGTGAGGTCATTTTGCTCCAATATATAGTGATATGGTGAGGATTTCCCCTTGAAGTGAACAATAATTATTGGTTTCTTGTCATTTTTAAGGCAAGGAACATAACATTTTCGCCCACACTTTACCATGAAAAATATGAATTAGTAAATATTTTTTGTTACAATACCATAGGCCAATAACAAGGCTTATCAACACCACAAGACCAATATGATAAGTGTTGATGTGGAATTTTCTTTAATTACTTAATTTGAAATAAATTAATTAAAAGAGCATAATTAACTACTATAAATATTATGGCATATTTTATGGAGGTTAATTCTCTACCATCCACCTAATAATTACTCATATTAGATTAAAATGTTGGAAGGTCTAATTATATAGGTGTAATTATATAAAATAATTGAAAAAAATATATGGTTAAAGAATTTTATTAGTGTATTGCTTATGTGTACTTACTTCTATACTTAGCATGAATTTGATACTTGTTTTATATACACAAATAAATAGAAAGAACCAACATAAATCCATTATAACCCTAGGTCTATAAGAGCAAAGAGGAATAAAATATTTTGAAATGTAAACCTTAAATATATCTACAACATTTTTTTAAAGCTTTGCACTATAAATACAATTTTGTATGAGAGGTTTGATCTTCTTGAAACTATTATAGATGTATGGCTAAGATGAATTTACACTTATGCTTAATCCAAGAATTCTCTACAAAGTCACTTTGCATAATAAAATGACTTTGCAACACCCCGAATGAGGTGAGAGATTATGCACTGAATGAGGTGGATAAGTTCTCTTGTCTGCAAAAAAAAATACAGTATTCATTTTAAATAACAAAATATCCAATATACTATGCATGTTATAGGATTTGTATATAAACATAAAACTAGTATAACATGTGAATAAAATAAATATATAGTTCATAAAACTAGTATAGCATGTGAAGAAAATAAATAAATAGTTTAATGTTATGAGATATTTTTGAATGTTATAAAGTTTTATGGATATATAGAAATATTGGCAACAAAACAAGGAAGAACAAAAAACTAAAACTAAAAATAGCCATATTCAAAACTAAATTATATTCGACCCCTTTCTATGAGATTTGAACTAGAAATTGATTAAACCCCATGCAAATCAATTTGTCTATGCTCCAAAACAATTGCAACTTTTGATATAATGAAAAAAAAATAGAGACGACATGCAAATGAAATAGACCACCGTGTAATAATTTTTTTTATTTATGAAAAAGAGCTTGATACCCTAAAAGTAACAAAAATAAAAGAATAATATTTTATTAATTTATTTATTTATGAAAAAAAAAATATTTAAACATAATTTTAAAAAAAAAACAACATTTTATTCATCAAATATGTCTTTGAAATACAAAATATTCTATAAAACTACACTCACCACACATTCACATTATTATTATAAAACTACACACACAGCAAAGAACATGACTCTCAATCTCACAATATAGAACTACACTGATCACACACATCCTAGAATAAAATTGGAGTATGGTAAATAAATAAAAATATAAATAACTTGGAGTTATGGTAAATAAATAAAACCTCTTTTTATAATTACTTTAGAGGTATGGAAAATAAATACAAATATAAATAGACTAGAGGTATGGTAAATAAATAACACCTATTTTTATATTTACTCCATAAACCTTTTTATATTTACTAAAACTAAAAAATGAGGTTTTATTTAGGTGAAGCCTATGTGCCAAATACCATGGAACAAATTATTATTAATACCATGGGCTAAATACTATGGGCCAAATACCCTATTTATAAAATAGGTATGGTAAATAAATAAATATAAAAGAGGTATATAGAGGTATGGAAAATACATAATAATATATTAAATATAATTAGAAATCAACATCTAAGTATATACCAAGCCTATGGGCCAAATACCATGGTAGATAAACAAGGTATGGTAAATAAATATAAGTATAAATAAACCAGAGGTATGGTAAAAAACAAAACCTCTTTTTATATTTACTCCATTCTCTTCTCCTCTTTATATTTACGAACACTCAGCAAAGATGTTTTATTTAGGTGAGGCTTAAGGGCCAAATACCCTAATATTAATATTAAATTATTAATACTAATATTATTATGTAACATACACCTATAACCTCACATGGAAATGCAAGGAGTTAAAAAATTTTATACAAGTTACCCACGGGTAACTATCCAAATCACTATTAAATATTCCTTACTCATCATTACATAGAATGTTCACCAGTTCGTAGTGTAACCTTAGTATAAGAATAGTAATTTTCTTAACCATTAACAACCTCTATTGTCATACATTAACACAAAACTATATGATGTAACATTGCATTCTCATGTAGTCATCACATACTTGACATTATGAACATCACAACAAGAATGGAATCAACATCATCAACTTGACACAATAATCAATCACATCATTGAACACCAATATACCCTGGCCTATAGGGTGAAAACCAGTAAATGCTCATGAGGGTTTTCAACCCTCACTCAATGGCTTATAAGGGGGGACCACCCCTTAACCATAGTTTATAAATCTTACACGAAAATATACAAATATCTAACTTAAAGCCATTGCAATAAATATGATATCATTTACCCACTTATCTTCATATCTTCATATCTTCATATCTTGGTGGCATGGATGTACCTACAATGGACCATCATACATTGGATCATCATGTAGCTCACACTCATCTACATGAACCATAATCATTTACCTGCCACCATGTTAAGCATAATATTCCCTTTGTCCAAGTCACCCTCATTCCCTCATCCTGCAGCTCACATTCATCTGCATGAACCATAATTATTTACCTGCCACCATGTTAAGCATAATATTCCCTTTTTCCAAGTCACCCTCATTCCCTGCTAAAATTTCATTCAACATACATTGATGTCAAGATTCATAAAATATTAATCAACCATTTCATAAATCTATTCTAGAGAAGCTCCTCCATCTACTCGTGTATATTCATAACATGTAAGTAAAATATCTTGACATGCTTCCTTTAACAACACATACTGCATATGTGCTAGTTATAAGTCATCACATTAACTAATTTTTCCCTCACATAAGCACACATTCCTGTAAGACAATAGCTACATCTCCCAAGCATTTCTTTAAAAGAAACTGATACATCTGTTACAATATTCGTGTATGCGATTTACATAAATTTAATCAAAATAACTAACCCTTAAGCTATTAATTTTGGGTGCATGGAAGGAAAGCTAACATAACAAATGTTGCTGCCATGCATGCAAATGCATATAGAATCCCAAAAGATTCTTCCCAAAGGAATTCTTACACAACAAAGCACATAGCTTCCAAAAGAGTCTTCCCAAAGAAATTCTTAACACAAGAGAGCATGTAACACATGTTTTATTTTTCTGTAAAACTAATGCAATTAAGCATACAAATGCATGTCTTCTTTTTCAAATATTATACTAAAAACCTTTTAAAATATAGTCTAACACAACATGCTATCTTTTTCCACATACGTATATGTATATATTCTTTCCAATGAAAGATAATACAAATATTGCATGCATATGTAGAAACTAACATTATAGTTAAGATAAGATAAAGTACTCACATATAATTCTTCCTAAGAAACATTATAACTCACTATTTCTTCTATCCATACAAAGAAAATATCTCTACAAAAAAATGGCTATTATTTGCACAAGCAAGAGCTTATCACAATAGCTCTTCTTAATGTATGTAACACAAATTCCCCTCTTGGAATTACACATCATTAACTATTTTTTTCATGTAAATATATACATAATTATTTCTCAAAAAGGATTTAATATAACTTAGTTTTGTTGCCTTTATACTTGTAGTTTCACATGCTTCCCTTTCAGGAAATGACCATAGATGACCATATTTTATGCATAAAACCTAAGAAACATTCACAATGTTAACTTAAACTTTTATGAATTCTTGTTCTTGTATGAACAAGGTTCATATGCATCTTTTATAATGACAATGTTTATTTTTTCATTAATTCATGCACAAAAATCCTATCCAATCTTTGTGCACTCATGCATACTTCAAATGAAAACATAGGTAACATTTGCACCCAAATTCATGGAAACCCTTCCAAGAAAATTCATTTAAATAACTTTTATCTTTTCTTTTTCACCACCCATGAAAATATATGACTAATTACCCTCTTTATTCTACATTCATTTTCCAGAAAAAAACTTGGATTTCTTATCATTTCATTTTCAAGAAAATATTCTTGGATTTCTTATCATTTCTTTTTCAAGAACTCTAACTTATTAACTATTGTTTTCATTCATGCAAATACATGTTATTGGTTCTCAAAAGAAAAACTAAGCATAATAACCATAAAATGCATGTACTTTCTAAGAAATCTGACCAATATCTAGTCTTTTCATGGTTCCTTTGTCCTCTTATGTGCAAGGATTCCATGTATTCTTTTTCAAGAAATATTTCAAAAGACTAGCAAAATAAACAAAGATACTTATCTCTCCATGCCACTTCAATTTTCATTGCTCTCTTCACTTGATGTAATGTTGCTATCTTCTTTCATGAGAATTTGGAAGACCTTTTAGAAGCCTATATACACAAACCATTTCTTTTACAACTCTCACGCATAAATATAGAGCCATGAACCTCGCATCCCTTGTCTCATATATTGTCAAATGCATTGGTGTATTCTCATTGGCTACCATCCATGTTGATTCGCCAGCAAAAATCTCACGGAGCTTTTCTCGCCTTCATCACCATCTCATTCATCTATAGATAGTTATTTTTCTGGCAATATGATCACCACAAGGCCAGTAATATGCTTCATAACATCATCCTTATCAACAATTCTTTGAAATAATGTAGAAACATTTCCATATGCATTATTATTTCCATGGGAGTCAAGCCATACACATCCATTAGCAAGGATGATGTAGTGATCCATTGGATAAGATGAGAAATGTTTGTAAAAAAAAAAACAACAGAGATGAAAAACGCCCTCGAGAATATTGCTCCACAAAATAAATAGATGCAAAACGTCTGCATCAAATTGTGAACACCCAACTCCTCTCTCCATCTCCATCCAAGTCCTCTTTCCTCCCAACTATGCCTCTTTAACCAACATTTTCCAAGAATCTAATTTGCTCTCCTCTCCACCTAGAGAGTACCCAAAATAATCGTATGCATGTGTAATGAAATACGTGTACTAGAAATATATCATGAGGTAGTTTCTAACTAAACTAAAACCCTAAATAGTTATTGATTACAATTGATTCCAACAGTTTACAAGGATGTTACATACTCCCCCCTTAAGAGAACACCATCCTCGGTGTGCTTCTCTCACTGAAATTTAAACTTACACTCATGATATAACAATATAAACAACCCAAATGGGTCCTTCCCCTTCACAATGAAACACTTTCTTTTCCTTAAATGCCATTAATTGAAATAATAATGTTTTTATCCATAGTAATAAGCATGTATAGCTCAAAAGCCCCAAGGGATAGCTCAAATGGTCGACTTCCCGTTGCTAAAGTACCTTGCCATATGGAAGGTCACGGGGTCAAATCTCCTCGACACCCTTGGGGTTAGGCCCCAAAATTAAAGCCGATGGCTGATCCCTTCGGGTGGATCTACCAGATTATTACCCGTGGATGTAGCGGCCACTCAGTGACCGTGAACCACAGCTAAAAAAAAAAGCATGTATAGCTCAAAAAATATTCCATTTCCATTTTTAACCACTTATCCATTATTCAAATTCATAAAAATATATAAAAATACTATACCAACTTACCATTACTTACTAATTACTACTGGAAGTAATGATGGCTTTTACACAAGCTCTCTGAGAATGGTTGAACACCCATCAACACTCCCTGGAAAGCGCCTGTAATGTATGACTAACAAATTCAATCACATTAGTCACATAGTTTCAATCAAATGAAACACTTGCAACTATCAAACATTCATGCAATATCAAGAGATTTTTTAATCAGAGTACTTCCACAAGTACTCAGAGAACACCAACCCTCTAATCAATGCATCACATGCACATTGTCTTAGCTCCTGCTAAAGACATCCACACAGTACTTCAAAAATTACTCAGAGAGCACCTAGCTCTCTAATCGTACCATTGGTCAATCAATGAACCATGGGCATATCCTAGCCTCTGCTAAGACACTCAAAAAAATTAGTAATAAAATAAATGAACTTATGCATTCAGTAATTCATTTTTCGAGCGCTAAGCTCCTTTCCTCTTACTATATACATAAGATATTTACATAATCATATAACACATCAATGATTACTTAATTTTTTCTGCTATGAGAACCACAATGGTAAATAAAATTCTTCTCCCAACCCATGGGATTTGGTTTCCACAACCAAATCGAGAAATTTTCACATCCAGACAGTTATTTGACAAAAACCATTCCATGTTTAGTATGGAATTCCAATGGAAAAATAGATCGGCAATTCCAATGACCACTCAAAGTCCAGTATAGGACTCCTCTAGGCAACATCATGTCTATTCCTCTGACAGTGTCCCGTCTATGAGGAATTTTGGGCCACCTCCAACGGGCTCCAAAATCAATAGAGTTGCCTAAGGTTTTTCCCCTTCACCATCTTGGCCAACTCTTTTCCCTTACTGAGATCATATATCTCTAGGGAGAGGAAATCCATGCAGGTAAGTGCCATCAACCCCTATAAGTAGGCAACCATCGTCAACCCAAGGCCTTCTAGCCTTTCAAAATTGTTCACAACTATCTGGCATGTTAAATTTATCTTTTAGCATTCTTTCCCACATTATTTTACTTAATTAACCATATGCACTTTGTGCATAAGGAAAAAGAAACTTTATATACATCATACATCATACTTGGCCCTCAAAATGGATCCAATGATATCTATATTAATAGGAACATGAATAAAATACATGTGTTATACATTATTATTTCTCAAATAACACAATCATGCGCATTATAATATGATACTTTATCAATTACCATTTCAATTTTCATTGTGTTGAAGCCCCGAAAATCAGGTCTACAACAAGGAGGATACCCACCCGGTCTGGACCTTGGTTAGTAGCTCCTTTTCTGTTTGGTGTAGTGGGTCCGACTGGGGATAATGGGACCAGTTTCCCAATATGTGTGTGTGTGTGTGTTGAGAATTGATATTTCCTTTCTAAGAAATTTCCTAAGTGAAATGCTTGTATTCTAATTCTAATCTAATAACATGCAAATTGTATTCTAATTAAACAGAAATATCTAATTCTAAACTAAACCTGGGATGTAATCTTTTCTTTATGCAATTTCAAATGATTTCAAATAGAAATTGGTAATAAATATCATTCAACTGTTATAAGGAAATAATTCAATAAAGATAAACCACTTCGTATAAAAAGTTAGACGAAACAGTTGTGAAAAATATATCGCATAATAAGCTATTCATATATTAAGCATAAACAAGTGACTATCACTGTACAAAAGTTCCAAATGATAACTCAAACATTCAAGCATTAATACATAAACAACTGAACATAAATATCACTTTAACACAGAGGTAGAAATAGTTAAGAGATAAAAGTACCATTTATAACAAGTTCTACTCATGAGCTTCAAGCAATAATGACTTATCTCTTCTTAATCCAACATCCACTAAGAGTACAGAAGTGCAACATTAGTAGTAGATATTAAACGCATATATCAATAAATCATATTCCATTCATTCATCAAAACCTCCTCGGAGGGTGCAAAAGTGCATGTTCTGAGGACAAGTTTTTGACAAATTTCAGGACCCTTCTCTAAATGCATGAGAAGGGTTTAAATACTACTAACTAAATCTAAAAATAATTTATTACAAAAATATAGGATACGGTTTAAATGACCGTCCTATTTTTAGGAAAAAATAAAGCAAACTAATACTTAAATCTAAAATTAAAACTTAACAACTAACTACTTGTGAATTTATTTTTTGGAATTGCAAGTGTTCAACATTGATTTGAGAAGAATAGGCTAGCCAACTTCATATTTCAACTGTCCCGTAAAAATGGAATTGGCAAGAGCTAGCACTATCTTCTCAGCATAATTGATGATACACTCGAGAGTCATGCATTGGCTGTGTGGTTTTACCAGACATGCCCTATAAGAATCCCAATTTAACTTTGTTAATCCTTTAATCAATTCTGCCTTTTCTTGGGCTTTCTGTTTTCAGTCTGTCTGCAGTTGCTGTGTTTTTGGTAGGTATCCTGGAATATTTTCAGAGATCATATTTTCCTTGTGTAAATTTTCATTTATACAATCAATAATATTGCTGCCTACCGTGGCTGCTTCTTCTACCGCTTGCTTTGCCTTCCTAATCTGTGCATCCCAATTATTAAAAAGTATTTCTTTGTGATTTTCATTTATTGTAGGTGCACCTGCTCTTTTCCCCTCCTCTGTATTTTGCCAAGCCAAATAGTCATTAACTCTTTTTTCAGTTAAATCATAATCATGTCGTAAATCTATGACATGATTACTGATTTTATCACTTTCTTCACAATAAGAGTTCCATTCTGATATTCTTTGGCATAATATTTCTTGTTGTTGCAGTAGCAGGTCATTTAAGGAAATAGACTCTGTCATAAATTCTGTGAGCTTGGGATCATTTTTGTGCATTTCTTGCATAATTTGTAGTTGTTTCTCTTTTTCGGCCAAACTGTTCTGATATCCAATCTGCATTTGTTGAAAATCTTGTTGTAATTTTTCAAGTTGTTTATGAGCTTCACTGTTAGCATTGGCTTCTTGTAGTTGTTGTTGCAAGACCTGTACCTGATCTTCTTTCTCTTTCAATAATTGTCGTACCTCAGATTCTTTGTCAATGGCTGCAGAGGCATAAGCTCCTGTGATCTGAGATAATTTAGTGAGATTTTCAGTTGGATCAGTAGTAGGATATTTCCATAGAACATCTAGGTGTTCTGCATCATGAGAAGGCACATTTTCTAATTTCCTTTTCTTCCTTTGTCTTCTTACTATTGCCTTGTGTTGTGGACTGTAGAATACATCAAGAGGAGGAATTTCCTCTATCTTGAGCATGAGTTCAGAAAATGGGGTTATGGGAATATGTTCTTTTTCTAAGACATTGGTAGTTACTCCTATGACTATATTTATTGTTGTCTGTACATTGCTCACAGGTGTTTGTGTATTTTGTGCTTCAATATTAGTCAAATCATTGAACGTTTCCCATTCCTTATCCAATTTAGTTCTGACTGATGATTGTGGTATAATGAAAGGGGGAATATTTAACTGTGGAGAGGTTGAAATTTTTTTCTATGAGAGTTCTTTAGACTAGGCAGTATCTTTTACTGGCCCTTCACTCTTAGAATGTTCAGAGGTTTCTCTTCCGGACTTTGACTTACACCTGTTTGTACCTGAAATTCTACTAAGACTGACACTAGAAGTTGGTTCCCTTACAGGTTCCAAGCGCAATTTATCCAGAGGGATAGTAGTTAACCTTCTTTCTCTATATATTTTGAATTCTTGAAACTCTGCTGGAGGAAACCGTATTTGAGCCGAATCTAGAATTTCTTTAAGTGTGCCTTTCTCTTGGAACATGTCATCAAAAAAATCTTCTTCTTTAGAAAACACTCTTATCTTGACTACAGTAGTGAAATTTTTAACAACATCATATGGGTCAAATGGTCTTCTTGGAAACTTGAACAAATGTAAACATGTAATATTGTTTATTTCTTTAAATGCATGACCAACATCAAATAATGAAAAGGCCCCACAAGCCACAGGAAATTGAGGCCAGAAAGCCTTCTTCTTGTCCTTCAACTCTTTAGTCAAACCTCATTCTCTGCAGGTTTGATAAGTAATTTCTCGGGCGATGAGTTTATCAGGGACATACAAGGGTAAAACATGAGGAGAAGCAAAACTTCCAAAAACCATAACATATGTAAATAATTATTCTCCAAACCATCTCGCAACAGGTAGAATGTCCACCTCTGCTTCAGGAGAAAACCTTGGAGCATATTTATCATACAATATTCTGTACAGGGGTAACATAATGCCATGGAAAATCTTGTAAAAACAGGGAATGAACTCTGAATCCCACAACTCTTTGTAATAAACATGAATGGGAAGGGGATCTTGAATTGTCCATTTCAAACCCATTAACGGAAACTTAGAAACATAACAAATTGAATCCATCACATAAGCAGATAAATAAAAGGAGGATAAATCCTCTGAGAGATAGTCTGTTTAGACCGGTAGTTAAAAATAGTCGTGGCTAAGTTATCAGATAATATCTTATCCCAATCCATAATAGTAGCATTAACATCAACACTCAATAACGGAAGCCATTCAGGAGAAAACTTATTAATGTCAGGCTTTCCAAAAAGCCGACAGAGCATAGCAGCAGCAAAGCAATACGGAGAAGTGAGAGAACCAATACTGTACATACCATGTTTATCTTTCTTCAATGGTTCATCTCTCCTGGACCAGTCCTTGGTGCATTCTGCCAGATTTTCATTTTCTTTGGCAAACTTCTCCATGAACTATTTGTTATAAGTTGCTTGTGGCTCCAGAAAATGATACATAAGCTTCAAATCTTGTGGAGTGAATGAGCCAATGAGCCCTTGACCCTGAGTCTTAAGATGTCTGTCTGTAATATCAGTACTATCAAGTACCCATTTAATCATGCCCATGTATGGAAGAATTCTCGGTCTCGCTGCTACTCGGTGCAAGAATGAACAAGCTAGCCCTGTAAGAGATGCTTCAGAAGACCCATGTGAGCCTGCAGTAGTTGTAACCTCCATTACTCTGGGGTTCTCTTCTTCAAATATATTATACATGCCCTCCTAAGTAGTGATACCAACGTCTTTGTTACAGACGGTGTCTATGTATAAGGGCGTCATCTCTTTATCTTCTGAACTTGGAGCCTTGTATTTCTTTCCCATTTTATTCTGAATACTGCTTTGTATAGTTCTCAGCTCTTCTCTCCTGTAGTTCATGAATTAAGTGAGAATAATGATAAAAAAAGGTGACGAGAAAGTTTTAAATGCTGAAGACATATGAAATATACTACCTTACGTGAAATAACTCTTCAATCAGAACGAAACCATTTTTCATTAATGAATGACAATCAATTCATTAATTTAACATTAAAGCGTATAACGGGGTCTCGATTTATGGAAAGATTTTCTTCGTGTAATGATCCTTTAAAAATCTGTGATTTTCTTCGCAATATCGCAAAATCGCAATATCGCAAAATCGCAATATCACAAATCGCAATCTCGTGGAATCAAATAGCGCAATATTGTAACATCGCGAAATTGCTATATCGCAATATCATAAGATCGCAATACATAACATATGACAAACATCCGTTAACATATTTTCTGTGACATGCGGTTTGCGATATATGTTATCGCTCATCGGTGATTTGAAGTTTTCATCATAAGATATAACATTCTAAGCACGTGATGTGATGAATGTAGTTTCGCATCGCGATCTCGCTATTTTTGTGTTCCGCTTATAAAGAGGCATTCATTACCTTTTTACGATGTGATATTCCTCAAAGAATGATTCAATTCTAAGCTATCATAAAACTTAAGTTTTTTAGATTTTTCAAGGAATTTTCTCCTAAGTTTATGATAGTAAGTTTTATTGAAAAAAGGAAAACAAACACTAATTGATTTTTTGGATTTTTTGACTAAGGGTCCCCACTTATTTAGTATTACCACTAATACTAAATAAGAAGGGGGGTTGTTGCTGGCCACAACAATTGGCGATTCACTCAAAAGAACCAGTTATCTCTGTTTTTTCTTTTGAATTTTCTAAACTTTCAAAATAGAAAATTTTCCAAAAATTCAAACTTTATTATAGAAAGACAAAGTATATTATGCTTCTATCTATCAATGATATTTTGTTTCTTCTATATTCAAATTTGATTATTTACTTCCTCAAGCTAGTCCTTGTATCTACATCAGTTATTACTTGGTTTATAAAGATAAAAACAAAAGGCTTCTCTATAAATCAGTTTTTAAATATGCTCATTTATCGTAGGTAGAGCCACTGCTGCCAGCAGGCGTTTATAGCCTCGACAGGGTTACCTGTTACCTAGCAATGATCTTGTGTCCTACTTAGGAAAATATAAAATTTTCAAAGAGAAATCCATATCCACACTTATTGCTTTCATTTTTCTTTTTTATCCTTAAAGAACAATGTCTTGGTTTGGTAGCCAATTTATGACAGTGCCATCCACTTGATTTATAACTTTGCTGAACAAGTTGGCTCGTGATGAGACCCCTTGCCTTTCGATTGCAACAATCTTGAGTCATTGCCCCGTTGTGGTATGCAATATTGGAAAAGTCAGCAAGCTATAATATCTATGATCATGATAAGTCGGCTCGTGATGAGACCTCTTATTCTTTAAGTTAAATTGCATTATTGGATTATTCCCTGAACATTGTAATTTTCTAGGTGGGGAGGAAGTCATTGTTTCCTTAAGATAGCTCTGGACAACAATAATAGAGTTTTTTGGAAAGGAATTTTCTACAGAGAATCTTCATTTTGTTATTGATACCTTTCATTAGACTAATATAAAACAATTTCTCACTAAAAGTTGTTTTTTATCAAAATTTTCAAAGTTGAAACTAATATCATTTCTAGGTTTAAAGCTTTTAACTGTATCTTTAAATAATAATGAAAAAATTTCTAAAAGAATTCTATTTATATAAGTGAAAAAACAAAATCTAAAAGAGAATTTGTATCTTTTTCATGAATTTAAAATGTAACCATTAACAATTGGTTTTATTATGACAATAAAGAAAACTAATATACAAAATAAAAGAGTGATCTTCTATGGAAAATATTTTTTGAGGATCTGTCCGTTAACAGGTAAAGCCTCTCTTTTCCCTGTTAAATCCTGTAACATAAAAGTAGATGGAACTATGATTTCTGTGATTTGGAAAGGACCAAGCCACATTCGTTGAAATTTCGTATGTTTCCCTTTTTCCTCATGAGCCTTGTCCCATTTTAAAACTAGATCTCCCATCTGAAAATCCTTTCTAGATATCATGTTTGAATCAAAAGAAGCTTTTACTAATGCTTGGTGATGAGCATGAGTTATTTTAGCCTTTTCTCATTGTTCTTCTAGCTAAATTATTTCCATCTGTCTTAGTTGTAAGGAAGAAGTTGGTGCTTCATCAATATATTGAACTAAGGCCAAAGAAGGAATTGCTAGATGAGTTGGAAGAACCACTTCTTTCCCATAAACTAAATTAAAGGGAGAAGTGCCAATGGAGGCCTTCTGTGTTATTTGATCTGCCCATAAAGCATATATTAAAGACTTATGCCAATTTTTATGATTTTGATCAATGGTTCGCTTAATGATTCTGATTAAGTTTTTATTTGTGGATTCAGCTAAACCATTTCCCTGTGGGTAATAACTGGCAGAGTATTTAATTTTGAAACCTCTCTTGAGTGAAAATTCAGTCATAGAATAGCCAGAAAAATACGATGCATTATCAAACATTAAAGCAGAAGGTAAACCAAACCTGGTGATTATGAACTCGATGATATGTTCGGCATTATCAGTCTTGAGAGGGACTTCTTCTACCCATTTCGTAAAATAATCAGTTGCTGTAATGATATACCTATGTTTCTTAGAAGAGTGAGGAAC
Organism: Pinus albicaulis; assembly: GCA_034641835.2. NCBI lineage: Eukaryota > Viridiplantae > Streptophyta > Pinopsida > Pinales > Pinaceae > Pinus > Pinus albicaulis. The sequence goes on along the minus strand of CM076578.1, from coordinate 1,662,981,761 downwards.
GATCTCACCTATTATATCCAATCCCCATTGATCAAAAGGCTGCTCAATGTTGACTGGTTGTAACGGTAATGATGGTTTCTTTTGTCTTCCAGAAATAGTTTGACAAACTTGACATTTCCTTACGTAGCTATGTGAGTCTTTAAATAATGTGGGCCAGTAATAGCCTGCGTGAAGGATTTTATGTGCAGTAGTATCTCCAGCATAATGTCCACCTGCTAGCCCATCGTGAAGTTCCTGCAAGACTTTTTCAGCTTCAAATTTCTCAAGACATCGAAGGAGAACAGAATCATAATTCATTCTAAAAAGAACATCATTTACAAGTTGATATTGTTTAGCCTTTAACCTCAGAGCTCTTTTCTTGGTGTAATAGAGATTTGGAGGAGTATATACATTCTTTAGATAAAAAATGATATCAGCATATAATGATTCAACATCGTTTAGGCTTACCTCATACATTTGTATCTCTGCAGATGGTTTTTCGAAAATAAGTGATGCCCCAGCTAGTATTTTTCAAAAGCCTTGTCCTCTTACAATACTTGTTGGTTTGATTTCTACATCATATTCTTGTAAAGCAGTAATCCAATTGGCTCTTTTCTCACAAACATCTTTTTGAACTAAAATATTTCTTACCGCTGGAAACGACACTATGATTTTTGTATGGGTTTTAAGTAGAAAGGGTCTGAAATATTTAATTGCTTTGAAAACAGCATAAGCTTGTTTCTCTACATTTGAATAATTTAATTTAGCCCCCTGTAAATTTGAACTGAAGAAAGAAATTGGAGCTTCTGCCTTGTCTTGATTTTCTTGAGTGAGTATCGCAGCATATAATTTATCAGAGGCAAATGTATACAAAATAAAAGGATCAGAAAAATTTGGAGTTGCTAAAGATGGAGCATTAACAATTGCTTGTTTGATCAGATTGAATGCCTCATATTCGTTTTGGCCCCATTTAAAGTTTGAATTCTTTTTAATCATTGTTTGTAAAGGAGATACAATTCTTGAAAAATCTGGCACGAATCTCTTTACAAAATTAATCTGGCCAAGGAAATATTGCATATCTTTCTTGTTGTGAGGTAAGGGTATTTCAAAAATCTCCTTGATTCTATCAGGATCAATATGAATTCTAGATATTGATACTATGAATCCAAGAAATTTTCCTTCACTTAATGCAAAAAAGGATTTTTTGGGATTAAGTGAAATTCCATACCTTTGACAACATTGAAATATCTGTTTTAATTCTTTAAGATGATTGCTTCGTTTCTTGGAATATACAGTTATATCATCCAAGTAAATTACTACTGATTTGTTAACTAATCCCTTGAAAGTGATGTCCATTTCTCTCTTAAATGTGGCACCAGCATTGATCAGACCAAAAGGCATCTTTTGATATGCATAAGTGCCCCATTTAGTTCTAAATGTGGTTTTCAATTGGTCATCAGGATGGACCAACACTTGGTTGTAACCAGAGAAACCATCTAAGAAAGACATTAATTCTGATCCTGCAACTGCCTGTAATATTTGCTCCATAGGAGGCAAAGGAAAATTATCTTTTTGGCAAGCTTTGTTAAGGTTTCGAAAGTCAATGCAAATTCTAATGTCTCCATTCTTCTTTCTAATAGGAACCATATTGAACCCATTTAGAATGTCGAACGAGAAAAATAATCTTGGCTTTCAATAATTTATTGAGTTCAGATTTGATCTAATTTTCTAGATTGGGATGGATCTTTCTCAGCTTTTGTTGGATAGGTTTTTCATCATTTATCATTGGGATAGTATGTTGGATGATAGAAGTGTCATAAGTTTTGAGTTCATCGTAGTTCCAAGAACAGAAACTTTTGTATTGTTTCAAAAGATGAACATACGCTAATTTTTCTTCAGGAGCTAGACCGAGGCCTAGGTTGATATTCTGTGGTTTGGTATCAGTTCCTAGATTTACTAATTCATAATTCAAACTTGAACTTTGTAGTTTTGAATTGGTAGATCTTTTGAATCGATCTTTCAAATCATAAAGGTATTCTAACTTGACTACTGACTTTGGCATAGCATTATTAGCACTATCTTGTTGCAATTGTCTATCATGTTGGTCTTCATCAATTATCTGATTAGTGTAAGATCCTTCAGATGTGAGGAAACTTACAATATCAGGATCATCATTGAAAATCCTCCAATTGGTAATGTTATCAGGAATAGAAGGTCTAAATATTAATTCGATTGAAAATCGATCAGGGCTATAGTCTTCTGCAGGGGTGAGCTTAGAGGCCACGTTGGCTAGGAGGTCTGCACTAGCATTCCGGATTCTGGGAATTGATGAAATATTAAATGCTATAAAGTGTTCAGTCAGATCTTGAACTAAAGATTGATAATGCTTCAAATGACCTGATAAACAATGTATAATATTTCGTACCTGTTTGATTAAAATTTCAAAATCTCTGAAAACTTGTAAATATTTGATGTCTAATCCGATTTCCTTGTATAATCTTTGGACTAAAGCCTCGTATTCTGCGGTATTATTGGTGCAATCGAACTCGAGTCTGCAAGTTAGCATAATTTTGTTTCCCTCTGGACTAATGATCACGCATCCTGCTCCTACTCCTTCATTAGACTTAGAACCATCAAAAAATAACTTCCAAAATAAAGATTTATTTACAAGAGTATCTACAAAATTAATGCATTTAGAACTATCTGTTTGAGAAAAAATTTCTATTTGAGATAAAACAGAATGTTCTAAGTAAGGTGAAGTATGAGCATTGAAATTTCCTAAGAAAGAATCAACTGAATAGTTGCCAATGATATTATTGCTGTATTCAACTGGATCATTTTCTCCTTCCAGTTCTGTTACTATGTATTTCTGATGTTTTTCTCACTCAACCTTTATCTGATTTGGTTTACCATTGTAAGGAAGCCACATGTGCGACCAATCAGTTGCAAAGTATCCATGAAGTTTTTCTGACCAATCTCTGCTAAGAATTAAGCCATAAAATTCTGGAATATCTGCAACTAAAATGTCGATAACTTGACATACCTTTGGATTAGATGACAGTCTTATGGTAACCTGATTTAATTCGCCGATCACTTCAACTTGCGATCGATCTAGCTGGACTATGCGCACAACAGATTTTTGTGGTTGAATGTTCAACTTTGCACATATTGATTTTGGTAGAGTATTAGATGAAGCTCTAGAATCCATTAAACAATTATGCAAATTTTTATTGAAAACTTCATAAGTAAGAATAAATGGAGGAGTATGAGATCTCGACCTTCCTCCAATTAAAGCGATATTTTCTAGATCAACTTTACTAATCACATTAGTTGGAGGTCTTCCCATCTCGTTGGAAGCTTGAGAAATTACAGGATCGGGCAAAGGCTTTTCTGGTACAGCATGTAATTCTTTCAAAAATACCTTTTGCTGGTGTTTTAATTTTCTCAATTCATAAAAAATGATGTTAGCCCTAGTCTTCTTCATATATTCTATGATATTATACTCCATTTCATCCGAAACGATCAGTGCTTTTGATGGAGTTGATGAATCTGTCTAGACTGGGCTAGTTTGAGTTGTTTTTGATGTTGTTTTCTTGGGTGCAACATTATCCTTAGTCATTGAGCTTGTGCTCTTTAGCTTAGGCATAGGTTGAGGAGGATCAAGTTGATTTCTACTTCGAGTGATAACCGGGGATGCTTCTTGAGCTTCCTCATCTGGGAGGATGAAATTCTACTTACCTTGTACTTCTACAACTTCTTCTTCATCGATAGTTTCTTCAGTAGCAGTTTCCTCTTCTTCTTCTTCTAATCCAGCATTAGTAATAACATTTGGTGGCTTTTGATCAGTTGAAGGGTTTCTTCTAAAAGGCTTGAAATACTTTTTAGAAGATGTTTCTACCACTTTTTTTTAATGTCAACCATTTTGTTAGACATGGTTTTCAAAACTTTCTGCAATCCTTCTAAATCAAATGGATCTTTTGATTGTTTTTTCTTGGGGTCTTCCTTAAAAGTAACCTTCTTGGATTTTCGTTCTTCTATCGCATTTTTCTTTTCTAAAGCAATGATACGTTTCTCTCTTGCTATTTCTTCCTTCATATTATCTGCTAAAGTTTTTTTTTTAGCCCTATCAACGAAGATTTCTATGTTTGATGGTAAAGCAGATATGTACCATTCACTTTGCACTTCTTCTCTAGGCTTGGAAGCAGTAGGAATTTTATTTAACAATTTATTGAAACATGAATTAAAATCCTTGATAGACTCTTTTGACTCAGCTCTAAGATTAGACAAGTCATTGATCAGTGTTGCTGTAGACCTGTCATCACCAAACTTAGTCAAAAATTAATCTTGAAAGATATCCCAACTAGTGATAGATCCAGATGGTAATGAGAAATACCATGATCCGGCTGCTCCTTGTAGAGTATAGGGAAAAATTCGGACAACAACATCTTCATTAATAACGCCATTGAGATTTATGGACAACATAAAGTTATTTATATGTTCTTCTGCTAGCATGCCTACTTCAGGATTAAACTTAGGCAGCCATTTTTCAGGATGGGTTGGTAATTGACTCAAGGGTGCAGGCATTAAGACTACCCCTGGATTATTCCATGGAGAGGCCATCACTGAACTACTAACAGAGGAAAGTGCAGAAGATGATCCTTGTGATTAGGAAGATGAGGATATTATGATTCCATATGTTTGAGAAGGAGATGTGGAAGTTCTAGTAGACTGACGGACAATAGTCTGAAGTGGAGGGGTGGATGGTTGACTTCGCGGTGAAGAGGTTGAGATGGATGATGATGGTGAAAGAGTCTCACTATCAAACCCTTTAGGTGATTTCCTTTCTTTCTTCCTTGTAGGTAGAGGTAACTCAGTTGGTTGAATGTCAAGCTTCTCGCTCTGTAATCTGGTAAGAGGATGCACAGGATTATATTGCGAAGTTACACTGCCTTGAGATTTATCAGATCGTTGAGGTGATATTGAAAATCGTTGAAGTTTATGAATCAAAGATTCAACTTCAGGAGGTTCAATAGCAGATTCTTCTGAAAAGTCAGGGTTTGTGGTAGTGGCTGTTGTTCTTTCGACTTCTAGCTCTAGATTTAAAAATTCTATGTGTGATAGAGAATTTGGGAGAGATGGTGAGGGTTATTTACTCTCAGAATGGTATTTAGATTTTGACTTACTTTCCATTCATAGTTCGGTTCCCTTCTTCTAGCGCCAAATATGTTGAAGCCCTGAAAATTGGGTCTACAACAAGGGGGATACCCACCCGGTCCGGACCTTGGTTAGCATCTCCTTTTCCATTTGGTGCAGTGGGTCCGACTGGGGATAATGGGACCAATTTCTCAATATGTGTGTGTGTGTGTGTTGAGAATTGATATTTTCTTTCTAAGAAAGTTCCTAAGTGAAATGCTGTTATTCTAATTCTAATCTAATAACATGCAAATTGTATTCTAATTAAACATAAATATCTAATTCTAAGCTAAACCCAGGATGTAATCTTTTCTTTATGAAATCTAAAATGATTTCAAATAGAAATTGGTAATAAATATCATTCAACTATTATAAGAAAAGAATTCAATAAAGATAAACCACTTCGTATAAAAAGTTAGACGAAATAGTTGTGAAAAATATATCGCATAATAAGCTATTCATATATTAAGCATAAACAAGTGACTATCACTGTACAAAAGTGCCAAATGATAACTCAAACATTCAAGCGTTAATACATAAACAACTGAACATAAATATCATTTTAACACAGAGGTAGAAATAGTTAAGAGATAAAAGTACCATTTATAACTAGTTCTACTCATGAGCTTCAAGGAATAATGACTTATCTCTTCTTAATCCAACATCCACTAAGAGTACAGAAGTGCAACATCAGTAGTAGATATTAAACGCAGATATCAATAAATCCTGTTCCATTCATTCATCAAAACCTCCTCGGAGGGTGCAAAAGTGCATGTTCTGAGGACAAGTTTTTGACAAATTTCAGGACCCTTCTCTAAATGCATGAGAAGGTTTTAAATACTACTAACTAAATCTAAAAATAATTTATTACAAAAATATAGGATACGGTTTAAATGACCGTCCTATTTTTAGGCAAAAATAAAGCAAAACTAATACTTGAATCTAAAATTGAAACTTAACAACTAACTACTTTTGAATCTATTTTTTGGAATTGCAAGCATTCAGCATTGATTTGAGAAGAATAGGCTGGCTAACTTCATATTTCAATTGTCCCGTAAAAACAAAATTGGCAAGATCTGACGCTATCTTCTCAGCAGAATTGATGATACACTCGAGAGTCATGCATTAGCTGTGTGGTTTTACCAGACATGCCCAGTAAGAATCCCAATTTAACTTTGTTAATCCTTTAATAAATTCTGCCTTTTCTTGGGCTTTCTGTTTCCAGTCTGTCTGCAGTTGCTATGCTTTTGGTAGGTATCCTGGAATAGTTTCAGAGATCATATTTTCCTTGTGTAAATTTTCATTTATACAATCAATAATATTGCTTTTTTTTGCGGCTGCTTCTTCTGCCACTTGCTCTGCCTTCCTGATCTGTGCATCCCAATTATTAAAAAGTATTTCTTTGTGATTTTCATTGATTGTAGGTGCACCTGCTCTTTTCCCCTCCTCTATATTTTTCCAAGCCAAATATTCATTAACTCTTTTTTCAGTTAAATCATAATCATGTCATAAATCTACGACATGATTAGTGATTTTATCACTTTCTTCACAATAAGAGTTCCATTCTGATATTCTTTGGCATAATATTTCTTGTTTTTACAGTAGCTGGTCATTTAAGGAAATATACTCTGTGATAGATTATGTGAGCTTGGGATCATCTATGTGCATTTCGTGCATAATTTGTAGTTGTTTCTCTTTTTTGGCCAAATTGTTCTGATATCCAATTTGCATTTGTTGAAAATCTTGTTGTAATTTTTCAAGTTGTTTCTGAGCTTCACTGTTAGCATTGGATTCTTGCAACTGTTGTTGCAAGACCTGTACCTGATCTTCTTTATCATTCAATAATTGTCATACCTCATATGCTTTGTCAATGGCTGCAGAGGCATAAGCTCCTGTGATCTGAGATAATTTAGTGAGATTTTCAGTTGGATCAGTAGTAGGATATTTCCATAAAATATCTAGGTGTTCTGCATCATGAGAAGGCACATTTTCTAATTTCCTTTTCTTCCTTTGTCTTCTTACCACTGCCTTGTGTTGTGGACTGTAGAATACATCAAGAGGAGGAATTTCCTCTATCTTGAGCATGAGTTCATAAAATGGGGTTATGGGAATATGGTTTTTTTCTGAGACATTGGTAGTTACTCCTGTGACTATATTTATTGTTGTCTGTACATTGCTCACAGGTGTCTGTATATTTTGTGCTTCAATATTAATCAAATAATTTAATGTTTCCCATTCCTTATCCAATTCATTTCTGACTGATGATTGCTGTACAATGAGAGGGGGAATATTTAACTATGGAGAGGTTGAAATTTGTTGCTATGAGAGTTCTTTAGATTGGGAAGTATCTTTTACTGACCCTTCACTCTTAGAATGTTCAGAGGTTTCTCTTCCGGAATTTGACTTAGACCTGTTTGTACCTGAACTTCTATTGAGACTGACACTAGGAGTTGGTTCCCTTACGGGTTCCAAGCACAATTTATCTAGAGGGATAGTAGTTAACCTTCTTTCTCTGTATATTTTGAATTCTTGAAACTCTGCTGGAGGAAACCGTATTTGAGCCAAATGTGGAATTTCTTTAAGTGCGCCTTTTTCTTGGAACATGTCATCAAACAAATATTCTTCTTTAGAAAACACTCTTATCTTGACTGCAGTAGTGAAATGTTTAACAACATCATATGGGTCGAATGGTCTTCTTGGAAACTTGAACAAATGTAGACATGTAATATTGTTTACTTCTTTAAATGCATGACCAACATCAAATAATGAAAAGGCCCCACGGGCCACAGGAAATTGAGGCCAGATAGCCTTCTTCTTGTCTTTCAACTCTTTAGTCAAACCTCCTTCTCCGCAGGTTTGATAAGCAATTTCTCGGGCGATGAGTTTATTAGGGACATACAAAGGTAAAACATGAGGAGAAGAAAAACTTCCAAAAACCCTAACATATGTAAATAATTCTTCTCCAAACCATCTCACAAGAGGTAGAATGTCCACCTCTGCTTTAGGAGAAGACCTTGGAGCATCTTTATCATACAATATTCTGTACAGGGGTAACATAATGCCATGGAAAATCTTGTAAAAACAGGGAATGAACTCTGAATCCCACAACTCTTTGTGATAAACATGAATGGGCAAGGGATCTTGAATTTTCCATTTCCAACCCATTAACGGAAACTTAGAAACATAATAGATTGAATCCATCACATAAGCAGATAAATAAAAAGGAGGATAAATCCTCTGAGAGACAGTCCATTTAGACCGGTAGTTAAAAATAGTCGTGGCTAAGTTATTAGATAATATCTTAGCCCAATCCACAATAGTAGCATTAACAGCAGCACTCAATAACGGAAGCCATTCAGGAAAAAACTTATTAATGTCAGGCTTTCCAAAAAGCCGACAGAGCATAGCAGCAGCAAAGCAATATGAATAAGTGAGAGAAACAGTACTATACATACCATTTTTATCTTTCTTCAATGGTTCATCTCTCCTGGACCAGTCCTTGGTGCATTCTGCCAGGTCTTCATTTTCTTTGGCAAACTTCTCCATGAACTGTTTGTTATAAGTTGCCTGTGGCTCGGGAAAATGATACATAAGCTTCAAATCTTGTGGAGTGAATGAGCCAATGAGCCCTTGACCTTGATTCTTAAGCTGTCTATCTGTAATATCAGTACTATCAAGTACCCATTTAATCATGTCCGTGTATGGAAGAATTCTCGGTCTCGCTGCTGCTCAGTGCAAGAATGAACAAGCTAGCTCTATAAGAGATGCTTCAGAAGACCCATGTGAGCCTACAGTAGTTGTAACCTCCATTACTCTGGGGTTCTCTTCTTCAAACAGATTATACATGCCCTCCCAAGTAGTGATCCCAACGTATTTGTTACAGGCGGTGTCTGTGTATAAGGGAGTCATCTCTTTATCTTCTGAACTTGGAGCCTTGTCTTTCTTTCCCATTTTATTCTGAATACTGCTTTTTATAATTCTCAGCTCTTCACTCCTGCAGTTCTTGAATTAAGTGAGAATAATGATACAAAAAGGTGACGGGAAATTTGTAAATGCTGAAGACGTATGAAATATACTACCTTACGTGAAATAACTCTTCAATCAGAACGAAACCATTTTTCATTAATGAATGACAATCAATTCATTAATTTAGCATTAAAGTGTATAATGGGGTCTCGATTTATGGAAAGATTTTCTTCGTGTAATGAGCCTTTAAAAATCTGTGATAAGGCGATCTGCGATTTTCTTCGCAATATCGCAGATCGCAATCTCGTGGAATCAAATAGCGCAATATTGTAACATCGTGAAATCGCTATATTGCAATATCGCAAGATTGCAAGACATAACATATGACAAACATCTGTTAACATATTTTCTGCGACATGCGATTTGCGATATATGTTATCGCTCATCGGTGATTTGAAGTTTTCATCGTAAGATATAACATTCTAAGCATGCGATGCAATGAATGTAGTTTCTCATCGCGATCTCGCTATTTTTGTGTTCCGCTTATAAAGAGGCGTTCATTACCTTTTTGCGATGTGATATTCCTCAAAGAATGATTCAATTTTAAGCTATCATAAAACTTAAGTTTTTTAGATTTTTCAAGGAATTTTCTTCTAAGTTTATGATAGTAAGTTTTATTGAAAAAAGGAAAACAAGCACTAATTGATTTTTTGGATTTTTTGACTAAGGGTCCCCACTTATTTAGTATTACCACTAATATTAAATAAGAAGGGGGGTTGTTGCTAGCCACAACACACTGCAACATTTTATTTTCAGAGGTTTTCTTATTGCCATTAAGCTAACCATGCTTAGTCTCATCAACGACGCTAATCATTAATATGCATTGTTAAAAAAAATATTCACTTTCAAAATAATTTTAGTTTCATGCATACAATGTTGTCATGTATACGATTATATAAAAATATTCATTAATGTGTATATATCAATAATGATTAGGGTAACAGTCCCATGGGTAATAGTCCAACATTTTCCAATTCCAGTAGTTTACTGTTACCAACAACCTGACACATGAAGCAACTACTTGTTCACAACTTGCAATAATATTTAATAAAAATCCATCCATGCATATAGGTTTTATTAGTTATTCATACAACACTAACTAATCATTTCCACTAATAATATTAATGCATCCACGACATGACTTATTAAAAAACTAGCTATTGAACAATTAGTTATTTTAGTCAAGTCTCACTACTTGACCCATTGTGTATTTTTAACATCTGAAGGGGTTCATTCAATTTAATTTTAAAACTTTATCATCCTCTTCAAGCAATTTCCCCATCATTTTCATTCATGCATTAGTTTCACACACTATCACTACACATATTCATCTTTTTCAAGTAGTGCATGGTAGCTTTAATTATGTTCATTAAATGTATGAGTAATATGTTATATACCCAAATGTTAATAGTCAATTCTCATTTTCACTAGTGAGTACTTAGATTGTTCATAAGTACAACAAAGGTTTTATTGTCTTTTATCCTGAACAAGATTCCAATGTTATGAAAACCATTTTGCAGTAGCATTTATTACTTATTACTGTTCAATGTAGTTATAAACATGAATCACACATATCATGTAAAAAGTAGACTACTGTATATATCAATCAATATGTAGATTTATAGAATCATATATCTATCAATATGTATATTTCTAGAATCACAACTTAACTGATGTCCATTAGTATCATACCTCAATTTCTTTTAGCTTAACAAATCCCAAACGCACTAGTGCTGCAACCTTTAGCTTTGATACCACTTGTAAGATACGCCGATAACTTCACATGGAAATGCCAGGAGTTAAAAAAAATTATACAAGTTACCCACGGGTAACTATCCAAATCACTATTAAATATTCCTTACTCATCATTACATAGAATGTTCACTAGTTCATAGTGTAACCTTAGTATAAGAATAGTAAGTTGCTTAACCATTAACAACCTCTATTGTAATACATTAACATAAAACCATATGATGTAACCTTGCATTCATTTCATTATTCATGTATTCATCACATACTTGACACTATGAACATCACAACAAGAATGGAATCAGCATCATCAACTTGACACAATAATCAATCACATCATTGAACACCAATATACCCTGGAAACCTCGTAGGGTGAAAACTAGCAAACGTTTAATTTTATTATTAAACGCTTGTGAGGGTGTTCAACCCTCACTCAATGGCTTATAAGGGAGACCATCCCTTAACCATCATTTATAAATATTACAAGGAAATATACAAATATCTAGCTTAAATCCATTACAATAAATATGATAGCATTTACCCACTAATCTTCATATCTTCATATCTTCATATCTTGGTGGCATGGATGTACCTATAATGGATGATTGTAAATTGGATCATCCTATAGCTCACACTCATCTGCATGAACCATAATCATTTACCTACAATGGACCATCGTACATTGGATCATCCTGCAGCTCACACTCATCTGCATGAACCATAATCATTTACATGACACCATACTAAACATAATATTCCCATTGTACAAGTCACCCTCATTCCCTGCTAAAATTGCCTTCAACATACATCGATGTCAAGATTCATAAAATATTAATCAACCATTTCATAAATCTATGCTAGAGAAGCTTCTCCATCTACTCATATATATTCATGACAAGTAAGTAAAAGATATTGACATGCTTCCTTTAACAACACATATTGTATATGTGCTAGTTATAATTCATCACATTAACTAATTTTTCCCTCTCATAAGCACACATTCCTGCAATACAATAGCTACATCTCCCAAGAATTTCTTTAAAAGAAACTGATACATTAGTTACGATATTCGAACATGCGATTTACATAAATTTAATCAAAATAACTAACCCTTAAGTATTACTTTTGGGTGCATGGAAGGAAAGTTAGCATAACAAATGTTTCTCCCATGCATGCAAATGCATATAGAATCCCAAAAGAGTCTTCCCAGAGGAATGCTTACACAACAAAGCACATAGCTCCCAAAAGGGTCTTCCCAAAGAAATTCTTAACGTAAGAGAGCATGTAACACATGTTTTCTTTTATCTAAAACTAATGCAATTAAACATACAAATGTATGTCTTCTTTTTCAAATATTATACTAACAACCTTTTAAAATGTAGTCTAACACAACATGCTATCTTTTTCCACATACGTATATGTGTATATTCTTTCCAACGAAAGATAATACAAATATTGCATGCATATGCAGAAACTAACATAATAGTTAAGATAAGATAAAGCAATCACATATAATTTTTCCTAAGAAACATTATAACTCATTATTTCTTCTATCCATACAAAGAACATATCTCTATAACAAAATGGCTATTATTTTCACAAGCAAGGGCTTATCACAATATCTCTTCTTAATGTATGTAACACAAATTCCCTTCTTGGAATTACACATCAATAACTATTCTTTTCATGTAAAGATATACATAATTATTTCTCAAAAGGAAGTGAATATAACTTAGTTTTGTTGCCTTTATACTTTTAGTTTCGCATGCTTCCCTTTCAACAAATGACAACAGATGACCATATTTTACGCATTAAACTTAAGAAAAATTCACAAGGTTAAATTAAACCTTTATGCATTCTTGTTCTTGTATGAACAAGATTCATATGCATCTTTTATAAAGATATTCGTTATTTTTTCATTAATTCATGAATAAAACTCCTATCTAATCTTTGTGCACTCATGCAAACTTTAAATGAAAACATAGGTAACATTTGCACCCAAATTCATGGAAACCCTTCCAAGAAAATTCATCTAACTAGCTTTTATCTTTTCTTTTTCACCGCCCATGAAAATATATGACTAGTTACCCTCTTTATTCTACATTCATTTTCCAGAAAATAACTTGGATTTCTTATCATTTATTTTTCAAGAAAATAATCTTGGATTTCTTATCATTTCTTTTTTAAGAACTCTTAATTATTAACTATTGTTTTCATTCATGAAAATACATGTTCCTGGTTCTCAAAAGACAAACTAAGCATAATAACCATTAAAATGCATGTACTTTCCAAGAAATCTGACCAATATCTAGTCTTTTCATGGTTTCTTTGTCTTCTTATGTGCAAGATTTCCATGTATTCTTTTCCAAAAACTCTTTCAAAAGACTAGAAAAATAAACAAAGATACTTATCTCACCATGCCACTTTAATTTGCATTGCTCTCTTCGCTTGATGTAATGTTGCTATCTTCTTTCATGATAATTTGGAAGGCCTTTTAGAAGCCTATATACACAAACCATTTCTTTTACAACTCTCACACAATAAATATAGAGCCATGAACTTAGCATCCCTTGTCTCGTATTTTTTCGAATGCATTGGTGTATTCTCGTTGACTACCATCCATGTTGATTCGCCAAAAAAACTCTCGTGGAGCTTTGCTCACCTTCATCACCATCTCATTCATCTACACATTCTCATTTGTCTGGCAATATGATCACCGCAAGGCCAGTAATAAGCTTCATAACATCATCCTTGTCAACAATTCTTTGAAAGAATGCAACACATTGCCATATTCATTATTCTCTCCATGGGAGTCATGCCATACACATCCATTGGCAAGAAAAATGTAGTGATCCATTGGATAAGATGAGAAAATGTCCATAAAAAAAAACAGAGATGCAAAATGCCCTCTAGAATATTGCTCCACAAAATAAATAGATGCAAAATGTATGCATCAAATTTTGAACACCCAACTCCTCTCTCCATCTCCAGCCAAGTTCCTCTTTCCTCCCATCTACACCTCTTTAACGAACATTTTCCAAGAATCAAATTTTCTCTCCTCTCCACTGAGAGAGTACCCAATACAATTGTATGCATGTGTAATGAAATACATGTATTGGAAAGATATCATGAGATAGTTTCTAACTAAACTAAAACCCTAACGAATTATTGATTAAAACTAATTCCAACGGTTTACAGGGATGTTACATATTATTATTATTATTTTGTAAACTTAGTATATCCTTGCTATTTTCTATTCATAAATCGAAATGTAGGTCAGAGAAATTTATTGCTTTTAGCCTCAACCTACCCATAGGAAATCAGGTTTGTTGGTCGTCTTAAAGAGTTATAGGCCATCCAAAACATAAATATCTTTAATTTGTCTCTTACTATCTTTAAGTAGCTAATATCGATCTTTCCTTGCATAAACATATGGGAAAAGTAAATTCTATCTGCTATCATAACCTAAATAGAAATAAAGAAAATCAGTCATTAGATGACTCTATAGGAGCCGGATCTTTCATGCTCAAGCCTCGCATGTCAACCTAGTGCATGCTTTGTAGTTGTTTCTCAATTCTCCCCAATCGAACACTTTGGTGATGCTATCGCAAGTTAATTTCCTAGATGGCCTTGTTGATATATGCTAGATTTGAGGCTGCTTTAGGGGCTCCCCCTATATCTTAGACAGAGACAATTTCCTTCACCAAAAGGCATTTCAGTATCTAATAGGTGTGAATGGAGTGATGAAATAAGGATAATATTTTGTGAGTATTACCAAGGTCAGTGATCATAGGATTCAATTCTTCCTTAGCCATGTCAGCCTCCTCCTCTTCGTTGGCCCTTGCATCCTACTCCCACCCGTGAATCAAAGACTTAATGTAACATGGTGTACCATTTAAATATGTCTGGAACAGGTTCTCCATCACCTCTTTGCCAGAATTTCTTCCACATTTGGCTGGAGTGGGTTTTGGAGATTTGGGTTTCCCCTTTTCCTTGACATCCTTCTTTATCAACTGGCCTTTCACCATTCTCTTCAAATTCTAGTCTTCTAGCAGGTTTATTTGCAGGAAAGAAGTGCTTGGAAGACTTGCAACAATACACATCATGAAGAGATTAAAGCAACCCGAGATATAAACACAATCACAGAGTAACAGGGCCTGGTTTCCATCACTGACATACATTGACTGCAACTTTGGAAGATTCATATGACTCAGTATAAAAACATAAAACATCTCTTGAGAAAACCAGCAAGCAACAATAGAAGACTTCGGCCTATACAAGTTTTAACAGACCAATCATCTCTTTCCCATACTAGCCCAAACCTAGACAATCCCACCATACTTACTGACAATAATACCCTTGATCTCAGAATTAGTTAAATTGAGAAAAGTGACAAAACAACCTACATGACTACCCCACTCACAACCCGAACCCTTTATAGTTCCACCACCGACATTAAAATCATTATAGGCCATATGGCCTATTTCCCAACACTGTTGATTATAATACAAATTAGAGCCATTTAGAGATGAGAAAAGAATAGAGCACAAAAATTGAGCATAATGCAGATCGTTACAATGCCATGCAAGGTCCATACAACAACCTACTGGGTCCTTACAACTCCATGCAAAACCATAGTAGAGTGTACACAACTAATAACACCATATAGAACCTAAGCAAGACTTAAAACAGAAAAAAGCAGTAAACCACGCTGCAATGTGGAGAAGGCAGTTGAAAGTTATTCCTTTCGCATGAGAATACATAACCTTTATTCCTAAAAAAGCTCCTTCATTGTAATACTGAACATAGAACTCTCTTAAATTGACCCATTCCAGGCTATCCACGATGAGAATTTTTGACTCTCGGGAAACCAAAGTTTTACAATTAGACAGACAAAGGTAAACTAGAGAGAACAGGGTCATCCTTTCCAAGGAACTAGAAGCATGTTGCATGGCAATAGTGAAAGGGGATTTAAATACATAATGCAGGTAATGAAAAATAATATATTGAATCAGGTACAGGTAATCTATGAAAGCTATAATCCTCCTTTTCATAGAGAGAAACCCAGAGACTCATTTCATGGAAGTTATGAACGAAGAATTGGATATATACCCTTGGAAATGATACAATGCAAGTTGTAGAGTTCTCCCCTGACCACTGAACTGCTCGTCGTTTCTCTATGTGCGACTGAAGACAAACAACCGAAGGATGGTAAGGGGAATGTACATAGCCCATTCCCACCACACACGCCGACACTTGCCCCAAAACATTCCTGACAACCCACCTTCCTCGCCTGGTTGTTTTGCATGATGACTTAATGATTTCATTATTCTCCGTGGGTGGAATATTAATATTATTATTAATTATAATATTTATATGTACAAGAGCAGGAAAATTGAAAATATATAACACTCCTAAAGGGTCAAATATATGGAATTTATCAGCCATCAATAAAGACCTCATAAAGAAGCATAGTTTCTGGGAAATAAGGGAAGGAAGAATGAAACTGTTTTGGGAAGACTCATAGCAAAAAAGGGAGAAATTATTTAGCCAACTAGATCTGGGAGAAATATTTATGTTTACAAATATGCAAAATAGGAGAATGATTGAACACTATTGGTGCCAACAAGATGATAGACAATGGAGGAAATGGAAAGAAAAACAAGATTGGAGAGAGGCCCCAGAGACAATGAAATGGAATAACCTTCAAAAGGAGCTGAAAACTAGGAAAATAGTTGCAGCAACAAGGGAAGACATACTGCGATGGGGATATCAAAGTAGAAGCATGTTTACAATCTAGGAAGGATACTACATCAAAGCGAACAACCTCCATAATATAGCAGTACCAATTTCGAAGAAAATTCAAGCAGGAAAACATTGGCCAAAAGTGGAACACTTTCTTTGGTTACTAAGCCATTCTAAGATCCTCACCTGGGATCAGTTGTAGCGGAGAGTTACGTATGGCCCTTCACTACGTCAAATGTGTAACAGGTAAGCAGAAACCAAATAAAACTTTCTAAATACTTGTGACATGGCAGAAACTCTATGGCGTAATAATACAATGTTATTTCAATAGACAGATAGAGATAACATCAAAATTAATGAGACAATCATAAAATGGAGAAAAGGAGGCTACACTTGTGAAGTTCTCAATAGAGCATGTAAAGTATCTATAGGATTTATATTGTGGGGAATATGGAAATAGAGAAATCATTTCATATTCCTGGGCGAGAATCATAATATAAACCAAATATGGAAAGGAATTATTGAAAATATATGGGAGACCATCTTGGTAGAGAAATGGATGGAAGAGGACTGGAAAGGCATAGGAATGGAAGGAAACATTTTAAATCAATTGAATTTAAAACCTCAAATGTTGGAAAAAGAATTATGGAAATTCAAGCCTCCGAGGCAAACCATAGGTGATATTTTTCAACCGCCACAACTGGGATTTATAAAGGTTAATTATGATGGGGCATCCAAAGGAAATCCAGGTTAGGCAGGGGAAGGAGGAATATCTAGAAATTCCCTTGGAATAGCTTGCAGGATTTATGCAGTGGGTATAGGGTATGCTACGAATAATGAGGTGGAGCTAACAGCAGTTAAACAGGGGCTTATAATAGCGGCTCGAGAGAACTACCACCGATTAATTGTGGAAGGATATTCTGCAATGGTTATAGGGGTGTTAAGGAAGCTGTAGCAAGGGACACCCTGGGAAAAAATAAGTAATATTTGGAGGATAGCACGTCTCATACAGGAGATAGGGATACTAATCCAAGAAATTTGTTATTTTATACCCTTGCATGTCCGTAGAATAGGTAATGAAGTTGCAGACTATATTGCGAACTAGGGCTGTAGCAATGAGGGGCGTCAGTTGGATGTGAATCAAGGAGATCGAGTTTGGGACATTGAGTTACACTCCCTACAAATCATAATTGAAAGAGATAAAGACAAAGCCGGAGACCCTCGATTGGGGTTCCAAGTGGCTAATGAAGGAGGGCAAGTGGAAAACGGACAAGAGAGGCAGGCATGTGATGGCATGCTACGTCCGGCCGATAGTCATTAATCCTGCTGTAAAATTCGAGGGGACATTGCTTTTCGACGCATGATGAAGCCAATGGTAAGCCAAATAATAATGTCATACCCACCTAGGAAACATCATAAGCGGGAGTTCAGTAAAAAATAGGTTAAACACTAGAACATTCCTCCTAGCAACAGTTCTTGTAGAGGAGCAGAAACGAAATCTGTAGGTCCCACTGAGCCAAGCCTGCAACCGTTGCGTCCTCTGGGTTATTTTTATGTTATGGTTACCGTTCTTTTCCCTGTCTTTTTCACCTTGCTTAGTGGAATCATTGGTAACAATATAGCCTTTCATAGTGAAACTTCTGGTAACAGTAGGAGTAGCGAAAATATAGAAACTATGCATCTTTATGATTGTGGGCATCGTTATGACTGTGGGAAGGGTAGAAATTTTCATTATTTGGCCAAGAAAGATATAAACCCTTATTTTTGCAGTTCCTGTAGAATTCTGGGTAGAATTCTGCTATTAGAATGTATCTGTGTTAGCTCTCATCGTAGATTCGAACAACAGGCTCAATTGTTTGAAATTTTAAGTATAAAACTCCATGACAAAAAACAACGTGTTTGCTTCATTTCCTATGGTTTTCATGCCTAAAAAATGAGAATGACGCTTTGTCCTCACCCTTTTTTAGGTTCCTTGCATAGTTACCTCTATCCGAATGGTAGAATAGATAAGTTGGGTCAAACGTTTATTGATGAGGTTAATGAGGTTCTTGGTCAAATTTCTTTAATTACAAGTGTCTGTAATAGGAATTGCATGCATCTCCACAACATGACGAGGCCACTCATTGAATTTACTGGGTTTTGTGTCTATAAAATGTTACCATGTACAGGCTCTCTCACAAAATTTGCAGGTTTAGATAAGCAGTGGTTTGAAATCCTCAGTCAGAGGAATGCAATGGTGAAAAGGCAAGCTACAAAGTGCCAGCCAAAGGATAATGGGAAGAAAAAGCTCATGAAAAATAATGTTGGAACTAGTAAGAGAGGAAGAAGGACAAAAAAGGAGATAATGAAAAATCTCTTTGAAGTTTATGCAACTCGAAACTCTCCACAGGTTCAGAATGTCATTCATGAATGGAAGAGAGAAAGTGATAGTAAAGAAGATGATATTGAGGTTCAGGAGGAAAATATGGATTTTTATGTTGATCCTGGGAGTATGAGAGGACATATTTCCCTCTTTCATCAATCAATACACACCTACTGGACTCTGAAATGTGTTCTATCTAAAGCTTTGCAAAGCCTATAGGTAATTGAAGGGAACCCCTAGGTGCTTTCAATACTACAGGAAATCAAAACCAATATCCGGGAGATAAGGGTGTCACAGTATCATGCCACTGATCATATAGGAAGAATTGAAAGACAGCCACAGCAGATGCAGCAGGTTGATATGTCGAGATCTACAACAAAAGACTCGGCACCAATAGACTCTTCTGATGGCTAATTGACTTTAAGTTTATATGCTTTTTTTGAATAAATTTTATATTTCATGTTGTTTAATAGGCTTGGTAGTAAACAGTAAACAGGCCATAGCGGTGAGTAGACGAATGAAACAATTGCAATTTTGGATGGCATTTAATGCCTTAAGGTGGCCAACGGACCTGGTTTCCTACGGGCAGGTTGAGGTCACCACCTGTGAATATGTTGCAACTTGCTCTATCTTTTTGAGAAATAGAAAATGGTAAGGAACTACTATATATATATATATATATATATATATATATATATATATATATATATATATATATATATATATATATATATATTATAATATTAATATTATTAAATTTAATAAATTTGGATCCCATAGTTTTGTATTTGAGTACACTACATGCATTGACTATATCAAGTAAACACAAACATTTAATATTTAAAATTTAATCTAATTAATATAATTTTGGCCCTAATGAAAAATCACTTCTCCCACTAAATATATAAATTTAACACAAATATAGTGTCGAAAATATTTTGAGAGTTGTGTGGAGTGGAAAATAATATTTGTGGGAAAGCATTTCACAGTACTAACTGTGATGGAGTTCCTGCATTTTATTATTTTCTAACATTTCTTTTTTACCTTTTCATCTACTTCGACTACATGGATTTGATTATGTGTAATGAATCACTCTTACCATCGAATTAGAAAGATTTCATTTTTGCCTCGCCTAAAACCCTGCCCGGCTCTAAAACAAATTGATTTCAAGAATCTATTTCTAAATGTGTAAAAACTGGCCTAGATCCATCTAAAATCCAGATCTATGAAGCCTAGAGAGAGGCCAAATCTTTATAGGTGCACTTGATAGTTCCAGAGTTAAGATGGATCTAGGCTAGTATAAAATAATTGAAAAAAAATATGGTTAAAGAATTTTATTAGTGTATTTCTTATGTCTAATTACTTCCATGCTTAGTATGGATTTGATATGCACACATAAATAGAAAGAACCAACATCAATCCATTATAACCCTAGGTCATAAGAGCACAGAGGGATAACTTCTTTTCGAGTGTAAGCCTTAAATGTATCTACAATTTTCTTAAAGTTTTGCACTATAAACACAATTTTGTACTTGGAGATATTTGATCTTCTTGAAACTATTGCAGATGTATGGCTAAGATGAATTTACACTTATGCTTAATCCACAAATTCTCTACAAAGTCACTTTTCATAATCAACTGACTTTGCAACACCCGAAATGAGGCAGATAATATCTTCTCTCTTCAAAAAATTAAATTATTTATTTTGAGTTAACAAAATATCTCATACAATGCATGATATGGGATTTGTATATAAATATAAAACATAATCAAATGAATTTAAAATATGCCCAATAAGGTTGATAATATTTTCCATCTCCAAAAATATCCATTATTTATTTTAAATTAACAAAATATTTGATATTATGCATGATATGAGATTAGTATATAAACATAAAACTCGTATAATATGTGAAGAAAGTAAATAAATATCTTAATATTAAAATAAATACTTGAGGGATTCTTCATGTAATGAGGTGGATAAGTTGAGGTGGATTCATTTTAAATTAACAAAATATCCATATACTATGCATGTTATAGGATTTGTATATAAACATAAAACTAGTATAACTTGTGAAGAAAACAAATAAATAGTTCTTAAAACTAGTACAACATGTGAAGAAAATAAAATAAATAAATAGTTTAATGCTATGCGAGCTTTTCAATGCTATGAGGTTTTATGGAAATAGAAATATTGGCAACAAAACAAGGAAGAACAAAAAACTAAAACTAAAAATAACCATATTCAAAACTAATTTATATTCAACCCCTCTCTATGAGATTTGAATTGAAAATTGGCTAAACTCCATGCAAATCAATTTTTCTATGCTTTTGATGTGATGAAAACCCTCATCCCATGGAGGAACTAAACTTCATGCGGACCATTTCTTCCTAAGGGGGGAGGAAGGATCCAGGTGGCTATTGTTGGCCATCCACCTATTCCACTTGGACCCCCACCATTGTTTCTTTCAACTTTTTAGTTTCCTTAATTGTAGCACAATTTACAATTTTTAGCAGTTTTTTGGGTCCTGAACTTCCGTAGCCATTTTGAGGCCCTAAATGATGTTTTTTGGGAAACCTAGGAGTAGCATGGGTCTTTGTTTCCTCGGATAGATCTTTCTAACAAGGTATTGTGCACGTCAAATATAGATCGTATGCCAAAATTATATCCCCGAGAAGTTGATGTACCAATTTACCCAAACGAGGCCCATAATTTTGGTGTTTCATCTCCTAGGGTTAGTTTTTTAGATGTTTAAAGTTTTCCATTATTTCTCAATAATAAATAGGCCTTCGAGCCTCATTGTAACACAATTCAGAGGCACGTAGCATCCACATATCTTCTTAGAGATAAGCTACTAGCGCCCTAACTAGTTTATTTCCATTTTGTCTGTAAGCATATTTCAGTTATTTGATATTAATAAAATGAAGTGTTATTTCGGCTGCATCTTTGTATTTATGGTTATATTCATATTATGTTGTGTTCCTGCATAAATCCATATCAACTGGGATGTTTGGAAATTTTGAGCCTTGAAAGAAATTTTAAAATAAAATTGGCATGTCTTAAATTCAGTGGTATGGATGTAATGGATATGGGAACTTCAAAATGAATTTTCCTAAACTTGAGAAGGGAAACAAGAAAAAATAGGAGATAAGTGAAGCCCATGTGACTGAAGAAGTAGAATAACCAGAAGAGAAGAATTCAAAGAAGGAAGAAGTGAAAGACCTCTACTATTAAAGGTCTCTCAATTTATTTTATTTTCAGTATATAGAAGTTAGCAAGTCATGGTAGGAAACATTGAGATGGCATCATTCTAGAAGCATGAAAGGATAGCTGAAGTAGCAGCTTGAATGGTTAAATATATTCATCTAGAAATATACGAAGATAATATTTTGTCACACCGCATCATCATTAGAAAGAGGAATTTTTAGAATAAGGATCACCAATATCCTCCTTTGAAATCCTTGTTAAAAGGTTCACCTCTGTTGGAAAATGAGAAAGGAAAAAATATTTTATCTTGTTGATAATTACTTATGATTTCCATAAATTATTATTATATTTTTTATGTTCTTATTTTTAGCTTATTTCATCAAGAAATTACCAAAACCAAAACATGGAGATCAAGGACACTAGACGTAGGCGTACAACTAGGGGAAAACCCCTATATATGGGAAAAATAAATCAAGAACTCTTCTTTCAGTACTTCAAATTTGATAGATCAAGAACATATACCAATATACCTTCTTCCTCCACCGATTCGACCTTTAAATTGTTCTTCCAACCTTCAAATATCAACTGCTGTGATACTACATCAACCCTGCTTCAATAATGCATCAAGAAAATATTTTTGACCCTACTACATCAGAATTTCAGTCCATCTTCGAGACTGCAATTTTTTCCCTCCAGCTGCTTCAATCCCCTTGCATGTGTGAGACAAGAGAGGGAGGATTTCAACTTCTTTAGAAAAATAAGCACCTCTTTCTCCTCTGCTAGCCCTTTCTGTCTTCCTTCTTGAATTTCACACTTTTATTGCTTCCAACTATTGCAATTCGAACTTGCGTGAGATGATATTCCAAAATGAGTGTATTTTCTCCAATATATAATGATTTGATGAGGTCATATCCCCCTCGTGAGGTCGAATTTCTCCAATATATAGTGAGTTGGTGAGGTCAGATTCCCTTCGTGAGGTCGGATTGCTCCAATATATAGTGAGATGTTGAGGTTTTCCCCTCGAAGTGGACAATAATTATTGGTTTCTTGTCATTTTTAAGGCACAAGGAACATAACATTTTCGCCCACACTTTGCCGTGAAAAATATTAATTAGTAAATATTTTTTGTTACAATATCATGGGCCATTAAGATGGCTTATCAGCACCACAAGATCAATACGATAAGTGTTGATGTGGCATTTTCTTTAATTACTTAATTTTAAATAAATTAGTTAAAAGAGCATAATTAACTACTATAAATATTCTGGCATATTTTATGGAGGTTCATTCCCTACCATCCACCTAATAATTATTCATAATTAAATTAAAATTTTAGAAGGTCTAATTATATAGGTGTAATTATATAAAATAATTGAAAAAAAATATATGGTTAAAGAATTTTATTAGAGCATTTCTTATTTGTAATTACTTCCATTTTTAGCATGAATTTGATACATGTTGTATACACACACATAAATAGAAAGAACCAACATAAATCCATTATAACCCTATGTCTATAAGAGCAAAGAGGGATAAAAATTTTTGAGGTGTAAACCTTAAATGTATCTACAACATTTTCTTAAAGCTTTGCTCTATAAACACAATTTTGTACTTGGAGAGATTTGGTCTTCTTGAAACTACTATAGATGTATGGCTAATATGAATTCACACTTATGCTTAATCCAAGAATGCTCTACAAAGTCACTTTGCATAATCAAATGACTTTGCAACAAGTGGAATGAGGTGGATAATCTCTTCTCTCTTCAAGAAAATAAATTATTTATTTTGAGTTAACAAAATATCTCATACAAAGCATGATATGGGATTTGTATAATATCTTCTCTTTTCAAAAAAATAAATTATTTATTTTGAGTTAACAAAATATCTCATACAAAGCATGATATGGGATTTGTATATAAACATAAAACGTAATCAAATGACTTTGGAATATGCCAAGGTGGATAATATTTTCCATCTCCAAAAATATCCATTATTTATTTTAAATGAACAAAATATTTGATATTATGCATGATATGAGATTAATATATAAACATAAAACGAGTATAATATGTGAAGAAAGTAAATAAATAGCTTAATATGAAAATAAATACTTAAGGGATTCTACACGTAACGAGGTGGATAATTTGAGGTGGATTCATTTTAAATTAACAAAATACTAGTATAACTTGTGAAGAAAACAAATAAATAGTTCATAAAACTAGTATAGCATATAAAGAAGAGGAACAAAGAAACTAAAACTAAAAATAACCATATTCAAAAGTAAGTTATATTCAACCCCTCTATGAGATTTGAATTGGAGATTGACTAAACCCCAAATCACTTTGTCTATGCCCCAAAACAATTGCAATTTTTGATATGATGAAAACAAAAATAGGGACGACATGCAAATGAAATAAACCATTGTGCAATAGTTTTTTATTTATAAAAAAGGAACTTAATACTCTAAAAGTAACAAAAATAAAAGAATAATATTGTAACATTACTCTTTTTAACAATAACTTACCCTTATACATCCCAATATTTTTTTATGATTACTCATCTTTACATGATTAATCCTTTTTATAAATTAATAATATAATAAAAATCTTTCTATATACATTACAATTTAAATTAATAATTAGTTTCACATTTAATAACACATTACTCTTTTTAATAACACTTACCTTCACATAAGAAATTACTTTAATTACCTATACTCAATTCCATTTTATAAATAAAAAACAATAAAAAATTTAAATGTATTAAAATTATTACATTATAATTTAAATTAACAATTAGTTACACAATTAAATAAGCACATTAACTTGGTATATAAACACAACATTTTTAGAAATATTTATTTTTAGAAAATTTCAAAAATAAAAAGTAAAAATAAATAAAATTGAATTTATTAAAGAAGACATCTCAATTCTTTTATTTCCTTTCATTCTCCTTTTTATTTATTTCTCACTTTTGAGATCTTTCTTTCTCACATTTCTACCTTGATGATAAACATGATAAATAATTCAAAATATAAATTAAACAAAAATCTTAATGTAATAGATCCAAAAAAACACAACGCAACAAAATAATATTTAACATAATTAAAAAAAAAAAAAACAACAACAACACAAAATCATCATATCACACATTAATATTAGAAAAGTATACTCACATTAACCACACACATCAAAGAACATGACTCTCAATCTCACATTATAAAACTACCCCAGGTAGTGCCCGCGCTGCCTCCAGTCGACGTCGTGCTGCCTTGTTTCATAACTCCGAGCAAGCTTTGGACTCTGTAAGAAAGGACTTCCGCTAGGGATTTTATTGGTGTTATACCCACCAACTGGGTTTCAATATTGCACGTTAGCTATCGCTACTACTAAGGAGTTGTCTATCCGGGTAGTGAAATAGCTCTAACTGTAATTGCTGGAATCTAGTAAATTAAAATTCAAAAAATTAGGTAATTGGAATGTTTGGAACTCATTTTTTATAGTGGAAATAGATTTAGCACTATCAAAAACCTTTAGGACACTCAAAATACTAAATTTTAACAATGGTAAACAAGATTCTAAGCAAATCTTTACTAATTTTTTTGAAAATCATTACCAAATTCTAAACCATTTAACTACCTCTTTAGACTATGGCTACTACTAATAGTAACATTACAACTAAAACAACACCAAATAACTTTATCATCATGACAACCTCAAATGAAATAATATGCCAGGCCCAGTAACAATAATAATCCCTCCCTTTAAATGGCGAGCGTTATGAAATGCGATGCTTTTCAATCTGCTGAAGACGCCCCCGTTTTATAGCCCTCGCGGAACATCATGCTTGTGTGCGTATGATAACCTCAGTGACGACGATGGTGGTTTGACGAACCTTCATTTTCGATAGAGGCAGCG
The DNA here is from genome assembly GCA_034641835.2 of Pinus albicaulis. Lineage (NCBI taxonomy): Eukaryota > Viridiplantae > Streptophyta > Pinopsida > Pinales > Pinaceae > Pinus > Pinus albicaulis. The sequence continues at coordinate 1,662,955,582 of CM076578.1, read as the reverse complement.
ATCTAACACCTTAAACTCAATTATTAAAATATATTCTGGTTCTATTGAGAGAGGGATGCATTTATTTCATTATTATAATGAAAAAGTCATTTTCTTTAATATCACTTTTTATTTGAATTTAACATTATAAAATTGGTGTATTTTATTTTGAAAGGCAATTATTTTTTTAATAATATTTTTAGTAGTATTAAGAATATTTTAGGATTTCATTTAAAAAATAAACTCAATTATTAAAATATATTCCAACTCTATTATGAAAAGGATGTAATTATTTCATTATTATTTTATGGAAAAATCATTTTCTTAAATATCATCTATATTCAATTTTATTGGAATTTAACATTATAAAATTGGTGTATTTCATTTTGAGAAGACAATTATTTTTTTAATATAATTTTTATTTAATTGGATTGGATATTTTCTTTTTATTTGGGTAAACATGTTGGTAAAAAAGGGCTTCACATAAAATAAATAAATAATATGACAAATTTCTTCCTTCCTTCAAATTTTGAGAGTAGCCATTCATTAGTTCATACCCACCAAGTGATTATTTCAAAATAATTAAAAAAATTATTTGTTTTTCATATCTTACTATTTTATAATTCCAAAAGTTATAAGTTTCTTATACCTCACAATTTAGAATGAGTGATTCATAATTTATGATTGAAAATCTCTACTTTAATTAATGTAGCCACATAACTGTCTATAAGCATCAATATCTCATAAAAACTAAGTAAATTATAACTATGTTTTAAATAACTATTATTTTATTATTGTTGGCTCTAGAACTCAATATGAGGTAGATGTTTAAATGTTTTAACAAATTTAATCTAATCTCAATGTGGGCCTTATTTAAAAATCTATATAATTATTATGTATAAACAAAATATAAATTCAATTTTGGTTTTTATGCTCTAATTGGTTCCAAAGTGGAATTTTGTTTGTTAGAAAATATAAAATAATTAAAGTAAAATAGTTATTTTAATGGTGGACTCTATATTTTGAATATAATATTTTTATTTTAAAATATAATATAATATTTTTTTTTTAATAAAAGTAATCATTTTTTTTATTGGGTTGAGAGGTGCTCTCCAACCCAAGATGCTAGAGATGTGTAATGTTTATGTAAATATTTTGACTCGGTAAAAATAAAAATAAAAATATGGTACAGATGTGTAATTTAATGTAACGTAATATAATGTAAACATTTTAACTGGCCCAAAATAAAATAAAAATAACCCTATGAAAAATTATAATGAAATAAAATAAAATTGACCTATGCATGGAGCTTATAGTGTGATTCAAGAAGATATTTTTAAGAAGTGTAAGGTAAAACATGATTCCACAAAGTACTAAACAATAGTTGCTTCTTTATTGTAATGGCTTCTTTGATAATGACTTTAATATAATATATGTAATATATTCTCTTAATTTATGTGTAACAATGTGTTATATAAATAGAGCTCTAAAAGATCTAGGATGGTACGTTTAGAAATCACTAAGCTTAACATGAAAGTGAGCTGGGTGATGGGAGGTGGGAGAAATATTAGGTAAAATGTAATTATTCCATTTTGTCTAATATGTATGCCTATCTTCATCTACTTTTACGAGAAATATTGGGTAAAATATAATATTATAATATACCCAATATTTCCAACTGGTGCATTTTTTAATGTAATTTTTCTTTATATTTGAAGCTTAAAAGTAATCAAACTCAACTAGGGTGAGGGAAAATGTAATATTTAGGTTGGGGGTGATGAGAAATATTAGGTAAAATGTGCGAAGCTTTCTAAGCAGTTGTTTAGAACAATTCTGAAATTCTGAAGTTGGGGTCGAAGTTCTGCTACTAAGCGGAAGAAATTATGGACTAAAGTTGTTGCATGGAAGTTGTCACTTGGAGTATTTTGTCAATATCATCTATTGTAGGGAAGGGTTGACTTAGTGGTTGGAGGAGGTATTTATCTACGTCTAAGAAGTCTAGAAGTGTCTCATCTTGAATTGAATCTACTGAAGGAAGAGTTCTTGACTGGGTTTTCCCCTTATAGGGGTTTTTCCCTGGTTGTGTGCCTACATCATATGTCTCTTGTCTCTTGTTATTGTGATCTTCATACACATATAATTTTGTAATTTATTGATGAAAGATAAACTAATTAAGAAGTAAAATATGCCAACATAATTCAAAATTAATTATCAAGGAAGATGAATCAAACCCTAAATCCTACTAGCATTGATTTCTCAACATGGTATCGGAGCTAAGGTCGAAGAAGATTGGAGATCACTTTGTTGGCTTAGAAGAAAAGGCTACTCCTTCTATGGAAAGTTACTTGAAGATGGGATTTAATATCATAAGAATTGCAGGAAGATGGATTGGAAAGATCATTTACAACCTATCTAAGAAAGTCAAAAGCGAAGGGTTCTTGGTTGCACTCACAAGTACTCTTGATGATGGCAATGCATGGATCATTAATAGTGGAGCATCAAGACATATGACAAGAGAAAGTGGACAACTTCATATGTTAGGTCATTGGTTTCACAACATCATACTTTATCAAAGGAACCATCATCTCATGCAATGGAGTTAGGAGACAACAACAGTTATGTAGTCAAGGGCTTGGGATCTACATGATTGAAGCTAGAAAATGGAGAAAAGCTACATTTCAACAATATGCTCTATGTCCCAAATTTGAAATATAATTTACTTTCAATTTCTAGCTAAGAGGATAAAGGACATAGATTTTCCTTTGTAGATGGTAAATTTTTAGTTTAGGGAAAGGATTCAAGCATTGATAAGGAAACATTTATTGGATTTCGTGAAGGAAGACTATATAGAGTTACAACACCATCTCCTCAAGCCCTAGTTCACATGGAAATAAATCCTATCGAACTATGGTATATAATATATGGGCATATACATTGAAAGATAATTCCCTCAGTCAAATGGTAAAGGGCATCCCCAACATCAAATAATATCATGAAGGAGTGTGTAAATGATGTGACTTGGGAAATTATACAAGGAAGCATTTTACAAGTAGTGACACAAGGTCTAAAGAAATATTAGACCTCATTCATTCCAATATGTGTGGGCCAATTTCTAACAAATATCTTGGAGGACATATTTATTATGTGACCTTCATTGATGATCATTCTAGAAAGACACGACTCTACCTTCTCAAAACAAAGGATGAAGTATTTGAAAATTTTAAGGAATTTAGATCTGAAATGGAGACATTAACCAAAATAAAGATAAAGACTTTGAGATCCAACAATGGTAGAGAGTAAAATTCAAAAGAAATAATTTTATATTGTAAAGAATCAGGTATTAAGAGGGAGCTCGTTATTCCCTACAATCCCGAGCAGAATGGAATTGTAGAAAGGAAGAATAAAACACTTGAGAAATGCATTCAAACTATGGTTTTTTATCAAGGTATACCAAAGTGTCTATGGGGAGAAGCAACAATGACATCAATATATATACAAAATAGAATTCCTCTTAGGATCCTTGAGAATATTACACCTCAAGAAGGATTCACAGGAAAGAATACATATGTGCACCATATTTGAATCTTTAGGTTTCCCACATACATCCATGTTGCAAAGGACAATTGAAAGAAATTAGATTCTGTAAGAATTAAAGGGATCTTCGTTGGCTACAATATTTCTTCAAAATAATATAGAATCTACATCAAGGAAGGGAGACAAATTGAAGTAAGTAGGGATGTTATTTGGATGAAAATCATGCCTACATAAGCTCCAAGGATATTTTGATCAATTCCAATGACGAAGGTAAGTCAACTATTTGAAGAAGAAGAGCATCAGGATAAGTCAACTACAAACCAAGAAGAAGAAGAAGAAGGACCAAGTGAGCCTATTGAACTTGTGATCATACCTAAAACAAGAAAGAGTCCAAATTGGTTAAAATATACTCTTGAAGATGTCGAAGGACATGGATCTACTAAAGGAAATTTTAGAGAAAGAAAAATATCACCAAAGAGATATTCAAGATATGCGACATATATGAAAAAATTAATAGAAGTTGAACCAACTACATTTGAATAAATTTTTCATTAAGAAGAATGGAAGAAGGCAATGCCAGAAGAATATCAATCCATCATGAAGAATAGGGTTTGGGAAATCGTTCCTAGACCAAGTGACAAATTGATTTTCACCTCAAAATGGATCTACAAAATCAAACATGTCATTGATGGAAGCATATAAAATACAAATATGGATTCATGGCAAGGGGTTTCTCTCAAAACGGAGGTATATAATATGAAGAAACCTTTGCACCTACTGCAAGATATACTACTATAAGATCTTTGGTTTCACTAACTGCTACAATCAGGGATAATTTTAAGAACCCCCCTAAATTTATATATATAAAAAATAGGCGAATCCCCATGATACATAGGAAAAATGGAAGGCAATTTTATTAATAATATAATATGTATTTATAATTTTTTGGCGAATCTCTCACGAGATTATATTATCCTATAAAATCATGGCGAATCACTACTACAAAATGGTGAATCGTTGTCTAGTGGAGTTCGGAGTGTTGGTTCCAATGAAGATATGGTAATTGAACCAGGAGTAGAAGGAAGAGAACCACCGAGACCAAGCATGGCACGTGGTGACTCGTGAGGGAAGTAGTTCTCGTGTAGTTTGGAAAACACGTTCTTCTAGTTTTGCTAAGCGTAGTGTTGTTTGTCATGCTACTACTAGCACTGATATTGAGGTTGGAGAGGAGTTTGAGGAAAGGTAGCAGTGGTGGAGAATTACAAAGAGTACCCCATGATGGGCTCCATTTTTCCCTTTGGTATTTGTGCCTGCAAGACCTTCTGTCCATTAAACCAACAATTGGTCGTTCAACCAACAATCAACTTGACTGAGTTGATTAGGTACGAGTCAACTTAGACTAATCTTCAAAACTATGCTTTGCACTATCCCATATTTATCACGCTAATGCTACACAACATTGTGCATTTGCACCTAACTCTCAATAATTCTTTTCCAAGAAAAATCTATAATAAGAAAAATATTTTACTATATTCTAAAAGGTGAAGATGTCGAAATCATGCCACAAAGTGAAAGGAAATAAAATATCTTTCCTCAAATATCCATTGACTTGTTATGACACAGGTGGTGAAGAAGGTCCATAATCCAATCAAGTAGCAAGATAACCCAAATCATGCATGCCACCATATCCTCTAATATCCTTCCAAACCTCTTCCCCGAACAACTGATCCACTGGAGATGACTATAGCACTCTTCATTATTATTAACACCCAACCTAAGATTCCAGACTTACCAACAATGTAGCTATACTAGACTCAAAATTAACATTTTTTGAGTTCAATGATAGATCCATCTCCTGCTTCTGAAAAACCTATGGACCAATTTCATATTTGGGCCAAATGTATACAGCCAAATTCTGAAAACCACCAATCATCATACTAAGTATGGTCCTCTGTTTTTTCTGTCAAATATGGGAACCCAACTCAATATCTGTGACAATTTTTCCTGGGGGATCCATTAAAACTTATGTGGTTACTCTTGATTTCCCAAGCAGAGAAAAACAACAATCTTTCTCAGTATTTAGATCTCAATTCTCTTGTCATATTTCAATCCAAAAGGTTTAATGGTTTTCATATGGGATCAAGTAATTTAGAACCTTGCAACATATATTGTCAAAAATAATTTCACCATGAAGCACAAGTTAGAAAAGAAGCCCCAAAACCTTTACTCTTATATAATTTCTGAAAAAAAACATGTAGCAATAGAGTCTATGGTAGTTTCAAGCAGCATAAATATCCTTGTATATGCACAATTCAGTCCTTTTATTGACTCATGGTCCTCTGTTAAAACAAGCTCACTGTTTGACATAATCAATATAGATTGTTAACAAAAACATCCAAACACATTTTACTATGATACCCCTATACTCAACTGTGTATCGACATATATAATGCATTAAAAAACCCTTCTCTTCCCAATACCAATCCTGATGAGAGAAATTCAAACCATATACATATGAACTTGAACATTGAAACCCATCTATAAGTAAATGTCATAAGTCATAGTTTTTTAAAGGAGTATCCAATCAAATCAGTAGATCAAAAACAACATTTAGATTTTATGGTGCAAATGGTTCTTCATACAACAAATTAGTGAAAATATTATGACCATAGTTCAAATTGTTTCATCCCACTCAGCCAAAACATCCCTTACTCAATAGTAGCAATATGTCCTTTATATCTTAGGGAAATCTTTTTAGTAGTTACTCTTGCAATATTTAGTGACTGATCATAGAATAGTATTGTCGAACATGAGTCATTAAAAAAGGGTCTTAGGGATCCAAATCACAACCAATAAAATCATACAATGATATGTTATCTATAGTATCATTAAGGGTAGATCAATAAAATGCACTCAGCGTCACTTTAGCAGAGAAAATAAGCAGAAGCCTCATACTCCAAGGCATCACACTAGAAAACTGCCAAAACCAAGATGTAAATATCTAGCAACTAAAATCATGAAGCCTCCCAATGAAAGCAACACACATTATAGAAGGAAATATTTTTTTAGTAAAGAGAATGGGCAATGCCAACTACATAGAATAAGAATAATCTTTTTCATTTGTATTCTTATGCAACATTTCTGTTTGTGATTCAGGAAAACAAAATGATGGTTTCAACCATTTAAGGATTTGGGGCTACTATTTTATCAAAATTGCATGAATATCAACTAGAAACACAAGTCCAAAGCCCATTGATGTCCACTCATTATGAAAACTTAAGACTTGGGTCATATGGAAAAATGGATAAGATTGATCACAAACATAAAATGAAGGAATACACCAGAGAAACCATCTCATTTAAGTCCCTGTACAATTCTTTATCTACATATCCATTGACTTGTTATGACACAGGTGGTGAAGAAGGTCCAGAATCCAATCATGTAGCAAGATAACCCAAATCATGCATGCCACCATATCCTCTAATATCCTTCCAGCTCTTCCTGAAGAACTGCTGATCCATTGACATGAATTGTTGCTCTTCATGATTATTAACACCCAACTGCAAAATCTAAGGACTTTATAGCTCAACAATGTAGCTATACTAGACTCAAAATTAACATTTTTTGAGTTCAATGATAGATCCATCTCCTGCTTCTGAAAAACCTATGGACCAATTTCATCTTTGGGCCAAATGCTGAAAACCACCAATCATCATACTAAGTATGGTCCTCTGTTTTTTCTGTCAAATATGGGAACCCAACTCAAGATCTGTGACAATTTCCCTGGGGGATCCATTAAAACTTATGTTGTTACTCTTGATTTCCCAAGCAGAGAAAAACAACAATCTTTCTCAGTATTCAGATCTCAATTCTCTTGTCAGATTTCAATCCAAAAGGTTTAATGTTTTTCATATGGGATCAAGTAATTTAGAACCTTGCAACATATATTGTCAAAAATAATTTCACCATGAAGCACAAGTTAGAAAAGAAGCCCCAAAACCTTTACTCTTACATAATTTCTGAAAAAAACATGTAGCAATAGAGTCTATGGTAGTTTCAAGTAGCATAAATATCCTTGTATATGCACAATTCAGTCCTTTTATTGACTCATGGTCCTCTGTTAAAACAAGCTCACTGCTTGACATACTCAATATAGATTGTTAACAAAAACATCCAAACACATTTTACTACGATACCCCTATACTCAACTATGTATCCACATATATAATGCATTAAAAAACCCTTCTCTTCCAATACCAATCCTGATGAGAGAAATTCCAACCATATACATATGAACTCGAACATTGAAACCCATCTATAAGTAAATGTCATAAGTCATAGTTTTTTAAAGGAGTATCCGATCAAATCAGTAGATCAAAAGCAACATTTAGATTTTATGGTGCAGATGGTTCTGCATACAACAAATTAGTAAAAATATTATGACCATAGTTCAAATTGTTTCATCCCACTCAGCCAAAACATCCCTTACTCAATAGTAGCAATATGTCCTTTATATCTTAGGGAAATCTTTTTAGTAGTTACTCTTGCAATATTTAGTGACTGATCATAGAATAGTATTGTCGAACATGAGTCATTGAAAAATGGTCTTGGGGATCCAAATCACAACCAATCAAATCATACAATGATATGTTATCTATAGTATCATTAAGGGTAGATCAATAAAAGGCACTCAGCGTCACTGTAGCAGAAAAAATAAGTAGAAGCCTCATACTCCAAGGCATCACACTAGAAAACTGCCAAAACTAAGATGTAAATATCTAGCAACTAAAATCATGAAGCCTCCCAATGAAATCAACACACATTATAGATGGAAATATTTTTTTAGTAAAGAGAATGGGCAATGCCAACTACATAGAATAAGAATGTTTTTGCCAATGCTCTGGCCATATGATCAATTCTTACCTACAAAACAGTTTCAAGCATTTCATATAATATGATTAGTTTCCATTATTACAGGAAAACTCTGAAGGGCCCATTCCATAGTAATCTAGATGAAACAACATGAACATATCATTGATGGTGACAACTTTATCATGTTGTACAAGTGCAGAAATACAAATATGCCAAGGGCTACTTGCAAAAAGAATTTGTAGGTAGGGATTGAGCTCTGTCTTCTACAGCTGTAGAGAGCAGCTGAGGTGACTACTAAGGGCCAAAAAAAGGAAAGTATTCTAGTCGAAGTACCCTGCAGGTTGAATTTATAAACGGCTTGCCTTGTGCAGTCACAGTTTTCACTAACTGGCATGCTACAAAATATACAGGGCTCATACAACAATGTGATCTTATTGTAGCTTCCAGAAGCACAATTTGCTCATGGATTTCCATGATGCAACTGTAGAGAGCAGCTGAGGGAATGCTAAGGACCTAGAAAAGGAAATTATTCTAGTGAAAGCACCCTGCAAGTTGACTTTCTAAACAGCTTGCCTTGTGCAGTAATAGTTTTCACTAACTGGCATGCTGCAAAATATACAGGGCTCATACAACAATGTGATATTATTGTAGCTTCCTAAAGCACAATTTGCACATGGATTGCCATGATGCAACTGTAGAGAGTAGCTGAGGGACTACTAAGGACCTACAAAAGGAAATTATTCTAGTCAAAGTATCCTGCAGGTTAACTTTATAAACAACTTGCCTTGTGCAGTAACAGTTTCCACTAACTGGCATGCTACAAAATATATAGGGTTCATACAACAACAAGTGCCCTCTCATGCAAGCTCCAAGAGATGGGGAGTTAAGTCTCCACCAACACCCATTACTCCAGAGTCCCTACTACTCTCTCATCGACATGTGAGCTTATGTTCAATACAATGGTTGAATTGGAAAATGTATGTGGGTTTATTTTTATGTCAATTCTGGAAGGACTCAATGCCATTGATTTCACCCCTATTCTCGACCTGCATAGCATTCTAACACTAGTAGCAAGCAAGGGTATTCTGCTCTAAGAATAATGTGGTGGAATTTTGTTAAATCCCAAGGCAACTCTTTGCAGTGCTAAGGTGAGGGGTAACCCAGTCTGGAACTTGTCTTTCTCTTTAGTAAAAATGGGCCACTATCATTGTAGGCATAAATGATGCAACTTGTATGAATTTTGAGAGGTTCAACAAGGGGTTAAGTGTTGTGAGCTTGAGGTTGTTCAAACCCAATGATGTGTGATGAATTTCACCATTTACTGCAATCAATAGAAGGAGGATTGTGACAGTACATTAGAAGCCAAAAATAGGGCAAAGGTCCATGTGCAATGGAAAATACACCCTGACTACAGAACCTTAAGGAAATGAAGGAGATCACCAACTTCATGCAGATTGAAGCTAGAGTTTTAGATTGGTTCTCTAAAATCCCTAGTTAGTAGAATCTCGAGTCACCTCTACCTCCCATAGGAGATGGTTTCATCTCCTACCCCGTCAACTTCTAAATTGTTGAGGACTCCTCATTTTGCAACTTTCCCATGGCCAAGGATGAGGATTTGTGCATCTAACACTCCAAAACCAAAAGTGGAGGATCCTACAAGTGAAATCAACCCTGTGGAACAATTTGGCATGTAAATGCACTCAACAAAAGCAACAATGGGGACTCAAGTGGGACTAAAACCTTAGAGCATTTCTAATATGTTTTGTATATCTATAGTATTTTGTCATTGTTTCAGTTTGCAAGGAAATATTCCTTCGAAGCCGACAGAGAATAGAATAGGGTGGGCAAGAATAGGGAATTTTGGATACAAGACTGTCTCAGGCTGCATAAAAACACTAATATATATGTGTGTGTATTATACCATTGTCCAGTTTGGCTGCAACTTTTTCTAGTTCAAAATATATCCATCATCGTGGAAGAAAAAAACAAGAAGAATGCTCACCATATTTATTTCTTGCTTCTAATATGTGTGTGTGTGTGTGTGTGTGTGTGTTTTACACCATTGTCCAGTTCGGCTGTAGCTTTTTCTATTTCAAAATATATCCATCATATATTTACTCCATTACCATTCAACAACATGCAAGCAAGTAAAAGCAGCTAACTTATATAAAATGTAGAACCAAAATTTAGAAGCTAAAATCCTTCAGTTCTATGGAAATTTAGGATAGAAAACGACAAAAGAAAGCCATGTTGAGTGCTGTCCTACAGGTCCACGAAGACTACAAGAAACTTGCAAGCAAATAATTATCTTAATGTCCGAGAATAAAGATAAGCAACTTATGGGCCCTGTATCCGAGTGTATGCCCAAATAACAATTCAAGGTATCTAGAAGTCCCATTCTTCTTTTAACTCTGAAGTGTACCTGGATGGATGGTTCTTCATAACACTTTAGCATTTGTGGATCAGCTACATCATACTGGCTTTACAAATGCATATTACATGGTTTGTCACAAGTCAGAAATGGTTAATTATGGTATGTGGAACTGCAAGGTTACCAAAGTTTTAAGGACCAGGATTGTTGTTGAGCACAGTACTTTTTGTTGCCCCTCATTAGAAAAGGGTCCTTTCTAGGGATAAATAGGTAAAGAGTGGAATCTGATCAAACTGATAGGCATCTCCTTCTTATGGAAAAATTGGAATCAAGAAGCATTTCACAAAGGCAAATAATAAATTTTTGGGAGAATTAACAACTTTTGGATCAGAACTGGCTGTGTAGATCACAACAATGAAAGGGCACTTTCATGAAAGATGTCAATTTCATGAGATCATAGAATCAGAACTATAGAAGACATGCTTGCCAGATTGCTGGTTTCTGACATTCATAAACAATAGTTGGAAGGAGTAGACAATAACATTATAGGAACCAGCCACAAGAGGCAGGCAAGGTTAGTGAAAATGGGCGTTGTTAAAGCCACTGCCAGGGTTTAAATCCCACAAAAAGTGGCATGTTGTATACTCCCTCAAGGAGACCAGCTTAACTGTCATGGTTGTTTACATGAGGTTGGTCAGACTCCCAACAAAGTAAATAGTGTCACTTTTTGATAGAGGTGGATGCTCACTACTATGCTGCAAGAAGGAACCATTGTCCAAAAAAACATGAACAGGATCCTCCAACTTACCAGATATAACTAAAGTCTAATTTACAAATTATAGGGGACTTCTATCCTGTAAGATTAATTTGGAAAGCATTAGCAAATCAACTATGAAGGTACTTAGTCCAATTAGATTTTCCATATAACATATAATGTTAACAACTAGGTGCGGCAAACTGGGAAATAATGTAGTAGCTAGAGCCTGGGAGAGAGAATTGGCAAGTAATTGTCATAATTACATTAACTGCCTAAAGGCAAGCTTCCTCTTCCTGACTGGTTGTTATGTCAGAGCCACTTGAACAACCTTATTGTTTTTCAAGGGAGCACTTTCCTCATGCTGCCCCTAATCTCTAGAATAGATTCAGAAGGTCACCTCCATCAACAAAAGGATGAGGAAAGTGGCAGGGAAAATGTGACACAGCTGGAGTGGGTGGACAGAATCTGGGCTATAATTGAAATCTTTAAAGACTCCAAATGGAGCCAAAGGGGTTCCAACATATATGGAAAAAATGCATACTACAGTATTGGTCAGACAACCGAAAAGGACTGGATGAAGACAACGAGTATGCAAACTATTCTTCCAATTTTTTAAAAGGAAATTCATCTCTAAACTTAAATGCTTTACCCATCATTTAGTACATTGTTGAACCTTTGCATATACTATAATGAAACAGAAGGTTTAACTTTCCTCTATATCAGGCTGAATATATCAAGCTATCAGCATGTCTTTGGACAAATGTATTACAAATCAAGAATCTCCTGCACTTAAATGTATGACTGGGGCATTTTTTATTTTCATGTATTGTTAATGTAAATATCCTTGTTCATGTTAAAAAGATAAAAGACATAAATTTGCAAATCAAAAGCAGAGCACTTGAATCTCTTGAATAAAATTTTAACTGGACAGGTAGTAACTTACGCTTGCACAAAGCTCCAATTGGCAATGCCTACGGTTGAAATATTTGACATGGGAGACCCTAAAACCAAGTGAAATTTCACCATATGTAAGCTAAGAAAAGGTCAAATCACTGTAATCGTAAAACTTATAGACAATTCCCTTAGGAATGAGAAATATAAATGAATGTCCAGCATTTTTGGCTGCATTTTTCATACTATGCCCATAAAGATGTATACAAGAATATTTTCAGTCAACTACAAAAGGGCATCTCCAATCAAACAATAATGAATTTCCATTAGCCTCTGCTAGAGTATCTTCAGTATCTGATCTTTTGAATAGGCACGAAATGTCATAACCAGAGGTTTACCTGCCAAAAAGAAATTTTTGATCTAAGGATGGTATGAAATCTATCTACTATAAACAAATAAAAGCCAACACCCCAGAATTCAAATGGAAAAGCCTTCAATTAATTTAGGCAATAAAAGTGTCTTGTTTATCATACGGCTAGACCAATCAAGAGGCATGAGATCCTTGACACTCACATAACCTCACAAGGTACAACTGACGGGATTCCTCACCAATGACCAAACTAATCAACTCTATCATCAAATAGTTCATGACCAAAAATTCCAATATCAACCATGAAAGGAAACCTAGGTCAGTGAAAGAAAGCACTGCTGTGGACCACACCAAGGTTAAATCCTCAAAAGAAATGGCCAATGCACCACCTGCAAAGGGACCATTGATCTACCCTAAGGACCATTTAGTCGAACCAGGTGATTGTACAATGTATGCAGCATCCCACCTCTAAATAGGTGGAAGAGACTTGACACTGCAGTATTAAGGGAGCATCTTAAAAAAATTCAATATCAAAACTAACCAACTACTAGAATTAAAGAAACTGCATATTTTCATTCTCTTTGTATAAATTCAACACTGACACATGCCTATTGCGCATTTTTTATCATTTGCTATACCAAGTCTAGTAATTTCCAACTCCTATGATCCCACCCTTAATCGAAACAGTAGGGTATGTTTTTGAAAGTGTCCAATTGCCAGAATGTTCTGGGGATAGTTTCAAGCAGAATATAGTACTTGTTCACAACTACCTAGCTTGGAGATGACCCCTTCTAGGTAACACTTGGATGACCCAAGATTTTCGCAAAGAGCTCCAACATATGATGTGAATGTCTGCTAGTGCTTTGTTTTGGAAGAGGAAATACATAATAAATCTTCAAAGAAACAAGTCCTGCATACAATTGAGGGATTTCAGAGCATTTTAAACTGAACTGGCACTCCGTGTCAATGCAAAAATTGATGCGCTTCAAAAGGATGTATACTCCTTACCCTTTAGGGCATAGGGTTCTTCATGTAATTCTAATGTCTCTCAATTGTAACTCTAATGTCTCTGGTGTAATTCTGGTGTCATTTTGAGTAATATAAGGTGAATTTTCAAAATAATAAAGAAGGATGTTTGATATCAAAATTAGATATCTTGACATCCTACAACTGATAAAAATGAAATAAAATAAAATTATATAAAATAAGAAAATAAGAAAAAATTACTCTTACCATGGCTTACAACCAAAATCCATTAACTACATATATATCCAAGATTCAAAGTCACATTAATGCAATATGTCGGCCCATATCCATTTATGGTTTCTGAAGATGATAGACCTTGTTGGCCCTAGCACCATTTAAAAGATGACAGATTTGCAACTTCTCTAATTGATTGTTCAACACTTGAAACTATCATAGTAAAATAGATTAGCAGGAGGGTCATACCATCAGTTCTGATTTCAAACCAAAATGTTAAATCGTGTAAAACACTGGAATTTATATTTTGAGATGATGAAATTCAAGGTGCACATCCATGCATATTACAGTCCGACATTCTAACAATTTGGTGCCCACGATCTAGTGTGGAATAACCAAGGCTTTTAGGCTAACAGAAACAAAGTTCCAAACCCATCATAAACAATTTTTATTTCAGAATAGAAATTAATGCCACCTTAGGAAAAATAAAGATATTTCGTCTAACCATACCAAACAACTTGGCTAGAAGTGTATAAATGCCACAATCACTATTATCAGATAAACGCATCTTCTAATGGGTTACAATTACGACAAGGTGATTCTCGTTTCAAGCATGATTATAAGACTTAAAGGAGAGGAGTATTTTCATTTTTTAGAAAAAACAAGTCAGTAAAGTACTCCACATTCCACATCACTTTTACTGTGTTGATGCAGAGGCACTTGCCAACAACCCTCACCACCCCACCTTCTATCTCCATATGTCTCCCATGAAAATATTTCAATATACAAATGGTTATGGTTTAAAATGACATGTGATTTTCATTAAATATTCTATGATAGCAGCTAAACAAAAACAGAATATTTAAGGCAAATGTCAGCACATAACATGACATCTAATAGTTCAAGTGTTTTTCATAATCCTTTGAGAATTGTAAAGAATTTATCTAGGTACTTGATTTTTGCATTTAGAAGTAGAAATTGGAAAAAATGTGTGCATATTACACTGATCATAAAATGATGCAAAGGGCAATAGTTCATACAATTTAAGGACTGTAATTTGGGAAGAAACTAATCATTGAATTCTATTGCATTTGAAATGCCTGCACAAACAGATCCATCAGGGAGTTTCTCTTACAAACCATTCAATAAAAATATAATCCATGATGTCCGTGAGTAGTAAACAAGAAAAAGATGTCTAGCTTATCCACTACTCTTCAGCTTACCTATTAGCATACAGTGTGAATTTGGTAATTTTGGAAGCCTAAAGAGATCATAAAGCACAACTTGATCTTTTGAAATCAAATAATCCATCTCATCGATAATCAGAAACCTTTTCAAAAGATAGCAGAGTAGAATTAGAACACCAATGAAGTTGACTTGTTTGCATGCACTAAGAGATCACGATGAAGTTGACTTGTTTACATACTATAAGAAAATTTACCAAAAACATAAATACATCAATGAGGACTTATAAAGTGTTTGGCTTTAACATTGCATATTTGATTGTCGAAGGCTTAATAGAAATATTTATCTTGCACATCAAAATTTAACAAGAAAACACATAGGGAGGAGTTAATTTACAAAAAAATGCTACTAATATATAATTCTTACATCATCTTTTTGGCAGATGACTATTTCTTCTCACACAGAAAGCTTTTCAACTCCTGAAATGGAGAGCTATTTACCGAGCATTTTTTATTTCCTTGGCATTGCTCCAATATCTGTTATAGAAGCAGAATATCAATTAATATAGCATATCAATCCTACATTTTCTCATCAGTGTAATTCAACTATCCTTCATTGTGTATTTCTTAAGTCTATTATGAATGTAAAATGCTAAAGTTGGGGCTGTCATTCATTGGAGCAATCCCCTGATTTTGTCTTGTACTTACCCTGCTGAATATGTCTGAAGTGTTTGTCAAAGAAGTGCAGTTAACAACCACTAAAGTGGGGGGTGGCATCCCAACCTGATCACATGTAGAGTCAACTTTTGAAATCAAATCATAAGAAACTCAGTTTTCATCCCTGACTGATAACATTTCCCACTAATGAAACAGATATCCTCACCTTTGTAACGTAGAACAAAGGTTCAAGATATAGAAATTTATTTATCAGATGACACGAATAAGTCCACTATATGCCTCAGTGGAATCTTCGAAACCAGAAAATAGAAATCTAATTAGAAAAGAAATATACCAAAGGACTATTTACCTACCTCTTTAACCCATTCAATAGACAAAAAATTGACTTTCTCCAAAAGCAAAGACTTCCCAGTTCCAGGACATCCACATACATACATGCTTCCAACTTTCTTTTTTTCTATACACATCTTACAGAACTCTAAGACTTTTTTGAGCTGTTCTTCATGGCATATTACAGTTGTCGGTACTGCAGACAAATGCAAGGTTGTCTTAACTGCAAGAATTTGAGAGGAATCTGCAGAGAAAAATTGAAAACCCCTTCATGAGCGTAGTTTGAGCAACTAAAAGAAATATGCAAACTTCAACATGAAGAGAAGTAAATCAAAACCACAGAACTAGTTAAGATTCCTACATCTACAAGGAAGTGAGTCTATTTTAAGTAAAGGAGACCCAAATGCTGGTGGCAACATTGACATATTATCTTCCACGGTCTCTAGCACACTGATTCCTGAGGAAAAGGACCTTAATATCCCCGATATTTCCTTTGGAAGAACACTCGGATCAGGCCCTAGGCGTTCTGTTGAGGTTATGACCAAGTCATCATCCGGTTTTTGTGGTTTTTCAGCGTTACCCACATTATTTTTTATCATTTTCATGGCGTTGGCATCATGAGAAGCAGCGACCTTGGCACAACTTTAGAAGCTCCAATACCATTGAATTTCTATGGCACTCCTCGCATTGTTGTACCCACATTATTCACAGGAACCGCATCTTTTAACAGTCCTCCCTGTCTTCCAATAAGAGGGGCACCCAATTCAACTCTTGTTTTCATGGCATTTTGAATTGTCTCGCCCCTTTTCACCAGGTACTATGGAACCAGTTGCCGTCAATGCGTGCAACTCACCAGATCCACCACATCTGAGCCCAGGCATCCAACCACTCAGCCACTCATGTGCAATGAAAAAAATAGGGCGAAACACTCTAAACCCTCCCTCCGACCCTGTAAATCCTATAGTGATAAATTATGATAGTAAAAGCAACGTCAAGATGTCTGAAGACCCTATATTCCATGCAAGGATGAAGCATATCAACGAGAAGTACTGCTACATTAGGATCTTGGTACAAGATGGAGTCGTGAATCTACAATATATTCTAGCGAATGAACAGGCAGTTGATGTGCTAACGAAGTGATCTGAAAATGAAATTATTTGTTTTGTTGTTCAAAGTATTCATTTCCATTAAATTAAGTGTGTAAAGTGTTTGAATAGTCTTGCAAGTGAAACAAAGTTTTTTTGATAATTGTTTATGAAATTTGGTGTGAGGGAGTGTTGTTTTAATTTACTGTTTAACAACTTTAATCTGAATAACACAGTAGAATAAATTCACCATAAGCACACAACAACATGATGAGGTAGTCCACCCCTCCTGGGCTACATCTACCGGGTCCAAGGCTCCCAATGGGCATGTCCTTGATATATTATGATGCTCAAATTGGTAATACAGTGAGAAAAATGCCTAAACAGACCAAACCAACTCTAAAAATGAATCCAAAACATAGAAATAAGCTAAGAATGACTCTGATTTCACCTAAAATAGTGAAGTGTAGTCCAATGTAGATTCATTTCCCTCAAGGCCCTGATGGCTCCCAAAGCTTCTCTGAAGTAAAAATGGCTGAAAGACACCTCTGTTGGCTTTGAAACCTATTCCAATGGCTCTAGAATTTTGAGAATACTCGAAATATATATATAAAAAAAATAAAAAAATAAAAAAATAAAAATAAATAAAAAAATTGTCCAGAAAGGTTTAGTAATGTGAAAGTTATGACCAAAATAGTATTTTCCCAATTTGGCCTAAAAAAACTCCGCCAAAAATGGATTAATTGGAGATAGGCCCGCCAATTTGGCCAACTCTGCCCAGATTAATGCACTCCTCAAAAAATTTCGGAACCATTATGGTTATAATAAATTTTATGGTTTAGTGGTCACATGGACCGTCTAAACCCTCGTCAGCGGAACCATTGTCACTAACCATTAAACGTGGCATAAAACCGTTTGGGGTAGCACTGTCATATGTGACATTAAAACTTAACGGTTGGCAGTTATAACATTACTCATCGATGCTAGGCCTAAGGTCATGGATCCTGGTCATGTTATTCGGGGGCTGGCCCCCTTTGGCGCCACCCATACCATTGACAAACTTTATATATGCAATGTGACCCATAAGGGTTAAGAATTAAACGCAGCCCGATTGGTCACGTCGCTTGGCTAGCAGCACAGAGACATGGGTTCAAATCTGGTGCAATACATAAAAATTTTCCACAAAAAATCTTCACTGACCTGGGGCCACAAGGCGACCTCCAAGCAGGCTAAGTGGCTCCCACTAATTGGCCACCAAAATATCCAGTCAAACCAATATCCAATCCTCAAATGCCAAGTATCGAACGGTGATAGGCATAAAGGGAATATTCCAAGGAATATTCTGTGGAATATTCTTTTTAATATTTTCAAAGTCAAAAGTCAACCCTGGTCAAACTAATTTTTGAAGGAAATTATAAACTTTAAACCTGCATAACTTTCACATACAATGTCAGATTTGAGTGTCGTTCATGGCAATAGGTTCATATCGACGAGGCCTATCCAGTCGCTCAGGTTCCAACCTATTTTGAGCAATTCCAATTTTGAGAATTTTTACAACTTAGGACATGATCACTTGATCACACCTCCCAAATGGGAAGCTTTTGGACCCACAAAAGCTCTCTGATTACAAAAAATGAAGATGAGGAGACTGATTCTCCACTCTTCCAACCTTGAACCACTAAAATCTTCCTAACTTCATCAAATTGAGCTTCTCATAAAAAGATAAATTGTTCCTTGAATCCAGTGACCGACCGTTGCTAAAATTGACTGAGTCATGATGCAAATTCTTGAAATTTGTTGAACAGCAACTATTTTTTGCAGAATACATATTTTTTCTACAATGTTCAAGCTTCAAAGAAGACTGAAAATGAGATTCACCTTGCCAACTGTCCACATGGTGAATTTTTGTTGAATGAGCCATGCACTTGTGCCGAATCCCAACCAAGTTTTCTCGCCATACCAATCTGCCATTCTGAAACCAGTAATGACCCTTACTGAACTATGTGCCCTCTTTTCTTGCATGCCTTTCCATATCATGCACTCTTGCACCGCTTTTCAGTGACACTTTGTTCTTTGCACCAATCGACACCAAAGGTACCTTGTGCAACATATTGTCATCTTCTTTCAAAGACGAACTGTTATTAGACTGAAACATATCATCATTTATATCAGCAATATCATGAAAAGGAAAATGTACAAAATATTTTTGTTTAACCATCAACAAAGTCAAATTTTGACTTGCATTAACTCGCCTTTTCAATTGCCCTGCATGGACTAAAGAAGATTCTAGCTTCTTCTTATGTGCTATCACAATATACTCTTTTCCATCCTTGAACAGATGATACTTGTTCTCATGGCGATGGAAGATTGCCTTTTTGTCATATAAATATGGACTACCCAACACAACACCTGTAATTTCAAGCGGTACTACATCCAGTTCAACCCAATCAACATAATGAGTTGTTATGGTGAAGCGCAACATGCACTTTCTTGAGACTTGTAAATTAGCATCCTTGCAAATCCACCCTAGTGGATAATGCTTTGGATGTGGAATTGTCTCAAGTTTCAACTGTTTGACGAATTCTTATGAGATGAGATTAGCTTGAGACCCACTATCAAATAGTGTGACTATCTTTGTGTGGTTTGATATTATCCTCACATGAAATAGCTCTATCCTCCTCTTTTCATTTTGACTTTCTTTGTGACAGTTTAATGTGCTAGAACTGGGATTTGTTTCTTGTACAACCTCTTTCCCCTTTATGTTCTTTGATACCATGGCGATACTTTTAGTCTCATCACTTGATTCAGACCCTAAGTCCTATTCAACAGTTGCTACATTTTTTCCATTTTCTTTGGTTTTGTCTTTGTTTTTATATTTCTTTGGTTTCAGCTTCGGATGAAGCTTCCAACAGTGGTCGTCATCGTGGCTTGTTTTTTAACAGATTTTGAAAAATAATTTCCCTTGTTCCTTTCTAGAGTTTACAATCCTTTTTCTTCCTTTTCCTTTAAAATCACTACCCTCATTCACATCAAAAGTGTTTTTCCCTCTAGCCTCTAAATACGTAGCTTGTACACAAACTTCGTCTAGACTAGTAGGATTGAACATATGGATAGTATGTATAAGGTAATTATTTAAACCACCTATATATTTCAGCAAAGTATCTTGACTTTTTAAGTCTACTCCTAACAACAGTGCTCTTCTCCTAAACTCTTGAGTGTATTATTGAACACTTTGTCCTTTAAGTTGTCTAAAACTTTGCCAATTCATTATAGCCTTTTGTAAATGAGCAAGAGGATAAAATTTCTTCTTAATTGCGGAAATAAATTCAGCCCATGATAAAGTAAGCTTACCATGTTTTCGAATTTCATCCTTGGTCTTGGCTTCCCACCATTCCAATGTTGATCCTTCTATCTTTAATGAGGCTAACTGAATCTTGGTGTCGTCATCATGTAAGTTCTGAATCCTTAAATAAACTTCTAATTGTCTAATCCAATTGTCAAGTTTCTCTGCATTGACTTCACCGTTAAACATAGGTAATTCAAATTTGACATAAAGCTTTAAAAAGGGACTTTTACCAGTGGTTTTAGACTTATGAGACTGATTTATCGAAGTCGAGGAAGACGATGTAGAGGAAGAGGATGAAGATGGGGATTGTGGATCACCATTTCCTCCATTTCCTTTCTTTGACTTGTCATCACTCTTGTTTCCTCCTGAGGAACCCTCTCCTTCTTTCTTGTTTTTAGACCCTTCTCCAGCAATCCTATCATTTCTTTCTTGGTAGAGGATCCTTACCATCTCAGTCATATCCAAGAAAGCTTTCCAGAATACTTGTTCTTCTTCCTTGGGATCCATCCCTTCAGGAGCTTCTCCTTCTCTTGAAGACATGCTTGAAGCTGCTTCTAGGGCTCTTGGAGGTGGTTCTCTGACCCTTCTTGGTTGTGGATTAGTTTGAGCACTAACCAAGTTTCCTTCACGTCTCTTGAGTTTAATCCTAGTAAGCATGAAAACTTGCAAACAAATAACTTTATCTTTGCACAAAACAAATGCTAAGTAAAAACTCTAGCTTTTAAGGCTCTAATCCTGAGTTCTGATACCAACTGATATGAAAATGAAAGTATTTGTTTTGCTTTTCAAAGTATTCATTTCCATTAAATTAGGTGTGCAAAGTGTTTGAATAGTCTTGCAAGTGAAACAAAGTGTTTTTGATAACTGTTTATGAATTTTGGTGTGAGGGAGTGTTGTCTTAATTTACTGTTTAACAAATTTAATATGAATAACACTGGAGAATAACTTCACCATAAACACACAGCAACATGATGAGGCATTTCACCCCTCCTGGGCTACATTTTCCCGGTCCAAGGCTCCCAATGGGCATGTCCTTGATATATTATGATGCTCAAATTGGTAATACAGTGAGAAAAAGGCCTAAACAGACCAAACCAACTATGAAAATGAATTCAGAACACAGAAAGAAGCTAATAATGACTATGTTTTCACCTAAAACAATGAAGTGTAGTCCAATGTAGCTCCATTTCCCTCAAGGCCCTGATGGCTCCCCAAGCTTCTCTGAAGTAAAAATGGATGAAAGACACATCTGTTGGCTCTGCAACCTATTCCAATGGCTCTAGAATGCTGAGAATACCCGAAATCAAAAAACAATTCGTCCAAAAAAGTTCAGTAATGTGAAAGTTATGAACAAAACAGTATTTTCCCAATCTGACCTAAAAAAACTCCACCAAAAATGGATTAACTAGAGTTAGGCCAGCCAATTTGGCCAACTCTGCCCAGATTAGCACGCTCCTCAAAAATTTTCAGAACCGTTATGGTTAGAATAAATGTTATGGTTTAGTGGTCACATGGACTGTCTAAACCCTCGCTGGTGGAACCATTGTCACTAACCATTAAACGTGTCATAAAACTGTTTGGGGTAGCGTTGTCATATGTGACATTAAAACTTAATGGTTGGCAATTATAACGTTACCCGTCGGTGCTAGGCCTGAGGTCACGGAGCCTGGTCATGTTATTTGGGGGCTGGCCCCCTTTGTCATCACTCATACCATTAACAAACTTTATATATGCAATGTGACCCATAAGGGTTAAGAATTAAACACAGCCCAAGTGGTCGGGTCGCTTGGTTAGCAGTACGGAGACGCGGGTTCAAGTCCGGTGCAATACATAAAATTTTTCCACACAAAATCTTCACCGGCTTGGGTCCACGTGGCGGCCTCCAGGCAGGCTATGTGGCGCCCACTGATTGGCCACCAAAATATCGAGTCAAACCAATATCCAATCCTCAAATGCCAAGTGTCGAATGGTGATAGGCCTAAAGGGAATATTCTATGGAATATTCCAAGGAATATTCCCAAAATATTTTGTGGAATATTCCAAGGAATATTCTTGGAATATTCTGTGGAATATTCTTTTTTTAATATTTTCAAAGTCAAAAGTCAACCCTGGTCAAACTAATTTTTTAAGGAAATTGTAAACTTCAAACCTGCATTAATTTCACATACAGTGTCGGATTTGAGTATTGTTCACTGTGCCATGATGGTATCAACGAGGCCTATCTGGTCACTCAGGTTCCAACCAATTTTGAGCATTTTTACAACTTAGGACATGATCACTTGATCATGAAGTCTCTTCTAAATAAAAAGTTTGAATATTTTAGGAGCTTTCTTGGTCTGATTGATATTACATATTTACTTGATAGGGAGAGGTGAAGCATATAATGGTGGATGCTTGGGAGGACATATGATCGACATATGTGTTGATGTCTAGCTCCAAAAGAGGGAGGGTGGAATTGGTCTTGGAACACTGACCTTGGATATGCACCTATATCCCTCAGTTGATGGTTAGTAAGAAAACATGATGGTAACTAGACTAAATGAAAGCTTGAGTCCATCTTAGTCCCTCCTGGATAGATTATCCTAGTCAGGAATCTAGTCCGCAACAATGAGTGTGCTAGAACCCTTTGTAGTTAATGTCATTTGGAAACATTCCATGAACTTATAAATATATGTAATTATGAATACAAGCATGAGTTTCATTCTTGGGTTAACGTTTGCTAGGTCAAGACCTTCATTGAAGGCTTCTAGGTTTTTCCTTGAGCCATTAGAGTCATTTTCATTTTATTAGACCCTTCTTGGGATTTTTTATCATGTAAAATTATTTAATTTTTAGTCAAAAAGGTAATTTGTCACCTCCACATGAAGTCGGCCCTATCCCTAAGGATTCATCCTACATTAGGGAAATTTGATCCAGCAAAAAGGCCATATAAGGAGAGACATTCAATCTATTTCACTCACTGATCTGGGTCCGTCAGCTACCAGATTTACCCATGATCTTTTGCTTCTATGATGTGGTTAGAATTTCATTGAAAATAGCATTAAAAGAATGCATACGCATGCTTTAAGCAAGAGGAAACAAGGTAAAAATAAACGACATAAGAACATTAGACGTTATAACAGAGTTCACCTAGTGTGGGCTACGTCTCTGGGCCCGGTGTCAAGATGGGGTAGACCGATTCATATAGTGCTGGAAATTTTGATGATGTACATGGATTATGTTTTCTGTCATACAAGGACATATGCCCTCAACATGAGTGGCTCATCTCTCCATGAGACATTCTGCTACAGGAACTCGCACTCATAATAGGACTCCTATCAACATGACATAAAATAACACAAGGTGACGATGAGGATCCCTTCATCAATGTTACATGGGGATCTCAATAAAACATAAAAATCCATGAAAAAGACATCTCACATGAAGTAGAAACATAGATCCTGCAACATACATCAAGCAGGGATCTAAAAAACATATTACATCTCACTACAAATGATAAATAGAAGCACATGAGATCAATATTGCATATATGTCAACCCCTGAAGTTGGCTGAAGAAGTGGAAGCTCAGCTATTCAATCTAGCTACACCATCAAACTCGTGGCGTCGAGAGGCATAAAATCGACTGTACACACTTGGGAATCTAACACCATCACTCCAATCTGGAAAATGGCGGAAAAATGGGAAGTTTTGCTACTGAAACATACATTGTCATTAAGTTCCTGTCTCCGAGAAGTGTAAAATCGAAGTAAAATTTGTTAAATTCTGACTTTGGCAAGTTCTGGACCTCAAGGAATCTTTCTTGTGCCCCTCAAGATTATATGGGCAAGGTTTCGCCCCTCTAGACACTCATGGTTTCACACTCCTGCAATAAATAAATAAAATGTTGAAAACTACATCGATACTCTGCCTGAGCGCAACTGCGACTGTGAGTTAAATAGGTTCTAGGTGACGGATTTTACCACATAAGTGGTTATGGTGTAATGAAAAATATGGTAATTGGTTGAGGAGAGCTCAGGGGATGAAATCTTGCCCCTCCCAGTTTATTTGTATTGTGGTATAATATAGTGTGGGCGGTGGGCAGTGGACGAGTCCGCTCCATGCAACCTGACCCAACCACTCCCCGTCCTTGTTTTTTTTTGTTTGGAATGGCATAGATTGTTTTATATGGTTTTGTCGATGGTTTGTGTTGGCACTTTTCCACATGGGGCCCCCTATTGGGGGCCAGCCCATGTGGGCCGAGTACGTTGAACTCCTGTTAGCTCCACACTTGAATGATGACCCACATATATATGGTGTCGAGGGTTGGCGGTTCCGTCGGGGTGGCCCGCCCCCAAAAAAAATTGTTTTAATTTTTGTAATGGGTATGGTTATGCGGGTGTTATGGGGTGGAGGGGGTGGTGGACCACCACCCTTTATATATATATATATTTTTAATTAAACAATAGGTCTTTTCAAATTTTTCTAAATTTAAGGGTCATTGGGCGTTTTAACTAGGGAACATTTTTTCCCGCTCTCGAGAGCTATGTTCCATGTCCTTGTGTCGGTCAAATTGTAGGACCCTTAACCTGGCCCACTGCCTAACTTTGAACGCAACTTTGAATTTCTCTAACTTATCCATACAGGCTCAGATTGAAGTGTCATTTTTACTGTTGGATTCTAAACATAGAACAATTCAACATGGTCCTAGTTTGAGAGAAAACTAACCACTTTGATTTTTGACCATGTCTAAGCCCTCTTGGTCTCCTGAGGGTGTCTGGAGCCACCTAGATCAATCCTCTCCACTGAGGAGCTTTTGGTTCACCAAAAGCATGAAAGTAATCTGTAGCTTTTATGTACCTTGTCTACACCACAAGTGTCCTCAAAGGTCACCCTTCATTCTCCTTCACCTTTGTTCTTCGAAGCCATAAGCGATGAGTCAACACCTACATCCCCGGCAAACTTGTAGTACATTATTCTTATAAATTACATGCTTAATTACATGACCAAGTATGACCCAATCATCCCATACTTTCCATGATTTTATATCACATAATCTATGGTCATGTTTACAACAAAATTGAATCAATACCCCAACTATCAATACAAGGAAAAAACTCATTGTTTCTTCACAAGTGATGGAAAACACATCATCACTTTTAAATTTTAAATTGCAACAAATTATTTAAAAAAAATAAGGCCAAAATGCGCTACCACACCTAGAAAAACCATCTCTCACTGATCAAAGTGAATGGGTCATCTCTATGTGGTGCATTTACTCGTCGAACAATTGTTTCAAGTGGTTCCTACACTAACGCTTTGTCCAAGTTAAGGCACTGCTCTGGATGGAGCCTAAAAAATGTGGCTATTTGATGACCATTTCTGTCGTAATGACTACAATGGGTCTTCTTCCTCTAGACCTTCTTTACCTTCTTATTTTCCTGGTGTGGAGAAGGCTTTTCACACCTCATCCTCTTTCATGCTACCATTCTT
Organism: Pinus albicaulis; assembly: GCA_034641835.2. Classification (NCBI taxonomy): domain Eukaryota; kingdom Viridiplantae; phylum Streptophyta; class Pinopsida; order Pinales; family Pinaceae; genus Pinus; species Pinus albicaulis. Next base: position 1,662,929,515 of record CM076578.1, on the reverse strand, counting down.
TTCTAGCACTTAGCAAATACATGGTTATGTAATCTAGAAAAACTACATGTTTTTCGATGTCATGATTTATGCTCATTATTAAAAACATGCATGTAATCAAGATGAACATTAGAATATCGAGACTTTTTATACCTTTCTTGTTGGTCTCTGGTGCAATCATGGTGATAAGAGCTTTCCTCAACTCTTTCTCTGCAATGTGCATTGTTATATGATGATGGTAAAGTGTTCCCATCATTCTCTTTCCCCAATGGTTTCAACCATGTATTGGAAGCTTCTGACACATTTGAGCATTGTCCTTTAGTGTATCCCAAACCTATGAATCGAGGTCTTTGCACAACCTCCAATGGCTGAGTTATGCCTTGGCTATTCACATCAAGTCCTCCTCCTTTGTACCCCATTTTGGTAAGGAGTCTCATGCTAGTTCCTGTAATGGGTATCTCCACATTTCCAACTTAAATAATAGCATGTGAAGATGAAACTAAAGAGAAATCAGCATTCTTTACCTCAACTATTAATTTAGACACATGTGATGATGGCTTCTTTAAGCCTTCATTGAGCTTCAACTTCTCCAAGGCCTCTTCTGTGGCTTGCAATTGAAGCTGCAATCTATGCTTCTATTCTTTCTCTTCTCGTAGTAGCCTCCTTAATTCACAATTCTCTTCTTGAATAGTTTGGTTGATCTCCTCATTTTAATGATGACAAGATGATGAAGGTGATGAAGAAGATGCATAACTATTGGAATATGTGGATGAAGCATCGTTCTCTGATATTTATTTTTCCTCTTTCTCTATTCTCTTCTCATAAGAGTCATACATTATTACCACCAATTTAGACATCCTGAGCATGGCCTCGTACATGTATTTTTCATCCTCCATTGCTGCACGTTCAATCCTTGTTCACGTTCGCAATTCACATCAGCAAGAAGACCGCTCTGATACCATCTTGGTCTGGGTCTGTCAGCCACCAAATTTACCCATGACATTTTACTTATGTGATGTGGTTAGAATTGCACTGAAAAGAGTGTTAAAAGAACACATATGCATGATTTATGAAAGAGTAAACAAGACAACAATCAGCGACATAAGAACACGAGACATTGATAATGGAGTTCACTTAGTGTGGGCTACGTCTTGGGGCCCAGTGTTAAGATGGGTAAGGCCACTTCATATAGTGCTGGAAATGGTGATGATGTACATGGACTATTTTTTCTATCATACAAGGACATGTGCCCTCAACATTAGTGGCTTCACCACAAGGAAAACACCATCTAGTGGAGGTTATAATGGAGGTTTTTAGTGTTATAAAATTGGCCAAAATTGTCAAAAAAACATTTGCTACAACATTTGTTTTCAGTAATGGAGGTTTTCTTGGAGATTTTAACGGAATTTCAACACAACTAAAAAAAACTAGGCAGCCGGAGGTTATTAGGGATGTTTTTTTCATCAGTGCACTACTAAGGTTTCAACGCACTGGTGCATGTCATATAGACGGTCACCCCAGGGCGGTCAAAGGTGCATGCACTAGGCAGTAAAGGTATACAACCGCACCAAGTGCACTGTAGGTGATTCAACACACGGGGTCATTCTAATTGGTATTGGGATTTGTGCAGTGCCCATATGTTGTATCAACACATCGGTATGTAGTCTTATATAACCGCATCGATGTGCAGTATCAGACAAAAGCACCGATTGTTCTAATTCGTATTGGTATTTGTGTGGTGCCCATAGGTCATTGAAACGCACCGATGTGCAGTATTACACAAACACAATGAGATTTATAATCGTACTGTTATTTGTGCAGTGCCCATATGTCATAGAAATGCACCGGTGTACAGTAACTGACATGCACCGGTGTTCATTTTTTATTTTTTAGAAACATCGACCTGTGACAGTGCAGTTATTGTGATTTTTCAAAATTCATTATTCATCAAAAATCGACACATCTTATAACAGTATTCATATTAATTAATTTTTTGTTAATGCATTTGAATGTGATGTTTGGTTTAATTTGTTATATCATATCATAATTATTGTGATTTTTTAAATTCATTATTCATCAAAAGACGACACATATATTACAATAGTATTCATATCAATTAAATTTTTATTAGTGCATTTGAATGTGATGTTTGGATTAATTTGTTATATCATATCATCAAATTTCACATCTCTTCATTATAATATTTAATCATCCATAGATTTAATCAATGGTGTTACATTTCATAGCGACAATGGAGAACACAATAGAATAAATTAAAACACACACGCGCGCACACACACACACAGATATATATATATATATATATATATATATATATATATATATATATATATATAAGACAGTCTTTGTCATACAAAATGGGACAGTTAATGGTATCCCTTTGTATTTCAATTGAGACACTATGTCCATTACATTAAACAAAATGTTTGATTTCACAGACAAATATTTCAAAAAATTACAATGTCTTTCTTTGATATCCAAACATAATGATCATCATTCTTCGCTTGAACTATTGTCACTGCTCGAGCAACTTCCATGACTTGGGTTATTTTCAAGAATGTTTTGTTCACGGTGTTGATTGTTTTCTTCTTCTTCACCTTCCATCTACAAAGATAAAAATAAATTGTAATGAGTGTATATACATTAGTGAGAATAATGAAAATTGAAATATTAAATAATATACATCAATGTAAATCGAAAATAAATGACGTACCATAGCAACAATTGACTCATGAACTATACACATTATTTCAAAACCATGTAGTATGTCGTCTTTCAAAATTTCATCTGTTGACACAGTTCCATACTTTGTTTCCTACAAGTTTTATACCCCATAACAAATCATATATTTAATATAAAAGATTTTTTTGTTCTATTAATTATAGACGGAGCTAAGTAAAACAAGATCAATAGATTCTTACAAATTCCACAATTAATTTTTGATATGCCAACATATACTCACAACCCATATTTAACCCAATGTCAATCAATTTGTCTGATAGTTCTTCTTTGTATATTAGCACATGTTTGAAGGCATTCAATGATGTTTTTTGTAAAACAACTTAAAATATACAAAAATGAAATCTAGTTAAGTTGTTATAAGGAAGTAACAATTACTCACAAACTTAGATATCAACCATTTTCTTCGTTGTCGTCCTCTTTTATGTGTTGAATGGGTTCCATTTTCTTTTAATTTCTACAAGAAGATACTTGAAAATTAATATTTAATGCTAAATTGTTTATTTATTGTACCTAATGATCAAAAATTCAACAATTACACATTACATTTGAAGCTCGTTGTTGTTGAGATAGCTCCTCTTGGATGCAATTTTGTCCATTTCTTTGAGCATCTCCTTGTAGACCTTTTTGGACATTCCTACTGGCATATTTCCGATATCAGCTCATTCATATTTTGATATTTTCATAATCTTCCTAAAGATGTAACATGAAAATAAACTATTTAATTTTTATATTGATATATGAAAAGTAAATATAACAAAAGTGATATTTATAAATAATTCTAGAAAAACATTTAAAGCAATATTACCTTTTCATTCCTTCTTTTTTATTGTTGTACGTTTTTGCTATTGAAAGTCTGACATGTCTCATTGACCAATTCTTTGGAAACTCTTATTGTAGTTTAGATAAAATTTGGTTCTTGGAATCACTGAATTGATTTTCATATTGTAAGTGGAAAGAACGTCTATACATTCGTTTCACTAGATCCCTCAAAATTTTGTAAATTTTTTCCCCCTTTTGTTAACCTCCAGTACCACTCCAGATGAGCTAAGGAGAAATTCATTTTCATTTGCATGTTCTATTTTTTTTCTTTTCTCAGAACAACATTCATTTTCTGAGTTATTGGTCACTGTAGAACATTAAACATATGTCAATTAATAGATTGTTTGAAACATGTTATCTAATAATTTTAAGTATATTATTAATGAAAATTAAAAAAAGAAACTCGTATTGAATCAATAGTATATTTTCATTCACCTAATTCAGCCTTTTGCAATTTTTCCATCAAGATTTTACGCTCTTCTGGTCCTAGATTAGAAATAATCTTATCAAGCTTTGTCATTTTGTGGCTTTGCATGATACACATTAAACAATACATATTAGTTAAACTTACATATTGGTTGTGAATAGAATGTAGATAAGTATTCTTATATAGAAAATTTATAAGACATGTTATATGTTGCTAGTAAGAGGAGTCGTATGCTTACTTACAATGTTGTTTCTATAATTCCTAAAGAATGGAGGCAAACATAACATGTGTGTTCGAAAAATAAAGTATAAAAATTCTATCACACTACTGAACGAGTTGGGGATGTAGATATTAGTTTCCAAGGTTTACGGTTCTTATAAATAATGTTTCAAACTTATAGGAAGAGTAAAGTTGGAATGGCATATTGTCTGTAATTGTGGGTATAAAATCATATTCATGTACAACCATCACCTGTGTTAATCTTATGCTAATAAGGTCACCGCAAATATAATCAACAACATAGTGTGAGTCTAAAGGGTCTTAAAACATCAATGTTTTAGTATTAATTGACTGATATCATTAAAAGAACAAGCAACTAAGAAGAAATCCTTGGAAAATATCACAAAGATAAATTTGAAAATATGGGAAACCTTGAGAAGGAGATTGATTCCTACACAAATCAAAGTATAGAAGTGAAAAATTAATTGTGTGATTTATTATTCCCTTTGATTGGGTAAAACGTCTATAAAATCAGAATTGTTATGATCTATCTTCAATGGGAATAATGGAATTAGACTAACACTAAGGAAGTATATCACCAATTATATGTAATTATAAAATTGGTCGGATTATAATCTAAATTAACAAATATGGAGGTTTCATGCTAAATTGGCCAGTACCAACAGTCTTGAATAGGCTGAAGGGTCATAAAATATAAGGCACACAACGCTACAGAGGGAAAAGATTCACTCAAATTCATGTTATGTGCGGTGGAAAATTCTACACATAGTGGAATAATGCTTGAACTCTCGAATAGTTCATTAACTTACATGACTCAGTACATTTTTGGTATACATGAAGCAGATTTATATGTACGCAGAAATATTCATAGGGAAACATCTCGGTTGTGCTGAGAAGAATCCAAAATGAATACAATGAAAAAAATTGTAGTAACATATGGACAGAGTGAGAGCTCGGTGAAAATCAAAAATATATTTCTGCATAATACTTCTTGTCGAGTTGCATGTAAGATTTAAAACGTTACGTATCTTAATGAGGAAAGTATGTTGAACACGTATCTCCAGCAAAAATGAAGGTTGGGATATGTTAGGGATGCATAATAAAATTATTAGATGAATGAATCAACAATAAGTGATAACGAGAATTGGGAAAATTTCGATTTTGAAAACATAGAATTTATTATAGGTTATTACAGTAATAAGCATGAATGAAATGTGATGCCTAGTATTTGGTGAAAAGAATTGATTAAATGAGAATAAAATAAGAAGATAAAAACTTATTAACAATATACAATAGGTATGGGAAAAGGAAAAATATTAAGCCTTATTTAATAAATATAATGATAAGGCAGAAATATAACTATGAGGAAAAAAAATACAAAGTGCATATACAGTTCCAATATTTTCTGGTTGAGTAAACTACTAAGGATAGATGAATGTAATTACTGAAGTAACTAGTAAAATTTAGACAAAAGACAAAAGAAAAACAATGAAGGCAAATACTATAAAAAGAAACAGAAACCAACCATGGGATGCCAATGAGATATCCATTATAGAATGTTCTACTAGAATAATAACTAAAATGATACGAGCTATTAACAAATAAATAGCAATTCAAATTAATGATACCGCAATAATGGAACCATCTCAAAAATTGAAATAGAAACTGGCGGTACTAAAGGAAGAGAAAAAAACAAGTATCATAAAGTGATTAATGGATAGTTGATAGCGTATGAATCGTAAAACTCTGGTTGAATACCAGTGTTAATAATGGTGATCAGTTCAGAAAGCACATGGTGGAGGTCACTTGTATATCACTTTAATTATAACCGAACAATTAAAAAAAGAGAGAGAAATGGTAGCTGCACGAGCGATCAAATTCATTCATAACCAAAAAAAAATGGGTTAAATAAACAAGATTTCAAGAAAATATTGGGAAATATGTGCCATATAAGCAAAATAAGATGGGATATCACCGATAACGGTAGTACTAATAACTCAAGAAATGAAATAACCATAAATGCACTAGAGGATATTGCAGGAATGAGGTCGAAATTCTCTGCTTCAACCGGAATAAACAAATGAACTTACGCTTAAAATAATTGAAAAAAATGGAAATATATAACAAACCACCCACTTCAAGGACTGTAACAGCAAGTATATACATTGAAATTTACAAAATATATATATATATATATATATATGTGGTTAATTAGTAATTTTCTTATGTACGAAATACCAAGGGAAGAGTTAAATTTTATAAGAGATTACACAATACAAGGCATTGAAATTTACGAAGAAAAAAAATATATAGACATTTGGTTAATTAGCAATTTTTTTATGTACGCAATACAAAGGGAAGAGTTAAAAATATCTACTCTCAATTCTATAAGAGATTACACATATTCACCAAATATATGTTGGAATTTTTGAATGATGCCAAACTACAGGAAATAAAATTCCTTAACTTCAACAAAGAGATTCAATTTTTAAAAATGTTAGATAGAGATGCTTTAAAAACTATATTTCATTATGCTTTGAAAAACTATTACAAAATATGAGTTTTCAGAACTGCAATGTTCTGAATTAAAAAAAAAAAAATTCAAGCTGCTTCACACATGGCGTTGCAAATCTGCTCTCTGTCTTCAAAATGGCACTCTTTTACTGATCTTTGCCTTCTGGCATTTACAATACAATCACTATTATTTCTGCTCTTTGTTTTTCCATACAGAGTCTCACTATCTCATTATTCTGCCTTCTGACATTACAAGAATACACACAGTCAACCCAAAAAACTTTCTGTTCTTAGCCTTCTTTTATACAGAGAGAAAAATAAAAAGATGTAAACACAGTGCTTTTCATGACTTTTCCTTTTTTTAATTTACTTTTTTGTCTTTTATATACATTATAAACATATGATGTTTATAATATATATTAGGAAACTTATATATATAATATACATAACCCAAAAGATTTTAAAGTAAAACTGTCGCATATTAAAACATTATACTTTTACCAAGGTTAAAAAAAAAAAATTAATAATCTTTTCATTGTGAACTTTAAAAATTCAAAAAAAAACTTGTATAATAAAATCAACGCATCCAAATTCTCCATGGTTGAATCGATTCCAAACCATGTGATCAGATTTCTATTGGCTGGTGGTGGAGCCCGACAGACTTCAAACAATCTTCAAGCGTATCGCATCAAAATCTATATGGTTTGGTCTACGGGCGGTTCGAGTAATAAACTTAACATCTTGTGCATGCGATATGCGATATGCAATGGAGGCAATTTCACATCGCAAGTGAAACAAAATGTGGGTAAACGTTATGGTTGGTGGAATGTATTAATGTGGGCAAGTGAGGTATTTGAATGTCAGGATGGGAGCTTTGCATGCCAAGAGCAGGCCTACGGCCATTAACCAAAAATTTTAACTTGCAATGATTTAAATGCACAGTGGAGTGCGCACAAAAAAAAATTTGCCGCTTCTATACTTTGTGTTTCCATCAAAAATTAAAAATCCATCCTCCGGCTCAATCTTGCGGGTGGGTTTAATATTTCAACACTCCCCCTTAAACACAACTGCTTCATTATTTTGCATACCCAGACATTTTCTCAAATAATTGAAACTTTTCTATCCCAATGGTTTCATCAAAATGTCAGCAAACTGCTCCTCTGTTCTGCAATGTTGTAAAACAATTTCACCATTGTTCACTAGCTCCCTGATATAGTGATACTTGGCATCAATGTGTTTCGTTCTCTTGTGAAACACTGAATTCTTTGACAATGCTATTGATGAGCTATTATCACAATAAATTGTTGTGTCTTTTATCTATTCATGACACAAACTCTTCAACATTCTTCTCATCCAAACTTCTTGACATGTTGTTGTTGTAGCTGCCACATACTCTATCTCCGCTGTTGATAAAGCCACAATTGGTTGTTTCTTAAAAGCCCATGAAATGGCTCCTGAACCCATATGAAAAATATAACCAAATGTGTTTTTCCTGTCATCTATACTTCTAGCCCAATCACTATCAGTATAGAATTTTCTGAAGTGGTGTATAAAATACCATACATTTTTGTTCCTTTCACATACCTCAGAATTGTTTTTGTTGTTTTCCAATGTGACTCCTTTGGCCTCTCCATAAATCTGGAAACTAAACTTATAGCATGCATAATATCCGACCTTATTGCAGTAAAATACATGAGGCTGCCAACTATGCTCTTGTACAAAATTGGATCAAAATCCTTGTTGTTGTCCTCTTTGCTGAGTTTCAATCCCATCACTATAGGAGTAATTGCTGCCTTGCAATCCTGCATATTAAATCTTTCCAAAACTTCATTTACATATTTAACTTGAGAGATAAAAAAATTATTTTCATTTTTCTCTACTTCTATTCCTAAGACGTATTTCAACAATCTCTTATCAGTCATCTCAAATTCATCCTTCATAACTGATTTACAATTATCAATGAGGTAAGCATCATTACCTGTAAATATCACATCATCAACATACAAAACAACAATCAACATCTTACCATCTTTCTCATTGATGTATAATGTGGGTTCTCCTTCACATTTCTCAAATCCATTTTCTAGTAGATAGGCATCTATCCTATTGTACCGTGCTCTTGGTGCTTGTTTCAGCCCATAAAGAGTTTTTTTCAATTTGCAAACTTTGTGCTCTTGGCATTATTTCTCATAGCCCAAAGGTTGTTCAACATAAACCTTTTCCATCAATACTCTATTTAGGAATGCTGATTTCACATCCATTTAATAAACCTTCCACTTGTGTTGTGCTAGTATAGAGAGCACTGCTCTTACTGTTTACATTCTTGCAATCAGTGCAAATGTTTCTTCATAATCTCTTCCTTATTGCTGCTTGTAGCTTTTGACAACAAGTCTGGCCTTTTACCTTTCAATCTTACCTTCAGCATTGCTTTTGGTCTTGTAGACCCATTTCACTCCAATAACTTCCTACCTTTTGGGAGATCAACTAGTTCCCATGTTTTGTTTTTCTTTATGGCATTCATTTCTTCATCCATAGCTTCTATCTATTTCTTGTCTTTCACTGCTTCTTTAAAATGAATAGGATCCTCTACATGACAATACAATGCAAATAAAGAGTTCATACCTTCATGCACTACCTCTTGCTCATAAATTTCATTCAAATTTCTGAATCTTTGTCCTCTTTCACTTGTTGAACTTGTGCTTTAGAAGCACTCAAATCTGCTTCTTGTGGTGTGCTTGGAGAAGCACTGTTATCACTTCTCAAGGGTGTTCTCATACCTACTTTTGGTTTCCCTTATTGTCCTTGTGTTGGTGGAGGTGGTGTTGCTAATGAGGGATGTATTTCAGCCATCTCTTCTTCATTATCATCATGAGACAAACAACTTTTTACATTCATTGTTTTCTCAATGCTTCCATCCCAAGCTTCTTCTTCAATGAATTGTACATATCTGCTTATAAAAAACTTCTTGGTGGATGGGTTATACAGTCTGTATGCCTTTGATTCTTCACTGTAACCAATAAATATGCACTTCTCCCCCTCACTGTCCAACCTCTTCCTTAGCTGATCTGGAATGTGTGCATAAGCCACACAACCAAAAAATCTCATGTGGGTGACATCTTGTTTTATGCCACTCCATGCTTCTTCCAGAACTCTGTTCATTACAACTTTGGTTGGGCATCTATTCAAGATATATGCTGCACAATGTATAGCTTCAGCCCAATACTCATTTGGCAAATGTTTTTCCTTCATCATACTTCTTACCATATCCATGATGGTTCTATTTTTCCTTTCAACAACTCCATTTTGTTGCAGTGTATACTTGCTATAAATTTCTTGTGTATCCCATTTTCTCTACAAAAACACTGAAATTATTTTGAGATATACTCTCCTCCTCTATCTGTCCTTAAGACTTTAATATGTTGCCCACTTTGTTTCTCCACAAGAGCCTTAAAGTGGCAGAATTTCTCAAACACTTCACTTTTATATTTCAAGAAATACGCCCAAGTTTTTCTTGTGTAATCATCAATAAAAGTCAGCATATAGTGGTTGCTTGCTAGTGATGGTGTTTGCATTGGTCCACACAAATCTAAATGGACAATTTCTAAGGGTGCCTTTGCTCTTATGCTCTTTCCTGATGAAAAGTTTTCTCTGTGTTGTTTGCCCAAGATGCAGTCTTCACATAGGTTGTTCAGTTTCTTAATCAATGGTAACCACTTTATCATTCCTTTCCTATGCAACAAATCTAGACCTTCAAAGTTGAGATGTCCAAATCTCAAATGCCATAACCAGTTTTCATCTTTTGCTTCTCTTTGGAATGTTTATTGTGTCATTGATTTCATTTCATCTCCTTTCTTCAAATATGCTCTCATCTTGAGAGGGAATATTATGTTCCTTGTCATCTTCACTTGTGCAATGCATTGTTTGCTTGGTGGTTTATCCATGATGGTGCATACATCATCTACAAAAAAAACATTGTAACCCTTTTGAATGAGATATCCAATGCTCAAAAGGTTACACTTCATACGAGACACATAATATATATCTGATATGGATCTTCCTTCTCATTTCTTTGTCAAAACACTTACTCCACCTTTTCCCATGACAGAGACTTTATTTTCGATCTCTAATGTTACTTGAGACTTCACATTTTCATCTAACATAGAAAACATAGAAATGTTTCGAGTCATATGGTTGCTACATCCTGAATCTAGAAACCATATATCTTCATTCTTTTCTTCAACCATATTACATGCTAAAAACAACTTCTCTTGACTGATATTTTATTTAGTAAAATTAACACTGGGTCTATTACCCATGTCACTCTGTTTCTTCCTACATTCATTAGAATAATGGCCATACTTCTTACAGTAATGACATTGGACTTGGGATTTATCATACATTTTTCCATGTGCTTGATTTTGTCCACCTTGCTGGTTGCTGCCTTGGCCTTGGTTCTGAATTTGATTGTTGCCGTTTCCACTTGTATTTCTTGGGTTGTTCCTTCCTCCTCTGTTTTGGCTTTTGCCTCTTCTTTTTCCTCTGTATTTTCCTCTACCTTGACCTTTTCCTCCATTAGGGGAATTTTGAGGTCTAAAATGGGCCTCCTAAGGAAATAATAAAATAATAACTAAACCAATAAAATAATATTTATGAATTTGAAATTCACTTTTTGCACCACAAACCATGTAACCATAGTTAATTTCAATTCAAAAGTTGTACCAAAATAAAATTAATAAAAAAAAATTATTGATGTGACTATAAATAAAAATGAGATTTTCAAGAAAAAATCATTACCATTGAACAACTAATGCATTTTTCCTTTGCACTTAAATAAATTAAAATAAAATACAAATACAGATTTATAGATTCTTAATTATATTATAAGCTATTAATTAAAATTTATATTATTTAAATTTTATAATAACATGTAATTAATATATTTATAGAATTTTGGCTTCTGTGATGATGAACTGATGATGAACCACACTGGTTGGTTCGAAACACGTCGACAATGTTCATTTCAATGTGATTATTACCGAAAATTTCTTCATAATGTAATTAATATACTATATAAAAATAGTATAATATAATAAATGTATATGGATATGCATTGTTTCTTTCAAGAAATATGAAATGACAATAATATATTTTTATTCAAAAAATGTGAAATGACATTTATTATGTGTACTTTACTTTGACTTTAAAAGTACTTAGAGCACTACCATGATTAACCATGAGTTTTTATCCACCATTGAAAATGTGACAAGTAAGTACCTTTAACTCAAGCAATGCCACCTCAACCATTAGGGATGATGTCATCCTCTAAAATGTGATTGGTTCTCATAAAGTGAATTTTTATTGTACATTTTTCGTAGGAGGCCTATTTTAGACCTCAAAATTTCCCTAATGTTCCAAAGGACATTTGGGTCTTGAAGGCATGCTCCAAAGATGAGTTTGCAGTTCTACGCAATCTTTGTTCATGAGTCATCAATGATGCATGAAGCTCATCAACAGTAAACTTTGAGAGATCTTTTGTCTCTTTAATGGTTGTGACTATCACATCAAACCTTGAAGGTAAGCTCCTCAATACTTTCTCCACTATTCTTCTTTCTTCTACTGTCTCTCCATAAGATCTCATTTGCATGACCAACCCAATCGGTAGAGTAAAGAATGAATCTATTGTATCAGACTCTTTCATGCAAATAACTTCAAAATCCCTTCTCATTAGTTGAAGCTTTGCAGTCTTTACCTTCTCCATACCTTAGTAAGCTGTCTGGAGGGTATCCCATGTATCCTTGGACCTTTTTGCTGCTGCAATCCTTGGAAACACACTTTCATGCACTGCTTAATAGAGATAGAAGAGGGCTTTTGAGTCCTTCCTATTGCTCTTCAGCAAATCCTTCTCTACTTGTGTTAAGGCATTAAAATCATTTTCATCTATTGGTTCTTCTAGACCATCTTCAACTAGCTCCCATAAATCTTGAAAGGAAAACAGGACTCTCATGGTGATTTCCCAATAGTCATAGTTCTTCTCATTAAACTGTGGGAGTTGAGTATTTCCTATACTCATGCTTGTGTTGCCTCCTTCCATGGCTAACTTTCTGAACTATGCTCTAAACTTAACTATATTTTTAAATAAACCTTCTCACTACTTGAGAGTTAAACTCTGTCTTCAAAAAGACTTAACTGGATTGTACTTTTTAAACACAAAACAAAAACTTTGTTTTGTAAATACTTAGTCTTTGTTGAGCCTTCACACTGCTGGTCAAAAGCTGCAATAGACTTCTTCTTTCAGCTTCTTTGACAAACTTCAAAGAGCCTGGACTAGCTATGATACCATGTTGTAATTTATGAATGATTCCAAACAACAGATTAAATAAAATTCCTCAACTTCAACACAGAGATTCAATTTTTAAAAATGTTGGACAGAGATGCTTTAAAAACTATATTTCATTATGCTTTGAAAAACTATTACAAAATATGAGTCTTTAGAACTGCAATGTTATGGAATATAAAAAAATCAAGCTGCTTCACACACAACGTTGCCAATCTGCTCTCTGTCTTCAAAATCGCACTCTTTTACTTCTCCCTGCCTTCTGGCATTTACAACACAGTCACTATTATTTCTGCTCTCTATTTTTCCATACAGAGTCTCCCTATTCTGCCTTCTGGCATTACAAGAATACACACCGTCAACCAAAAAATACCTTTTGTTCTTAGCCTTCTTTTATACAGAGTCAAAAATAAAAAGATGCACACACAGTGCTCTTCACGACTTTTCCTTTTTTTAATTTACTTTTTTGTCTTTTATATACATTATAAACATATGATATTTATAATATATATTAGGAAACTTATATATATAATATAAATAACCCAAAAGATTTTAAAGTAAAACTACTGCATATTAAAACATTAAACTTTTACCAAGGTTAAAAAAAAACCTTAATAATATTTTCATCACAGACTTTAAAACTTCAAACAAAAACCTGTTTAATAAAATCATCGCATCCAAATTCTCCATGGTTGACTGGATTCCAAACCATGCGATCAGATTTATATTGGCTGGTGGTGGAGCCCGGCGGACTTCAAACAATCTTCAAGGGTATCACATCGCAATATATATGGTTTGGTCTGTGGGCGGTTTGAGTAATAAACTTAACATCTTGCGCATGCGATATGCGATATGCGATGGAGGCAATATCGCATCGCAAGTGAAACAAGATGCGAGTAAACGTTATGGTTGGTGGAATGTATTAATGCGGGCAGGTGAGGTATTTGAATGTCGGGATGGGAGCTTTGTACGCCAAGAGTAGGCTTACGGCCATTAACCAAAAATTTTAACTTGCAGTGATTTAAATGCATAGTGGAGTGCACACAAAAAAAAAATTGTTGCTTTTGTACTTCGCATTTCCATCAAAAATTAAAAATCCATCCTCTGGCTCAACCTTGCAGGTGGGTTTAATATTTGAACAATATAGCTATGAATGAATGAAAGTAACCTCAGTGTTGATTGATGCTACTAACATCATTGAAAACATGTGGATAGTATGACTAGTGCATGGAGACTGCATGAAGAAAGTATTCAACATGAAGACAAAGATATTGAAAGAAGAGGCATTTCTTTCCTATGATTAAAAAAACGCAAAGAACTTAAATATGAGGAAGAAATTTTACAAAAGCTAATCATAACAGTAACTGTTGCATTAAAAGTTTATGATATTTTCTTTATGAACTAGTACTCCATACTTATGCCTCTGACGTATCTCACCCTACTTGATTGAAACAAATGTTACAGGTGTAAAAGTCGAAGGACACTTGTTGGGCAAACTCCTTCATACCCCAGATTTTTTTCAAGTTGAAGAACAGAAGAAACATTGTACTTATGGAACATCTAACCAGAAAGGTAAAGTCAAAGGAGGATTTATGGTGCAACTTGTGTATCCAAACTGGGAGAAGATACGAATCTGGAAGCTTGTTGCTCAGGATAAAGTGCAACTAGAACTATTATCTCTGACGATGAGATATGGAAGAAAGTTAATAAAAATAAGAATAATTAGCCAACAACCATCCAAGAAAAAGAAGCTCGCGAACATCGAGAAAGTTGTCCATAAAAGAGGAGGAGTATGTAATATCCCTCCATTGGTAGAATATATGTTGGGTAAGATATCCCTCCATTGATAGAATACGGGTTGGGTAAGATTTAATTTCATTGGAAAGAATAAAAAAACCATGAAAAATATTATGTAAATGAGTATTCAATGATAAATAATGAAATAAATCTATGTATTTGGAAAGGAAACACCTAAAATTGAAAAGATTGTCATTATTTTATTATAAGAATTCTATATGAATTATAGATAAGCTTAATGGATGGGAGATAAAGATCTATTAAGCCATCCATTAAGATTTTCTTAGCTGGACCAGCTAAGCTTGGCATAAAAACATGGAGAGAAACACTGGCTTTTATGGAAAAGCCTAGGCAAGTGTATAAGAATATCCACAAAAGTTGGACACCACTAAATAGAAGTGTTAAATACTTGATGGAAGGATCAATAAAAGTATTAAATACTTGATAGAAGGATCAATAGATGTATGTTAAATGTATGTTGAATCCATTGCAAAAAAATCCTTAACTATTTCTTAACTTGGGGGTGAACTGGAAGAAACAGTTCTTGGTTGGGTAGAGAGAAGGTGTGAAATTCCATTTCCTTGTTGGTATATTTTGTTATCTACCATTACTGTAATTAAATTATTTCATGTTAAGAATTATCTGTGTATGTTATAATGTTGAGTTAGCTATAGTATATGGTATGTGTAAAAGTGAGGCAATACTTGAACTTGAAATCAATTCAATCCTGAACGGAAAAATAAAACAGGTATAAATCCTTAAATAACTTAAGGATAGGAATAAATTATAAGTGGTTTCACCTTCCCATTAGGAAAAACTACATACATATGAAGGAATGATCAAAGTATGGGTAGGAATATAGATGCATGTGATTAAAGTTGTACCTGATCATTTCAGGTATATGTATATAAGTACAACATTATGCCAAGGATGCCAACATTAGACATTCAGTTAAGCCCTCACACCTAAATTAATATAAAGAGGGCCCTATCAAAATGAAGATTCTGCAAAATGTCTAATAGCAGCTTTTTCCAACACCCAAATTCGATTTAGGTTAAGGGACGTTGTTATATACAACTATTCGACCAAATCTGGAGGCTCTGCGGTTTAGTATAACCATATGGCTCGTCTTTACTATGACAATTGTATAAAGAAGAGAGAGTTCATTAAAAACACTATAATGTGGAAAAATGAATGTTCGTAGCCAGACACTACTCGGAACACCGTAGAGGTGTAATTGATATAATATATAGTAGTATGGAAATACATTTGCGTGCAAGGGTACTGTAATTGTAGAACTACAGCAAGGTTTGTAACAACAATATAAATTTAGACATTCAATTAAGCCCTCACACCTAAATTAATATAAAGAGGGCCCTATCAAAATGAATATTCTGCAAAATGTCTAGTAGCAGCTTTTTCCAACACCCAAATTCGATTTAGGTTAAGGGACGTTGTTATATACAACTATTCGACCAAATCTGGAGACCATGCAGTTTATTATAACCATATGGGTCGTCTTTACTATGACAATTGTATGAAGAAGAGAGAGTTCATAAAAAACACTATAATATGGAAAAATGAATGTTCATAGCCAAACACTACTCGGAACACCGTAGAGGTGTAATTGATAATATATAGTAGTATGGAACTCCATATTTATGTGCAGGCACCACAATTGTAGAACTACATCAAGGTATTAGGAATTTGGCTTCGTGATCCATAAAATGTGTGTAAAAAAAATTTCCGGTGAAAACTATAGGAGAAATTTCCAGTCGACGCATTTAAACCACCAAAGGTGGTTCATCATACATCAAGGTAATTAATTACAAAGTTAAAAATTAATAAAATCACTTCTCTGGTGCAAATGAGATGATCCAACATTAATGTCATAAATCCATTAGGGGAATTTTGAGGTCTAAAATGGGCCTCATAAGAAAAATGTACAACAAAAATAAACTTTATAACAACCAATAGGATTCAATATGATGATGTCATCCATAATGGATGATTCACCATTTTTGAGTAAAAAAGTAAAAATATTAAAAAATAATAAAATAATAAAACTACTTTTTCAACTCGTATTTTAAACTTATCTCCCAAAATTTTTACTCAAATTTCGAGCGGGAGTACTCGTTGGATGCGGAATTTAATTCCTCATCCAAGGAGTACCCATGTTGCATACTTTCGATGAACTCTTCTACACGAAAATGAGAAATACATAAAAAACGTTATTGTAATCACGTTTTTTTATGTATTTCTCATTTTTCGTGTAGTAGGACCCATCGAAAGTATGCAACATGGGTACTCCTTGGATGGGGAATTAAATTCCGCATCCAACGAGTACTCCCGCTCGAAATTTGAGTAAAAACTTTGGGAGATAAGTTGAAAATATGAATTGAAAAAATAGTTTTTTCATTTTTCCCTCTAAAATTTGATGATGTAATCTAATATTATTTTATTTTTTCCGACATTATTTTATAATTTCCTTATGAGGCCCATTTTAGACCTCAAAATTCCCCTAAATCACAAGTCCAAGACATGAGAATATGGCTATAGGAGAAACTCTGTGAAAAGCCATCACATATATAATTATGAACAAGAGTATTCATCCGCGTGAAAGAAGTCACCAAATCTTACGAAAGAACCTCTGAAATTTATTAATTTACATGGAGTATATTCTACACAAAAGTAACTATTTAATTGTTCCTCGAGCGGAGGCAATAATACAAGTTAGATTAAGGCAACAAGCATAGTGTCTACACCCATACCATCAAAGAGGTAACCCCATTTGGTTATATATGGAACCCAGCATAGTTGCAATGGTAAACGAAATCGGAACTTTTCATCAGAAGAAAATTTCACACTCTCATGTCTAAAGGGAGAATGCAAGTGTAATGGAAATGAACCACCTGCTTAGAAATCAGAAGCCACAAAATCATCAATGGATACAGTAGAAACCAATATGAACAAGGAAGTAGTAACCCTGTAAATTACTAGTTATCGGAACCACGAATATGTAATACAAGTACAGTAAAACCGATATGCTATATATTTATACCTGCTTGGTTATCAAAAGAGCATTTAAGGTTCATAGAAAACAAATTTAGTTATAGGTTGAAGCCTTGCCCAAAAAAATTAGAGGGGTATTTGACATCAAATGACTTTGCAACACCTGGAATGAGGTGGATAATATCTTCCTCTTCAAAAAATAAATAAATTATTTATTTTGAATTAACAAAATATATCATACAAAACGTGATATGGGATTTGTATATAAACATAAAATGTAATCAAATAAATTTGCAATATGCCCAATAAGATGGATAATATTTTTCATCTCCAAAAATACACATTATTCATTTTTTTTTTGTAAATTCCGTAGTACCTATCCATTTTCTATTAAAAGAGCAATTTGCTGAATATTTACATCACTATATGGTTGCCTCAACCTGCCTGAAGGAAACCAGGTCTGTTAGCCACCTCAAAGAGTTGTAAGCTAACCAAAATTGGTATTGTTTCTTTCTTTGACTTACTGCTATAATTACTCGACTATGTCCATAGAAGTTACATACAAAGAAAAAACTATATATACTATCAAAAATCATTCAAAATTATGAGAGCATGATTAAAATTATCCATTTGATGAGTCTATAGGAGCTGGGTCTTTTGCTGTAGACCTAGGAATCTCTGCTTGCTGGAGAGTCCGAAGTTGATGGTCAATCATGCCAATTCGAGCATTCCGCTGATGTTGAGTCTTGATCATCTCTCTCATATCTTGCTTCATCTGCTTGAGTTCAAAGAGCACAAAGGAATTGAGCTCCTTCTCTTGCATGCTCATCATTGCTCTTGCCAAAACACATTTGATCCTCTAGTAGGTCTTCACAATTTGTTGGAATAGGGAAACTCTGCCCCTTGTGCTTCCTGGATCTGAGATAAATTCCATCCTAGACTGTTGTTCTTGGATATCTATTTCTTCAGCATCAATATCCTTCTCCCAACCTTGAATGGTTTTCCGAATTTGCACAGGTGCAGTATCTTCATAAATACTAGCTAAATTTTCCAGAATCTGAGTGTTCATTTTACGACCTCGTTTACTAGGAGGGTTGACTGAGTTCCGGTGAATGTCTCTAACAGCAGATTTACGAGGAACCGGTCTTGCTTTAGTCATCTTAACTTGATACATGATCCTCAGTTTGTCCTCACTATGTCGATTTTGCAGAGCCTCCAATCCTCCTACCATCCAGACCAGAAGCATCGACCAGAGACTTGAAACAATATGAGAATGAAACTTTGCGAAGAAACTTACCTCTATACATGCAAAAAGTTAACACGATTTCCAACCTGTACTCTTCACCATGCAGTGAATGCAGGGGCGGCAGAAAGGGATAGTCATTATGGTCGTCGATCATGGGAGATGCCAGGTATAATGATCCAGTTAAGTCCTTCTGACAGACTTATTGATTATCCCGGAACACCAAACGCGTGTCATTCCCCACTATACACATTATTCATTTTAAATTAACAAAAATATATGATATTATGCATGATATGAGATTAGTATATAAGCATAAAACTAGTATAATATGTGAAGAAAATAAATAAATATCTTAATTCAAAATAAATACTTTGAGGTATTATGTACCTGAATGAAATAGATAAGTTATGTTGTTCTAAAAAATTCAGATTCATTTTAAAATTAACAAAATATCCAATATACTATGCATGTTATAGGCTTTTCTATATAAACATAAAACTAGTATAACATGTGATGAAAACAAATAAATAGTTCATAAAACTAATATAACATGTGAAGAAAATAAATAAATAGTTTAATGTTATGAGGTTTCATGGAAATAGAAATATTGGCAACAAGACAAGGAAAAACATAAAACTTTAAAACTAAAAATACTCATATTGAAAACTAAGTAATATTCAACCCCTCTCTATGAAATTTGAACTAGAAATTGTGACTATTTCCCATGCAAATCAGCTTGTCTATGCCCCAAAATAATTGCAACTTTTGATATGATGAAAAAGAAAGCAAGCACTACATGCAAACCAAGTAAATGACTTTTATTTATTTATGAAGAAGAGTTTGATACTCTAAAATTAACAAAAATAAAAGGATAATATTTTATTAGTTTATTTATTTTTTAAAATAAAAATAAATAAATAAATAATATTATTAAAAAAAAACGTTTTATTAATCAAATTTGTCTTTGAAATACAAAATATTCTATAAAACTACACTCACTACACATTAGAAAACTACATTCACATTAACCACACATATCAAAGAACATACACTTAATCTCACATTATAAAACTACACTAACCACACGTCCTAGACCATGACTTTCAATCTCACATTATAAAACTACGGCGTAGTCTAACTAGACTGCTTGACTGCTTTTTCGCCCTGAAAATCATGGAAATTCTCGTAAGATTTTAAGAAAATCCAGCAGGGATTTTTGTAAATCCACGTTATAACTATTAAACTTTAATATTTTGAGTGCCCTAAAGGTTTTTGATGGTGCTGAATCTATTTTCACCATCAAAATCATGATTCCAACACTGTTACTCTAAGATTTATTAAAAAAAAATTGGCCCGAATTCGAGCCAATTTTGACAATCCAAATAATTCCTCCATCTCTTTAAACAACTCCTAAAACTACACTAACCCACACATCCTTGACCCTCACTCTCAAACTATTACAATTTTAATATTTATGGAAAAGAGGTAGATACTAAAAGTTGTACGACTCATATTGAATGGAACAGTTGTTTTCAATTTGAAGTTGAGCACCAATGGCGTTGTTGCAAAAGCTGAGCACCGAGTGGCATAGGGCATTAATGCAGGCAGTGCAGAAAGAGGGATCATAGCATATTATTTGACCGTAGGCAGTGCCCGCGATGCTTGCAACCCAACATCTCGTAGGCTATGGCCATGCTAAGTTTCACGTCTTGGAGCAGGTCTTGGAATTTCACATTATAAAATTGGTGTAATTCATTTTGGAAAGGTAATTATTTTTTTAATATAAATTTTATTTAACTGGATCGGATATATTTCATTTATTTGGGCAACCATGCTGGTGAAAAAAAGGCTTTATTATGTGACAAATTTCTTCTTTTCTCCACATTTTGAGAGTAGCTAGTTCAAACTTACAAGAACTTCATTGGTTCATACCCACAAAGTTACCCTTTCAAAATAATTAAAAATTTTGTGTGTTTTTCATACTTTATTATTTTATAATTTTAAAAGTGATGTATTTCTCATATCTTAGAAGCTAGAGTTATTCATATTTTAATTCATTATTTAATAATTTATGATTGAAAATCAAGTAATGTAACCACATAACTGTTTGTTTCATACTTATAAAGTGACCATTTCAAAAAAAATATGTGTTTCTGATACCTTATTAATTTATAATTCTAAAAGTTATGCATTTCTCATACCTCACAAGTTAAAATGAGTGACTCACATTTTAATCATTATTTGATAATTTATGATTGAAAATCTCTACTTAAATTAATGTAGCCACATAATTGTTTGGTTCATACCCGCAAAGTGACCATTTCAAAATAATTAAAAAAGTTATGTGTTTCTCATACTTTACTATTTTATATTTCCAAAAGTTATGTGTTTCTCATACCTCATAAGTTAGAATGAGTGATTCACATTTTAATTCATTATTTGATAATTTATGATTGAAATTCTTGTTGAAGAATCAAAGCAGTTATATTAGGGTTTGATTCTTCGATCTTGATAACTACTTGTGAGAGTGTTGGCTTCTTTTACTTCCTAATGATCTTATCTTTCATCAAGCAATTACCATATTATGTGTGTATGAAGATAAAAAACAAGAGACACGAGATATAGGCACTATGCCAAGGCAAAACCCCCCTCGAGGGGAAAACCCAGTCAAGATAATTCTTCCTTTGAATTGTATTCTTTGAGACTTTTCACCCTAGACATGAGCCAAAATTTCCCTACACACAAAGTGAGCTTTCTAGATCTTCGACCCAGCAGCAACAACAACTTTTCCTCCAGCAACTTCAATTAGGTATTTGCACGAGCAGCAAATTCAGTAGAAGTAGTAACATCAAACCCTAAAAGACTTCGATCTCCCAAGAGAGGGCACGAAATGCAGAGATTCCACCACCAAAATTTTGATTTTTCCTTCCTCTTGCTTCTAGACCCAACTTGCACTCCTTTTTGTTTCTTCCTTCCACTTTGCACTTTTTCCTATGATGCAGTAGATTTCAAACTCGCTTGAGAAGTGATGCTACAAATGAATTTTGTCTCCTTTATTTTATAGGCTTTAGGTGAGGTTGAATTGTTTACTTTGGGGCTGACTTAATCTCCTTAAGGTCCACTTGACATGGAGGTGCTCTAAACAATTTTTGACTAAAAAATAAACCTAATTACATGATTCAAAATCCCAAGAAGGGTCAACATAAATCTGTAATGACTAACCTAGAAGTCCACAATGGGGACCTTAATCTAAATACAACCCAAGAATGAAACCCATGCTCTAATAAGTCATTTAATAATAAAATAAATGTCAAATGATAATTTAAATTCTTTTTCTTTAATTCTTTTAATAATTACAATAAATATAATTTATGAAGACTGAACCTAGTTACAACCTTCAACGCTCCCTCTTAACTAGGGAGGTATTCATAAAATATAAATGGAAGATGTCACACTATGTGAAACTATGAAGAACTTTAGGTGCCACAATTCCATGGACTAGATTCCTCAATAGGGAAATCTATCCACTAGTCACTCAATAGTTTAGGCACCACAATGCCATGGACTAGATTCCTGACCAAGGAAATCTATCGAATTGGGACTAAGGTGGACTAAATATTTCAATCTCTATAGGCACATTCAGGCTTACTTACTAACCACCAACCCAGGAAACTAGGTGCACATCCACCCAATGCCACCCTCCCTACCAGACATCAACATTGGGTTGACATCAACATAAGGTGTCAACCCAATGTATTTCTAGGCAATGCTTCACTTGAAAAGCCTCAACATATCTCTTCCAAACCATTATCATCAATATAATTAGAAATATTTACCAAACCAAGCTTGCCTATTAAATATTCAAACTTTTTGTTAGGAAGAACCTTTATCAATATGTCTACTACCTATTCATCTTTCCGGAAATACTCCAACTTAATGATCCCATCCTATACCAAGTTCCTAATGAAGTGAAACTTATTGTTGATGTGATTCATCCTAGAATGAAAAACGAGATCTACATACATCTTGATGCAGCTTTGATTATCACAGTTGATTATAGTAGGATTTAGAGAAATATTGAACAAGTCTATCATAAGCTTCCTTAACCATACAACCTCTTTTCCTACTTCACATGGACCTACATATTCAGCTTCAGTGCTACTTACAGCAATAGGACCTTGGTTTCTACTCATCCATGATAACATAGCAGACCCTAGGCTGAAGCATCCACCGATAGTACTTCTTCCATCAGACTCACTGCCACCCCAGTCAAAATCTGAGAATCCAATTAGGTTGAATTCCTTACTCTTGTATTTTAGGAAATGGTGTATAGTAACACGAAGATATCTTAATATGTGTTTGGAAGCTACCCAGTGGTCATGATCAGGTTCCAACTGAAATTTAATAAGGATTTTTACTGCATAGCATATATCTTGCCTAGTGTTTACTAGATACATTAGGGAGCCCGCCATCTTTCAATAGGAGGTAGGATCCACAAGACTTGAGTCAGAACCTTGTAGGTTCTTGATATTGGTGATCGTATGAGTAGTCATGGGCTTAGAGTCCATCATTCCAAAGTTTTACAACATCTTGATGATGTACTTTCTTTTCCCCAAGTATATTTCCCTAGTTTTCTGCCATATTTCGAGACCTAGGTAGTATTGCATGAATCCTAGATCCTTCAACTCAATTTCGGCCGCCAGCATCTTCTTACATTCTTCAATTCTTTTCTCCACACTAGTGATGAATAGATCATCCACATATAGTAGAATAATGACGGGTTCATTATTCACAACCTTGATGTAGATATTTGGATCAGAAACACCCTTCACAAACCCATTTCTTAGGAGATATGCATCCATTCTTGTGTACCATGCCTTAGGAGATTGTTTCAAGCCATATAGGGGTTTATTGAGTTTGCATACGTGAGATTCCCTTCTATTTACTTCGAAACCTTTGGGTTGTTCAGTGTATACTTCCTCATCAATGGCCCCATTTAGAAATGCATTCTTCACATCCATTTGATGGATATTCCAACCCATTGTAGTAGCCAATGAAACCAAAGATATAATGGTAGTATACCTTGATTTAGGTGCAAAGGTTTCTTCATAATTTATTCCTTCCTTTTGAGAGAAGCCCCTTGTAATGAACCTTGATTTGTACTTGTCTATGCTTCCATAAACAAAATGCTTGATTTCGTAGATCCATTTGAATGTGACAAGTGATTTTCACACAGTCTAGGGACGATTTCCTAGACCCCATTCTTCATAAAGGATTGGTATTATTCTTGCATCGCATTCTTCCAAACATCCTGTTGAAAAACCTCTTCGAATGTAGATGGTTCAACTTGAATTAACTTCATCATATATGCAACATAGCGAGAGTATCTCTTCAGTCTTTTACTTTCCCTGAAGGTTACTATTGGAGCTTCATTTCCTTTAACATATTGCAGTGTATATTTTAACCAATTTTTACTTTTCCTTGTGGTCGGGATGATCACAGGTTGAATAGGAGCACTTGGTCCTTCTTCTTCTTCTTCTTTATTTGTATTAGTGTAGAAAATTTGAATAATTGATATATTATTCACCGAGATTCTCCTGATCACACACTATTTTAGCTTCATGCACAATACAGAATCTCTTCTACCATTGATCATTACATGCGGAAATAAAATCAATTGCATGCGCACATTAAAACCATAAAAAATCACACATATGAACACAGTATTTCATGGGAAAGCTTAAAGTTGAAAACCCCAACTATCTGTATATTATATGTCATAGAGATCATGTAACAATCATTGTACAAATCTCCTCACAAGCTCTCAACACAACCTCCAATTGCTACACACTAATCAAGCTAGATCTAGCAAAACACATGCTCCAATCTCTGCCACCTGATAGCCAGCCTCTATTGCGTAATCAATGATGTAGGATGGCTCATTAAATAACATAAACCACCTGGCTTGTACTGCGCAATCCTCATGGGCTCCTCCAATCACTGGTAGTTGCAAATATGCAACAATATAGTCACAACTGATAGTTAACCTGCTCTTTCACCTATCTTTGCACTGGTCTCCACTGAAACTGTCCATGCACTGAAGTTAACTGATGTATTCTTTAGTTGATTAATGAGTTTATAATTAGTGAATTAATTAATAATTAATTCACACCACTCTCACTAATTGTATCAATAAGTTAAACTAGATACAAATAGCTCAACTATGTTTAGATTAGTTAAACTGAATACAACTCCACTAACTTCCTCAATCAACTCCACCAAACTCTGTCATATGAGTTCTAACTGAAGTATCCATGCAATAGCTCCACTTAACCCTTAGGAATAGCGTAATTCCTTCTGTCAGCTCCTGTGCCACATCTGTGCACTTAACTGAAGTGCTCCAAGAGAATAAGATAATTTTTATAGTCCAAATATTATTAAGAGCTAATAATATTCGACATATCTATTTTTAGACTGGCAATCTAAAAATAGATTCCGCCCAATATGTCTAAAAATAGAAGTCCATCTATTTTTCCGACTTGACCAACCATCCACAAATAGCATCCTGCAACTCATAGAACATGATCCATATGTCTAAAAATAGACATAGTCTAAAAATAGACTTTGCGCCAAAAATAGCCTGCGGGCCCACTTAGTGAAGGCGACTTCTTTCCACTAAGTTCATCATCTTGTTGCAATCTCAACACTCCCTCTCAACAAGATAAGGATTATCTGCCACCCCTATCCTGCCTCTGTGGTATTCGAATTTTCTCCTGGTGAGCACCTTCGTCTAGATATTAGCATCCTGATCCTCCGTGGGAATATATGAAAGTAACATGATCTTCCACTGCACACAATCTCTGATATGATGATACCGATCCGTGAAGCCATGCCGCCTCAACTCATCCTCCTGTCTGTACCATGATCCATATCCCGATGTGCCTCTGAGATATCTCAATACATGCTTGCCTGCCTTCTAGTAGAGCTTGGTAGTGTTGAGATAATGCCTCATTTATGATGCATACTACAGTTTAGGGATTGGTTTGGTGTGTTGGAGGATGTTGAGAGATTCACTCAACTACTCCCTCCAAGAATGGAATTAGTTGGATCTCAGCAGGACTATAAATATTGTAATGTATTAGTATGATTTAATATAGAAATTAATTATTTGTGTGTGAATCCTGTGCGTTTCTGCTCTCTCATAATTTTCTAATATAGTATCAGAGCAAGGCTGGGCTTAATCCCTGACGGGAGTGCCCAGAAAGATGTGAGAGTCTGCGTAATTGGTTGTCTGTACATAGGTGTGAAAGTGAAATGTCTATTTTTTATTTTTATATTTTGTTTTGTTTCTGCGACGGGATGAATAGAGGTCTGTTGTCCGAGTGATGCTGTTGTGATGCCTGGAAGGAAAGAAACATTGCCCCCGAGTACGGTGTTTGATTGTTGCGAGAAGTAGAGAATTCTGAATAGAAATGAGCTCCCTTCCTGCTTCATAGATTTTATTTGAAACTGTCACAGTATAAATGGAGCCACCTTCAGAGTTTGTCGGAGAGGTTGAAGAGCGTAAATTGATGCTGTTGCCGCTGCCGCTATACATGGCTCTCATATTAACGGCCGCTATAAATTGATGGTGCTACCCTTTTTCCATGCGAACCATTATTGCCTTTACAATCTTGTTTTATGTATTTTGTTTAATCCTTGTTATATCTTGAGATTTGCGGAGGTAGCCAGACAATAAGATCAATATTTTATTCTTCGAAGTGTTGAGACATGGATATGAAGAAAACAATCCACGCGTGCATTCTTCTGGTTATGGTGTTCAGATTGTTGGGGTTGATCAAGTTCATGTCTCCGCTGTTGCCCCTACGGTCGATCACGTTGTTAGACTCATGTAATCTGAGACCGGAGGACGAAAGTGAAATCTAAAGTCAAGGGAATCCGGTGAAGCACGTTGTAAGAGAAGGAATAACAAGAGAATAGATGACATGGCTCCGTTGGTTGGGTTGCTCGTGTTGATGGAGGGGAATGGCACGGTGTTTGAAGTTCATTATTTTTTTTTGTGTAGAATATGTATTGTAGTGTTGGGTTATAGCTTATATTTGTTGTTATGAGATTTGTGTATTAGAGAACCAATTATTGAACAAATTAGCATTATTTAAATTAGTCGTTCTTGATGTTCTACAGGGACGAGAGAACAATTGGCTAATTTGATTGTGTGAATTTGTTATATGCTGATATTGTTGTACTATGGGCCAAGAGCATCGGTTACAGGTTACAGTATGAGATCCATTTGTGTGAAGCAGGTCAAGTTGTTAGATTAGCTCTTGAACACATTCAGTATTCAGACCATTTGCCTAGCCACTGATGGATAGCCGAAAGCGAAATATCTGACAGATGGTGATTGGTCCATAGGATGGTTCATCACTTGTCAGCTCTTATCGCGGAAGCCCCGACGAGCCAAGTTGTCAATACTGTTGATCTTGCAAAGTTCATTATTGCTGGTCAGAAACAAATGTATTTTAAATGGGTTGAATGGTAGCTCGAAAATGGTGGAAAAAAGAACGTTTTCTATGAGATCTCAGAGTGGGTACAAATGTTAATGAAGACCAGGGCAGACAAATGTTTGTATTAATTTAGTGTGTTCTCCATTTCTGTAATGTAGGCATTAAGGGGGGGTGTTGAGATAATGCCTCATTTATGATGCATACTACAGTTTAGGGATTGGTTTGGTGTGTTGGAGGATGTTGAGAGATTCACTCAACTACTCCCTCCAAGAATGGAATTAGTTGGATCTCAGCAGGACTATAAATATTGTAATGTATTAGTATGATTTAATATAGAAATTAATTATTTGTGTGTGAATCCTGTGTGTTTTTGCTCTCTGCCAATTTCTAATTGGTTGGCTTAACCATAGCTTGTGAAAGCTGGTTAACAGCATAGCATATATCGGGTCGTGTATTGACCAGATACATAAGCGACCCCACCAACTGTCGATAAACAGTGGCATCCACTACGTCCGCCGAAGTAGCATCCTCCTTCCTCCAACCTCCAGGAAGAGGAGTATCAACAGGCTTGCAGCCATGCATGTTGAACTTCTCCAGTATCTCCCGGGCATACTTACCCTGAGAAACAAACAATCCATCACTGCGCTGCCAAATTTCCAATCCCAGGAAACAATGAAGGAGGCCCAAGTCCTTCATCTCAAACTCTTTTGCAAGATCATCCTTGCATGAGATTATCAACAGCTCATCACCTGTCAAATTCAAATCATCTACATAAAGTACAATGATCAGCAACTTACCCTCCACCACAATCTGGTATAGGTTCGGATCCGCCTCACTCTTGGAGAATCCAAGTCTAGTGAAATAACTATCTATCTGTGTGTACCAAGCACGAGGTGCTTGTTTCAACCCATACAACGCTCTCTTGAGCCTGCACACATGCGACTCGCTGCTGAAGATCTCGAAACCTTCGGGTTGCTCTATGTACACCTCCTCCTCAATGACTCCGTTGAGGAACGCAGTCTTCACATCCATCTGATGAATGTGCCACCCCATCTGCGCTGAGAGAGCAAGAATCGTCCATATGGAAGAATACCTTGCGACAGGTGCAAAGGTCTCCTCATAATCGATCCCCTCAATCTGTGAAAAGCCTCGGGCAACAAATCTTGCCTTTTACTTCTCCACACTCCCGTCAGCTGCCTGCTTCACTTTGTAGATCCATCTCGAACCCACCACTGATTTCCCTTCCGGCCTTGGGACAATCTCCCATGCACTGTTTCTGACAATCGAATCATACTCTTCCACCATGGCATCTACCCATGCGAGATCCTCCACAGCTTCCTCGAAAGAGGATGGCTCTGTCACGATACACTTGCTCATAAGAGCCATGTATCCAGTATACCGGTCAGGCGACTGTCTCTGTCTACGCTGTGATGTAGGTGCTCTTACAACCTTCTCTGCATCTTGAGCCAGTCGCTCAGCTTTTGTAGTGCGCTTCCGCCCTCTGATGGTTGGCGCTGCATGAGTGGTCTCTTCCACTCCATGAACCTCCTCTTGTGGCTGATCCACATCCTGAGGCTCATCCTTAGGAAATAATAGCTCCTCATCTGCATGCAAGTGTGGCTCCCTCTCAAGCGAACACTTCATGGATTTCTCCTCATGAAATTTGATATCCCGTCGCACAACAGTCTTGCGACTGTCTGGAAAATACACACGATAGTTGTGGGGTGTATCAGTGTACCCCAAAAATATCCCAACCTCTGCAGTCGGCTCCAGCTTCTTCCTGGCATCCTTAGTCACATGAATGTAAACAGGTGAACCAAAAATCCTCAAATGGGAAATATCAGGCCTCTTACCAGAAAACGCCTCCTCGGGTGTACTCATGCCAAGTATCCTGTGAGGACAACGGTTTTGCACATAAACCACAGTATTGCATGCCTCAACCCACAAGTGTATGGGAAGGCCCTGATCATGCAACATTTCCCGTGCAGCACCCACGATCATTCTGTTCTTTCGCTCAGCGACCCCATTCTACTGTGGGTTATGAGGTGCTATGAGCTCTCTTCGAATTCCTTCTACGCTGCAAAAGTCCTTGAATTCACCAGAGATGAATTCACCACCATTGTCGCTCCTAAGAGCCTTCACCTGCTTCCCCGATTCTTTCTCAACCAGTGCCTTGAACTCACATAACTTTGAGTATGTCTCGCTCTTCTTCTGCATGAAGAAGATCCAACACTTACGAGAAAAATCATCAACAAATATCACATAATACCTGTGCTTTGTTGTTGAAGCTACTGAGAAAGGTCCACACACATTTGTGTGAATTCTCTCAAGGATTGTCGTGGCACGACTATCCTTCTCGTGAAAGGTGGCTTTCACAAATTTTCCCAAGGTACACCCCTTGCACTGATCTGACTGTGCAAGAGTACCCTTAAGAAGCCCAGTAGAAATCTGTTGCAGTATATTCAAAGCTCCATGTTGAAGGTGGCCCAATCTCTAGTGCCGCAGCTCGCCATCATCCCGGCTCACCACTCCTTCTGCCTTGCCTACCATTGCTGCGCAGCCATCTATCTGCAATTGATAAAGGTTCTTAACTCGAACCCCTATCCTTCGGGTTTCACCAGTTGCCTTACTGTGCAGGAAAGCCTTTCCCTCGCTAAATACAACATCATATCCCTTGTCTTCTAACATCGCCACAGAGATAAGATTCTTCTTCAATCCCGGAACATGCATCACTTCCTTCAATACGAAGGGTTTACTAGACTCCCTCTCAAAGGAAATGGTACCGATACCGGTCGCACTGTATCTACCATCATCGCCCATCTCGATGTGAACTCCAAGATCTTTCTCATCCAGATCAGTAAACAAATCTCGATCTCCTGTCATGTGAAAAGACACACCACTGTCCAGAAACCACACTGATCCCGCCACACTTGAGACCAAGCATGCGATCAGCGAAAAATCCAGCTCAAACTGCGAGGCTAAGGCCTCTCCAGCTGCAGATCCAGCAGCCTGCTTATTTTTCTTCTTCTGTGGACAACTAGTGGCGTAATGTCCATGTTGGTGACAGTGAAAGCACTTCACCTTGGACATGTCCTGCTTCTTGCCTTTCGCACCGGAATGAGAAGCTTTCTTGCTCTTCCCCTTCTTTTCTTTGGCAGCCAAAGCGCAATTCTCTTCATCAGATTTCTTTGATGAAAAGATCCGTCCCTGGTACTCCTCCTTATCCCCTCTTGCACAAGATCCGACCAAAGTTGCTCCCATCCTGGCAATTTCTCCCGACCATTAACAGAGTCTTGATAGGAATGCCAACTCTTCGGAAGCCCAAGCAGAACCAATCTCACCAATTCCTCATCATCAACAGTCACCCCCACACTTCCCAGCTCATCCCTGCATTGGATGAACTTCATGAGGTACTTGGGCATATTGTCGCCTTTCTCCATATTTATGTTTCTGAGTTTATCCTTGAGCGCCAACTTCCTCTGGTCGCTCTTGCTTTGGAATAAATCTATCAAGGCTTTCCACATCAAGAATGGAGAAGCCTTACCATGAAGGCTGGACACTATGTGATCCTTCACACCCTCCAACAGAGTCCTTCGACACTTTGTTGTCTTCTTTTGCCATGCGTCAAGCACGACAGCATCACTAGAAGTAGGCTTTGGAATTTTTGAATCTATGAACTCCTTCAACCCATTGTCATCTAGCACCGCCTCCATCCTATCCTTCCATGCAATATAATTTGAGCTGTCCTCAAGGGCATACTCCAATCGCAATCCGTTGAAAGACATCTCAACTTCGACACCAAGAAAACACTGCTGCAAATTCGAATTCCACCAGCACAAAACTCAACCGCTTCAATGTTTTGCAATTGCTCCAATGATCAATATCGCTCTGATACCATGTAGAAAATTTGAATAACTGATATATTATTCACCGAGATTCTCCTGATCACACACTATTTTATCTTCATGCACAATACAGAATCTCTTCTACCATTAATCATTACATGCGGAAATAAAATCAATTGCATGCGCACATTAAAACCATAAAAAATCACACATATGAACACAATATTTCATGGGAAAGCTTAAAGCTGAAAACCCCAACTATCTGTATATTATATGTCATAGATATCATGTAACAATCATTGTACAAAGCTCCTCACAAGCTCTCAACACAACCTCCAATTGCTACACACTAATCAAGCTAGATCTAGCAAAACACATGCTCCAATCTCTGCCACCTGATAGCCAGCCTCTATTGCGTAATCAATGTTGTAGGATGGCTCATTAAATAACTTGAACCACCTGGCTTGTACTGCGCAATCCTCATGGGCTTCTCCAATCACTGGTTGTTGCAAATATGCAACATTATAGTCACAACTGATAGTTAACCTGCTCTTTCACCTATCTCTGCACTGGTCTCCACTGAAACTGTCCATGCACTGAAGTTAACTGATGTATTCTTTAGTTGATTAATGAGTTTATAATTAGTGAATTAATTAATAATTAATTCACACCAATCTCACTAGTGTATCAATCAGTTAGACTAGATACAACTAGCTCAACTATGTTTAACTCAGTTAAACTGAACACAACTCCACCAACTACTTCAATAACTCCACCAAACTCTGTCACATGAGTTCTAACTGAAGTATCCATGCAATAGCTCCACTCAACCCTCAGGAATAGCGTAATTCCTTCTGTCATATCCTATGCCACATATGTGCACTTAACTGAAGTGCTTCAAGAGAATAAGATAATGTTTATAGTCCAAATATTATTAAGAGCTAATAATATTCGACATATCTATTTTTAGACCGGCAATCTAAAAATAGATTCCGCCCAATATGTCTAAAAATAGAAGTCCATATATTTTTCCAACTTGACCAACCATCCACAAATAACATCCTGCAACTCATAGAATATGATCAACATGTCTAAAAATAGACTTTGCGCTAAAATAGCTCGAAGGGACCACTTTCTAGTGAAGGCAACTCTTTCACTAAGCTCATCATCTTGTTGCAATCTCAACAGGATCTTCATGGTTTGAATATTCTTCTTCAAATATAGGAGACTCTTCCTCATCATAATCTATGGGGATATCTTTGGGTTTCTAATAGGCTTGGATCTCATCAAATATGACATCTCTACTTAATTTGATATGCCTTATTTCTTTGATTTAGATTCTATATGCTTTTGAGGAGAGACTATATCCAACGAATATTCCTTTGATGCTTGTCGAATCCAACTTCTTTCACTTGTCCTTTGGAACATGGATGTAGGCAGGGCTTCCAAATATTCAGAGGTGATCCACACTTGGCTTCTTTCCTATAAATGCTTCTTCGGGAGTTATATTCTTGATACTTCTATGGGGACTTCTATTTTAAATATACATAGTTGTCATGGATGCTTCTCCCCATCAGAATTTTGGTAGGTCTTCGTCAAGGAGCATTGTCTTAATGCCTTCTTTAATAGACCTATTCTTCCTTTCATCAACTCCATTTTGTTGGGATAGTAGGGAAAAATGAGCTCCCTCTTAATTCTTGATTCCTTACAATATGTAATATGTTCCTTGGAAGTGTATTCCCCACCATTGTCAGATCTTAGAGTCTTTATCTTTCTTTTGGCGAGGTTTTCCACTTCAGCTCAAAACTCCTTGAATTTATCAATTGCTTTGTCCTTTGTCTTAAGAAAATAGATCCATGTATTTCTAGAATTATCATCTATGAATGTCACATAGTATAGATAACCTCCAAGATATTTTTCAGACATGGGCCCACACACACCGTGTTGAAGAATGTAACTAGGTTCGTTCTTCGTAAATTGTTCTTGAGTCAATACTTATTGTACTTGTCAAAATAATAAAGAAAAGAATTTTATACTATTATTAAATGACTTATTAGAGAATGGTTTCATGCTTGGGTCATATTTATTTTAGGTCAAAGTCCCTATTTTCGACTTCTAGGCTTTATTCTAAGTCTATAGTTTTATTGGAGATTTAAATTGATCCATATTGGGATTTTGAATCATGCAATTATGTCAACTATTGAGTAAAATATGATTTATGAAGTCTCCACATCAAGTCAGCCTTAAGGTGATCAATTCAGCCTCAAATCTAGTAATTCGAACCCATGAAAATCCTATATATATAGTGGAATCGAACTCACTTGGAAACATCTCACTGAAACTCATAAATTCTATCTGGAAGTTGCAACAAAGAGAAATTGTGAAATTTTGGAGAGGGACTTTCTAGATTCAATTTTGGGCACACTTATAGAGTTGAAGAAAATAAAAAATTTGGCAATACTCTCTCTACATTTGGAGTTATAGTTTTGGAGATCGAAGTACTCAGTTTTGTTGTAACAGAGGCTGCACCAGTTGCTTCAAAGGTGTTGCTGCCAAGAGAAGAGGAAGTCAAATTTTGTTTTGTTGACTGCTGCCACTTGGAGAATTTGTATTGGACCTAAATTGAAGTCTTTGAAGCTATATCAAATTCTATGCCTCAATATTGAAGTATCAAGAAGAAAGGTAGAAGTTCCACGTCGTCATAGTGCTGCTACTATTGTTGTTGTTGCCAGATTCAGGAAGGATCACAAGGAAGGTTGACTTGGTGTGGAGGAAGTATGGGTCAAGGTCTAGAGTCTAAAGCATTAATATTGAAGGAAAAATTACTGATTGGGTTTTCCCCTTGAGGGGGACTTTTCCCTAGCTATTGGCCTACATCTAGTGTCCTTAATCTATGTGTATTTGCTTTGATATTTGCTTGATGAATTAATAATAATAAAGGCAAGAATAACATAATAATAACTAAATAAGATCATAAGTAAATAATCAAGAACAAGAGGATATTTCTTCCTTTTTTATTCTCTAACACATCAGAGTGAATAAGGTCCAAAATTTATTTGGCCATAGATTCACTATTTGGAAATGGTTTTCTTGTATGGTTTCCCAAAGAGCACCCCTTGCACACATCTTCATGGTCTTCCTTTATATTTGGGATTCCAATAACCAATTGGTTAAGAGTGGGAATAATCTTGTAGTGTAGATGACCATATCTTCTATGCCATAGCTCAATATGACTAATTTCCATATGAACTAAAGCTTGAGGAGATAGTGTAGTAACCCTATACAAACTTCCTTCACAAACTCCAATAACTCTAGCTTTATCGATGCTAGATTCTTTTCCCCAGACCAATACTTTTCCATCAACAAAAGCAATTCTTTATCCTTTATCTTCTAAACAAGAAATATAAAGTAAATTATTTTTCAAACATGGAACATATAATATGTTGTTGAGGTGCAGCTTTGATCCACTTTCTAATTATAGCGAGGTTGATCCCAAGCCTTTCACAACATATCTTTTGTTATCACCTAATTCCACTGCATGAGAAGATGGCGCCCTTGAAATTTTATGCAATTTTTTACTTTATCCTGTCATGTGCCTTAATGTTGCACTATCAATGATCCATGTGTTGTCATCATGAAGAGATCCTGTAAAGGAAGCCAAAAATCCTTGAATTTTGACTTTTATGAATAAGTAATGGATGACCTTGTTGATCCAGTTTCTAGCAATGTTGATACCCATTCTTATGTAGTTCATCAAAGAGGTAGAATTTATACCAACAAAGTGATCTTCAATTCTTCCTAACCATATCTTTGATACCATGTTTAAGAATCAAAAAGTTATATTATGGTTTGATTCCTCGATCTTGATAATTACTTGTGAGAGTGCTGGATTCTTTTACTTCTTAATTATCTTATCTTTCGTCAATCAATTACCATATTATGTGTGTATAAAGATTTTTTTTTTAAAAAGAGACACAATATATAGGAACTATGCCAGTGCAAAACCCCCCTCGAGGGGCAAACCCAGTAAAGATAATTATTCCTTTGAATAGTATTCTTTGAGACTCTTCACCCTATACATGAGCTAAACATTCCCTCCACACCATGTTAGCCTTTGATATCTTCGACCCAACAACAAAAACAATTTGTCCTCCAACAACTTCAACTGGGTAGGAGATTCAATAGTAGTAGCAGCATCAAACACTAGAAGCCTTCGATCTCCCAAGAGAGGGCACGAAATGCAAATAATATTCCACCACAAAATTTTGATTTTTCCTTCCCCTTACTTCTAAACCCAACTCGCACTCCTTTCTATTTATTCCTTCCACTTCGCACTTTTTCCTATGATGCAGTAGATATCGAATTGGCTTGAGAACTGATGCTACAAATGAATTTGATCTCCTTGCTTTTATAGGCTTCAGGTGAGGTTGAATTTATCCCTTTGAGGCCGACTTGATCTCCTTAAGGCTAACTTGATGCGGAGGTGCTCTAAACCATTTTTGACTAAAAACTAAACCTAATTACATGATTCAAAAGCCCAAGCAGGGTTAATAAAAATCTGTAATGACTAACCTAAAATTCCATAATGGAGACCTTAATCTAAATATGGCTCAAGCATGAAACCCATGCTTTAATAAGTCATTTAATAATAAAATAAATGTCAAATGATAATATAAATTATTTTCCTTTAATTCCTTTGATAAGTACAATAAATATAATTTATGAAGACATAACCTAGTTACAATCATAAAAAAATCTCTACTTCAATTAATGTAACCACATAATTATTTGGTTCATACCCACAAAGTGACCATTTCAAAATAATTAAAAAAATTTATGTGTTTCTCATACCTTACTATTTTATATTTCCAAAAGTTATGCATTTCTCATTCACAAGTTAGAATGAGTGATTCACATTTTAATTCATTATTTGATAATGTATTATTGAAAATCTCTACTTAAATTAATGTAGCCACATAACTGTCTATAAGCATCAATATGTAATCAACATTCTAAATTATAACTTTATTTTAAATAACTATTATTTTATTGTTGTTATGCCAAGAGGAGCTCTACAACTGAATATGGGGTAGATTTCTACATCACCTCGATTGGGGAAGGGAATTGAACATGTGATGAGTTCCATAACATCCCGCCTCATCACCATTTAACCAAGACCCCATGGACGAATATAATAATTTTATTTTAAAATATAATATTTTTATATTTTAAATAAAATTACTCATTTTTTTATTGGGTTGAGAGGTGCTCTCCAACCCAGGGTGCTAGAGAGGTGTAGCGTTAATGTAAACATTTTGATTTGGTAAAAATTAAAAAAAAAATATGGTAGAGACGCATAACTTACTCTAACATAATATAATGTGAACATTTTAACTCGATGAAAAAAAAATAACCCTATGAAAAAATTGAATAAAAAAAATAAAAAAGGACTCATGATATTTATGTGGAATATAATAAATTTAATGGGGAAATTAAACTA
Source organism: Pinus albicaulis (assembly GCA_034641835.2). Classification (NCBI taxonomy): domain Eukaryota; kingdom Viridiplantae; phylum Streptophyta; class Pinopsida; order Pinales; family Pinaceae; genus Pinus; species Pinus albicaulis. The sequence goes on along the minus strand of CM076578.1, from coordinate 1,662,892,535 downwards.
ACCTAGACCAATCTTAGTTGGATGTTATATTTAGATACATAATTAGTTGTGGAAAATAATAAACCATGTAGCCTATAAAGGTAAAACATTTTTATGGATATGTTGGCACTTAACATTTTTATGGATATGTTCGGTGGTCGTATGCCTTTTTGTATGTTTTGTTTCTATAGGTATGTTTTGTTTCTATCGATAGAAGCTTTAGACTTTCCTAGAGGCGATTGTGTGATTAGGAAGGTATTTTTAATAAGTGTAAACTTAAACAAGATTCCACAAAGCACAAAACAATTGATAATCACTTTAATATAATGTATGTAATATATTCTCTTAATTTATGTGTAACAATGTGCTATAGAAATAGAGCTCTAATAGATCTAGGATGGTAAGTTTAGAAATGACTAAGCTTAACATGAAATTTTGTTGGGTGAGGGTAGGAGGTAAACTTCTTATTAGGTAAAATATACCCAATATTTCCAACTAGCATATTTTTTATTGTAATTTTTCTTTATATTTGAAGTTTAAAAGTAAACTAACTCAACTATAAAATTAGGAGGGGTGATGAGAAATATTAGGTAAAATGTAATAATATTACATTTTAATTAGTAATTTCCCCACCCCTAGCCACTTTTAGTAAGTGAAAATAGTAATAAATATTGAGTAAACTAAAATACTATAATATTATATTTTATCTAATATTTCCTCCCTCTCATTAATTTTTTATTAAAAAAATTCTTTATATTTGAAATTTGTAAATAAAATTAACTCTCAAAATATAATAGAGATCTTGTAATGTTTTATCAATGTGATGAGGGCGCCCCGTTCTATAGCGTTCGCAAAACATGGTTGTACATGGTTGTGTGAGAAGAATAAATGATGGTGGTTTCGTGCCGCACTGTCATAGAAAAACAAAAGGCCGTCCTCCATTCCTCTTCACACATTCATGAATCGGGGCATTCTCAAAATTACTAATACATTCTATATTTTAATCCCATCCCTACCCAACAAGAAGATACTTTAGTATTATTAAGTATTAGGAATATACTAGGATTTCATTTAAAAAAAAAAAATCGATTATTCAAATATATGTAGGTCTATGATGAAATGGATGGATTTCATTATTTTATTTCAAAATCATTTTCTTTAATATCACTTTTATTCAATTTCATTGGAATTTAACATTATAAAATTAATATATTAAGTGATTATTTATTTTTAATATCAGTACTATCAAATTTATTTATTTTTAATATCAGTACTATCAAATTTATATATTTCACTTTGTTTGGGCAATAGTTTTAGTGAAAAGAGAGGCACTCACATAAAAATTAATATTATAGATCTCTTACTTCATCAAATTTTGGGAGTGGTCGGTTCATGAGTAATTAACTAGATTGGATTTTAGTACTATGAAATTGATATATTTCATTTTGTTTGGGAAATGATTTTAGTGAAAAGAGGGGCACTCATATATTTAACTAGATTGGATTTTAGTACTATCAAATCGATATATTTCATTTTTTTGGTAAACCATATTGGTGAAAAGAGGGGCACTCACATAAAAAATAATACTACAGATCTCTTCCTTTCATCAAAAATTTTGGGAGTGGTTGGTTCAAACTCATGAGAAGTTAACTGGGTCATACCCAAATGTAAGTGACTTTTATACCCAACCATTTTATAATTCCAAAAATTATGGGTTTCTCACACCTCACAAGTTAGGACTGATTCATATTTTAATTCATTATTTAATAATTTTTTATTGAAAATCTATAATTAAATTAATGGAGCCACATAACTGTCTATAATTATCAATCTGCAATAAGCATCAAAATACTTACCACATGGTACATGTCAAAAATTTATACATTTAAAAAAATATGGAACAATATTCTTAATGATGGAGATTTACCTAAACTTTATCATGCAATTGTAAGCTTTGACACAATAAAATCACCAATCAATACAACGTGCCTAAAAAATCAGAACTTACTTCATATGGAACTTATTCATTGGAAGAAGGCTATCTAAAGATACTCAACAATACACCAACAATAATACCACATAGTAATAAAAACTCGGAGCACTTATTATATTAAGAAAAAATAATTTACATACATATCCTTCTATATCTCCCCCATACTCCCATTTCAAAGATACTTAATTTATAATAGAAACCCTGGAAGTAAATAAGATCAAATCCTCTAATCTCATGGATAAAAACAAAGAGTAGTTACATTGCTTACTTAGAACTAAACAATCATAAATACATTTGAAGGCAATATTGGTTATGGTTGTTTGAAATCAATCTATGTGAATAGAAAGAGTGTTCTATGTTGCATCAAAATGGTTGAGTTGTGCCTTCATAAGTCGAACCAAAGGCTTCATATTAGTTGACAATGAACATTAATCAAATCCTCTAACAACTGTCTAAAATATTTGGCCTATCTAAACATGTGAAACCAAATTACATAAATAAATAATTTTGTTGATGACGAGATCCTGCTAGATAACAAAAACTTTTAAATACATCTTATTTGATCTTAGAGATAAAAACTCTTGACCTTCTAATGAGCTTTCCAATGTTGTGTATAAGGAGGGATATGTTGCATATAAGCATTTATGGAAGACCTATAAAGGGAAACAAAATAAAATTAGTATAAAAAAATAATGGCATATGTAACATACTATTATCAATTTCAATGATCCTACGAACCAATCATGATGAATGATTCTACTGTGGAAAGTTTTGATACATTTTTTGGTTATTTTTCTGCTGATATTTCCCCTTTTTTTAACTCTCAAAAGCAGTCTGACTGAGTGTATTATACTAATAAGCTTACACCAAATAAAATTTTGATTGATTCCAAAATTATTAAAAGTTGTGATTATTAAGTATGGTCTTTTTATTTTGATGGGTCAACATCAAAGAAATGTTTTGGAGTTGGTTTCTTACTACACAATCCAAAGGGAAATAAATTGTTCATTTCTTGTAGGTTAGAATTTAATTGTAATAATAACATTATAGACTGTGCCCCTTGAACTGGACCATAATTATTAGTTACTTATCATTTTTAAGGTGCAAGGAACATGGCATTTGGTGTCAAAGCTCTTGATCTTAGGGTTTTGCTGCTTCAAACATGTCATCATGGTATTTTCACTATAGCCCTTTTTATGGGATGTTTCAGATGGTGAAACTTGGTAAGGATTGAGAAGACATTGTTTAGTCAATTCAATGTTCTTAAATTTCGAGCATAAATTATCGACCGGAGTCAGCAAACTGATGACGTGTAAGTGCACTATATGTGCTAGAAGTATTTTTCATTAGAGTGATGATTGAATTTTGAGTTTTGTTAATTTTTGAATTTTTGGATTAGTATTGAATTTCTATGGATTAGTGAGTTTTAAAGTAAAGTTAGAGAAATATATCATCTATGTTAAATGTTATTTCATATAGTTAGTTTAAAGTGAACCGAGTCTTTTAAAAAAGGTTTGTGAGATAACTCTTTTCAAAAGATATGTTAGATTAACTTCTACTTTTTCTTTTATCAAATTGTTTTGAGATTTTATGTTGCAGCTAAATAGAGGACTAAATCTAAATTAATTATGAAAGCATGAAATATTGTACAATTCCTAGTTTTATCAAAGCATGAGGAATGAAAACTAACTTAAACTAAATCAAAATGCTATGAAATACAAAGCTTCTATCTACTGCAATTTTAACCTGGAATGTAAACAAAATAAAAGAAATAAACTGAGCTATCTAAAATATGAAAGAATAAAAGAATGACTCTGTAAAACAAGTAAATACAGAGTATTGAACTTATTAAACTGAGCTTGGAAATGAAATATGAAACATAGCATTAATCAAATTTTAAATATGAAATGACAATGCGATTGAAAAGAATTTGAAAGGCTAAAAGAAAATGACTCGATCTGCATGCAGGGGCCCTCTGTAATGCTGTAGGTTTCCTTAAAACTAACAATGCATCAATGCACAAAAAAGGATCTTCGAATTAAGAGAAAAGTATTCAACAAATACTTAGAAAAATAAAAGATGGCGCACTCTGAATACACATAGTTTCCATGGTTTTCTAGGGTGCATTTAAACAGTACGTGATCTCTATGCCTACAGGTCTCTTTAGAATACTTATACAAATTAGAAACTTAAACAAATATCGCTATATTGTCAATTTAATAATAGGTGATCAAATCGAAAAAGTCGTGACATTCTCAGATTTTGTTTCTGAGCGCTACTACATGTTGACTTCCACCATTGACCGCGTAACTGTGTGGTTTCCTTGATGAATTGGCTCGGATAATCAAGAGGAGATCCATGAAGGAATCATGTTCTAACTATCCATATACTCCTTTTTTGAGCTGGTCATGGAAAATTTTAGGGGCTAATACTAGCAAGTGGGCTAATTTTCCATGATTCTTCTAAAAAAAAAAAGATTCGCCAACTTCCATTTTTTATAAAAAATATCTGCCCATATTTTACAATATAAATTATTTTACCTTTAAAATCGCCACTATTATATATAGATTATATATGAAATCATTACAAATTTTAATAATTCTACAAATACATGAATAAACATTTTATAGTTTTCCTATTAGGGACTAGTGAGATTCGCCAATGTTTTGAAACTTCAAAATAATTTTCCATCCTTAAAATTATCAGAACCCTGTTATTTTGTAGTTGAATTTAATCTTTTACAAAACAATAGGGCATATTAGAAAATATGAAAAATAGGACACATAAGTGTTTTACCTTGTCAAAATAATATGTTTACTGCCTTTATTAGATTGATAGTGATGGGAAAAGAAGGAAAACATGGATGCAAAAGGGTGTCAAAACAAAACAATTATGGGACTCTACATTCTACCACACTGAAGGTTTTGTATTTCCTCATACAAACACAAAATTTGTCATCTCTGTTAAGTTACTGCATATCCTTGGACACTTTTTCCAGTACATCTAACTTTATCTTTTTCACCCACTTCCCTGTTACTGCCATCCTTCAATTTCCTGTTCTTTTTGTACCATAGACTTAAATGTAGTAGGAGGTTATCACTCTTGGAAATTTGAACTTCCTTTTGAGCTTTCAAAGATTTATTTTCTCCTTTAATATACATGTTTAATGTATCCAGTTCAAATATTTCATTTCTGAGGATGTCGGGTACTGGAGGTTCTTGTGGTTCATTAAATTGGTCCTTCTCTTCTTCTTGATTTGGAATTGGTCCCTTGGTTGCTTCTCTTTTCTCCAATGATTCTATGTAATCATAAATCTCTTGTTGTACGGGATCAATACCTAAACTTTGCCCTAGATTCCGAGGAGGTGAAATGTAGGCAGGTGGTGATGCTCTTCGAGATTTTATTGAATTTTCTTCTGCCTCCAAATCAATGTGTTTTAAATCTTTTGAGGGTACTTATTTCATTGTGTTTAGCCTGGTACTTCTTCTTAGTCCTGTGACAGGGGTATTTTGAGTTTTAGGCTTTCCTTTCTGGGGTGAAATCTCTGTTTTTTTGCTGGCTCTCTTTCTTCTAACATCTTTTATATTTATTTTCTTTAAAATTTCTACAATTGGCATGTCATCTTCTGTCAAATCTTGCTGCTGTTGTGGTTCTTGTTCGAATGATGTTTCAACCTTCCTTTTTTATCTGAATTCTACTACTACTTGGCTGTTCAATTGTTTCTTCTTCAAAATGATTTCTTACTAGAAAGGTTTCCCATGTATACCCTATACTTTTAAGATGAAATTCAACAAGTATTTTAACTAGCCCATGGTGATACATTGTGTTTTCTATGAATTGAATTCTCTTTTGAACATTCCCTAACATCTTTTTAAGACTATTCAACAATAAATATGGAAGGTTCATTTCATGTTCTTCAAGGAAATTCATCAATAGTCTTATATGATAGAAAAACACACATCTGAATCGACCTTCACAAGTAACAAATTTTTGGATGATTAAGAGAAAATTCCTCCACTTAATTTTTAATGCAAAGTTGGGGATGCCTTTTCTGAAGACAGTAATATCCATTCTTGGTTTCTTTAGGAAAACCCTCCAATCATCTCCTTTGATTCATCTGTTCTTGAACCATTTCTCTCCTATACAAGGCAATCTGGTGGCTTCTGCAATTAGAGACTTTGTCATTGTGAATTTAATATCTCCTATATCCACTTCTACGCCATAAAAAACCCTTCCAAAAGTTTTGGTGACTTCCTTGTGGAAACCATCAAATTTTTCCATGAAGTCCAGCCACTGTGCTTTCTGTAATAATTCCCTTGCCTGTGGATATCCTTCCAAAAATTTCTTCCCCGTTTGCTATGTTCGAACAATCAAACCCATGCTTGGAATATGTTTCGCCTCCAAAATTTGTTTTTCTTGACAGGCCAGTTAGCTTGGTAGGGTTTTGCTTCGGAGTAGAAAGGCGGATTGTGATGGAAAAATGAGAGAGAAGAAAAGTGAAAAATGAGGGTATAAGCGAATGAATTAGTCATTATGCATTCATATTTATGATCGAGGTAGTGAAAAAATCAATGAATCAGGACTCGATATCGTGATATGATGGCGAAACAGAAATGGTGAATTATGAGGGATTTTTCATGACACTATCACCTTTCACAATATTGATTTTGATTTGTTCAGTAATATTGTGTTCATATTATTCATACATGTAATATGTTAACCTCTATTGTTACATTAAAGTATTACATATCATTGATTTATTTGATTGCTAACCTTTAGTTTTCATCTTGGAGGTGATCTGTATCATAAGGAGCTAATCACTTCCTCTTTTTGAATCATCAAATGTTCCTATCAATTTGGTTGCAGAAACTGCCAAAGCTCCAGAAACCTGTCAAAGCTGCAGAACATCATCATTTATGTAGCTCACTTATTCTTAAGAAAGGGATGCTAGAAGAATGGAAATTTTTAGAAAAATGGGTAAGAGAAAATTTAAGGTTCCAAAAGAATTTTGGTTTTCACCTTGAATTTTCTGTATAAAACATGCCAACAATAAGTTGGTTTCCATGTTTATACAAAATTTATTTATTTATTATTTTTTTAAGAGAAAGAAAAAAAAATTAAGGTTGAGAAGAAGAATTCTTCTCAACCAACTTTAGATCTGAGTTGTTTTGGAAAATCTTGACAAATTCCTCTCTTGTCATTGGCTTTTGATAGATCTCGAGTCGATGTCCATTTACTAATAGAGTAATTTTCTCTTCATCAATAGTCTTGATCCTAACTGCTCCATTTTCAAAAACTTCTTCGATCTCATAGGGTCCAATCTAGTGAGTTTGGAACTTCCCTTGAAAATTCTTGAATTTTGAGTCTAAGAGTACTGCACAGTCTCCTGGATGAGATTTTCTTTCCTTGATGTATTTTTCATGCCATATAGCTCTTTGTTGTTGAACTAAGCTAGTCTTCTGGATAGCATATTGCCTTATCTCATCAAGCTCATTGAGTTGTCCCATCCTGTGCTTTTGTGCTTTTGATAAGTCAAGTCCCATCTTGACTCTTGTTTTATAGGTCTAGATATGGAACTCTATTGGAAATAAGACTTTCTTTCCATAAAGAAGTTTGTAGGGAGTATGTCCTGTAGTGCTCCTCCATGTAGTTATGTAGGCCCATAAAGCTTCTGGAAGATTTTATGCCCAGTCTCCTCTGTGCAAGTGTACAGCCTTGGTGAGAATGGATTCAATCACCTTGTTTGTAGATTCAACTTGCCCATTTGCTTGGGGATGGTATGAAGTGGACTTTTGGTGCTTGATTTTATATTCTTCCACCAGCTTCTATACTACTTTGGATGTGAATTGTGTTCCCTGATCTGTTACAGATTCCCTTGGAACACCAAAACGAGTGAATATGTCCTCGAAAAGAAATGAAAATATAATATTCTCAGTAGAAAAAGAATGTTCTTTAGCTTCTACCCATTTAGTAACATAATCAGTACATACCAGAATATACCTCTTTTGTTTGGAAGGTGGATTAATTGGACCAACAAAATCCAAAGCCCATTTCTCAAAAGGTTCAATGAGTACCTGAGGTTGCAGTGGCATTTCACTTGAAAGAGCAAGTTTCCCCATCCTTTGAGAGCAATCATATATCTTAACATATTCTTTGGCATCCCTAAAAAGGGAACACCAATAATATCCTAAGAGAAGGATTTTATAAGTAGTTCTTTTTTCCGAGAAATGGCCTCCATATGTTTCATCATGGCAAGCTTTAAGTATCTCGGGTATCTCATCTTCTCGTACACACCTTCTGATGATGAGATCTGGTCATGTTTTGTACAATTCTTCATTGATCCATGAACAAGAATCACTTGTTTGGATTATTTTCCTCTTTTCTCTCAGAAATAAATGAGATGGTAATTTTCCTGTAGCCAAATAATTAGCAATATCTGCATACCAAGGTGATTTAGTAGATACTGCAAAAATATATTCATCTATAAATTTATCTTCTACAATCATATCATTATTATCATTTTGAATCCTGGATAAAAATTCAGCAATTGTATTTTGTTTTCCCAGTCGATCTATAATGGTGATGTTAAACTCTTGCAATAGTAATAGCCATCTGGTTATTCTGCCATTAGTGACTGGTTTGTTCATTAGATATCTGATGGCGGAATTATTTGTGTGAATGAAATTTTCATAGCTAGTGATGTAATCTTTGAAATTATTAATGGCATGCACTACACCTAAAAATTATTTTTCAGTTTCAGTATAATTTTTCTCTGTCAGAGTTAAATTTTTACTAGTATAATAAATTGCATACGAGTAAGGTATTTCTGTCCTAAAATGGCCCATATGGCTATATCTGAAGCATCAATGGATATGTGGAAAGGAAATTTCCTATTAGGTCCTTTCAAAATAGCTGCTTCAGAGACTTTATTTTTGAAAGTTTCAAAGGCATTTTAACAAATAGAGTCCCAACTGAATTCACAATCTTTGGTAAGTAATTTGAAGAGTGGAGATGTTGTTTTTGTGAATTTTTCTATGAATCTTCTATAATATCCAGTAAAACCAAGAAAAATCCTAACATCTCGTTGACAATTTGGCACTGATAATTTGGAAATAACCTCTACTTTAGATGAGTCTACCTTTATCCCATTTCCTGAAATATGGTGACCTAAACAATTCCCTCATTAAACATGATAAAAAATATTTCAAGACTTAATGAAAGATTTGCTTCTTTGCATCTTATTATAACTTTTTCTAAATTTTCTAGTGCCTCTTCAAAATAATTACCATAAACTGTGAAATCTTCCATATACACTTCCACATAGTCATGAAAAAGATCAGAGAAAATTCCAGGAACTGCTCTTTGGAATGTTGTTGGAGCATTGCATAATCCAAAAGGAATTACTCGATAAGCATAATTTCCCCATGGATAGGTAAATATGGTTTTTTCTTGATCTTCAGGTGCTACCTGAATTTGATTATACCCACTGAAACCATCCAAAAATGATAAATACTTTTTCCCTGCTAATGTATCTAAGACTTGATCTATGAAAGGAAGTGGAAAGTGGTCCTTCAATGTTGCTTTATTCAATTCCCTGTAATCGATATATACCCTCCATTTTCCATTTTTCTTAGGAGCGATCACTAGGGGTGAAACCCATTGATTGTCTGATGTTGGCTAGATAAAATTTACATTCAGTAGTTTTTGTAGCTCTTCCTTAACAATTTGGTTCATGTTTGGGTTCATTCTTCTTTGAGGTTGTCTAAATGGATATAGATATGATGCATATAATCTTTGGGATTAATTCCTTTCATGTCTGTATATTCCCATGCATAAGCAAAAGAGTGTTTTTGCAAGGTCTCTACTAGTTGATTTTTTTTTTAATTCTTCCAAATTTTCCTTAATATTCAATGTTTTTCCTCGAAAAAATCCTATTGAAGAATTTCCAAAACTTTCCACAGAATGTACAGACATTTGTCTAGATGATAGATATTCGATATTACATTGTTCTTGAAAAGTTTGACTATTGTCATGATATAAGGAGGTTTCATTTTTTTCTATTGAATTTAAAATTTGGTCCTCCTCATTTTCTTGTACAATAGTAAATATAGGTTGTATATCATTACCATCATCTATCCATTCTTCACTTTCTATATCTATTGTTGTTTTTGCAAGCGGATATAATGTAAATATCTTTGTAGAACTTCCATCTGAGATAAAAATGTCTCCTGATCTACAACTGATGAAAGCATCAGTTGCAACTACCCAAGGTCTTCCTAAAATTAATGGATGTCATCCTAATTTATTCTTGGTTGTTAAAACCATGAAATCGACAGGATATTCCTAAGAATATAAGGATACAAAATATCTTCTAACACACCATCAAGTTTGATTACAGACCTATCTACTAATTGTAATAATGTTGGTGTGTATTGAAGATTAGGAAGTTTCAGTTGATCCATAATTTCTTTACTCATTATGTTTATGGCTACTCCTAGATCAATCAGTGTGTTTGGTATTTCAATTCCACTAATGTGAATTTTCACAATGGGACTTTTTGGGTCTAAATATTTATGCATTGTTTCCTTCCCCACCATGATGTATGCAATTCTCCTAGCAACTAATTGGATTATTTTTATGTCCTTTCTTTTTCTTTGAGTACTCAATTCCTTAATTTTTTTTGCAAAAATTGGTATTTATTTTATAGATTTCAATAAAGGAATTTTTATAAGAAAAAATTTCAATTCATCCATCATATCATAATCATGTAATATGATTTGTTTTTCTACTCCTTTATCAATTTTCAACCTTTCAGGAAAAGGTGGTCTTCTAATAGACACTGAAGGTTGTTCTATAATAGGAGTATCATCAGAAATTATAGGAATATTTTATGTTTGATCACTTTCTTTTTTAGGAAGAGAAATTTCTTCCTCTTCAGACCTATTATTATTTTTTGGAGAATTTTTCTTTTTTTCCTGAATAACAACAAAAGGTTTCTTCTTTTCTAATACTCTACCAAATCTTAATTGAACATTATTTAGATCTAGTGGAGTTATTATATAAGTTTGAGAATTCTGCCCTTCCATGTTGTAAATAGATTTATTATTTGGATTTGGAAGTGTTTGAACAGGTAATTGATTTGGTTTTTGTGCAAATGGTAAAGAGAGTTATGGATTTTCATTTTGAACTTGAGCTTGAGGTAATTGATTATTCTGAGGAAACAATTGTGGCGGAAAATTTTGATAGGGTGGTGGATATTGTTGATATCGAGCATACCTTCCATAAGGATTCTTCCATCCTTGATTCCAAGATTTTGGTTATGGTTAAGCCCAAGGATGCCATGGCATATGTGAATTCCAATTACTTTGTGAAGATTGTGCAAATGTTGAGGATTAAAATTTTGATTTTGATTTTGAGGATTTTTCCATGTTCTTCTAGCAATAGAGCAAAGAGGGTCTACCTTATTTGGCATTCCTTGTTCACTGTATGCAGCCCTAAGACATGGTATAGAGGTGCATTCTTTAGTATCATGATTCTCTATACATATTACACAGGTTTCTATGGTTTTAAAGTCTAAAGGACATTCTCTTAAAGCACGTTTCTTTCTACACCTAAGATAGAAGATAGATAATGCAATATTTTCAACTTTTTTCTTGTTTTGTATTTTAAGGGTGTCAATTTTCTCACAAAGACTCCCTAAAATATATGTTTTAAAATTATCAATAAAATTACCTAATTTATTCCCTACTAACTGTCCCAACTGCAGATTTATTTATTCTTGATAAGAGAGGATCCCTTGGATTTTTCCTGATTCGTGATTTACCCCCTGAAATATGTACACATAACTCACAAATTTCTACAAATGGTAACTGAGAAACGTCTCCTTTTCCCATTACATTGAGGATATCGATAAACTCATATCTAATGGATTTGAGTAGGAGAGATTTCAAAGTTTCATCATCCAGATTATTCATTTTTGCCTTTTTAATATTATAAACAAATCTTCAATATTTTCTTCTTCCTTTGTGCCATTTTAAAAACTTCATCTTTCATGCTATGAGGCATACAATAATCCTTATATTTCTCTAAGAATGCTTCTTTCATTTATGTCGATGTTCCTATATAATTCGTTCATAAACTCATAAACCATTTTAATGTTGAATCCTTTAAGGTAGTAGGGAACAATTTTAATTTTTTACCATCATGTACCTAATCATATGATCTGCATAATACTTCAAATTCGAAGAGAAATGTTTCTGGATCTTCACTTCTTATTCCATGAAAATTAGGGAGGATGGAAGGTGAGATATTTTTCATTGTGTATGTTGGATCTTCATTGAGAATAGGGAATCCAAAATATTCTGGATCTCCCTTACCTCTACCTCACCCACTTCCACCTCCTCTATTTCCTCCTCTACCTCCTCCAATATTAGGTTGTTCGCCATTGACATTGTGTACTTCTCCTTCTCCCTCTTCAACCATGATGGATTCTTCAGAACTAATGTAAGTATCTGGTTCTACAACGATATTTTCTATTTTTTATGGTTCCTATATCAATGGAGAATTTGAATGAATTTATCGTTCCTCTTCTTTACTGACAACTTCTAGTTATTGTCCTAGAATTTGTTCTCCTATTGAAGATAAGAAGATTACTCCTGTGGTTGGGGATGGAGGATTTTCTTCTTCAATTAAAGCTTTGGTAGATGAAGTAGGTGAATACCTGGGTTGGATTTGAGATCTTAGGATTTAATTAATTCTATGTTGGCCACCTACGTATGGAATTTGAGTTTGAGCAGATGGTGTGGAACTTCGAGGTCAGGGTGGAGTGAGTGATGATGTGGGAATCAGACTTCTTCCTCGTCCTATAAACCTACCTTTAGAATCTCTCTCCCTATGCATATCATGTTTTATTTCTAATACTTCTATTTAAACTTCCCTGGAAATGACGCCAAAATTTTTAGTCAATTTAATGTTCTTAAATTGCAAGCATAAATTATCAACCGGAGTTAGTAAACTGATGAAGTGTACGTGCACTATATGTGCTAGAGTCTTTGTCGTTAGAGTGATGATTGAATTTTGAGTTTTGTTATTTTTTGAATTTTTGGAGTAGTATTGAATTTCTATGGATCAGTGAGTTTTAAAGTAAAGTTAGAGAAATCTATCACCTATGTTAAATGTTTTTTACTATAGTTAGTTTCAACCGAACTGAGTATTTTAAAAATATTTTGTGAGATAACTCTTTGCAAATATATGTTCGACTAAATCCTACTTTGTTTTTTTATCAAATTGTTTTGAGATTTTATGTTGCGGCTAAACAGAGGACTAAATCTAAACTAATTATGAAAGCATGAAATATTGTACAAGTCATAGTTTTATGAAAGCACGAGGATTGAAAACTAACTGAAAATAAATCAAAATTATATGAAATACATAGCTTCTATCTACTACAATTTTAACCTGGAATGTAAACGTAATAAAAGAAATAAACTGATCCATCTTAAATGTGAAAGAATAAAAGAGTGCCTCTGTAAAAAAAAAATTAAAGACGAAGTATTGAACTAATTAAACTGAGCTTGGAAATGAAATACGAAACATAGCATTGATCAAATTATAACTATGAAATGACAATGTGATTGAAAAGAATTCGAAAGACTGAAAGAAAATGACCTAATCTGCATGCAAAGGCCCTCCACAACGCAGTAGGTTTCTTTAAAACTAACAACACATCAATGCACGAAAAAGGATCTTCGAATTAAGAGAAAAGTCTTAAACAAATACTCAGAAAAATAAAAGATGGTGTGCCCTGAATACACAAAGTTTCCATGGTTTTATAGAGTGCGTTTAAACAATATGTAATCTCTATGCCTACATGTCTCTTTAGAATCATTATACAAATTAGAAACTTAAACAAATATCGCTATCATGTCAATTTGCTATTAGGGAAGAAAATCGACAAAGTCGTGACATTCTCAAACTCTATTTTTTAGCACTGCTATGTGTTGACTTCCACCATTGACCGCATAACTGTGTGATTTCCTTGATGAATTGGCTCATATAATTAGGAGGAGATCCATGAAAGAATCATCCTCTAACTACCCATATACTCCTTTGTTGAGCTGGCACACCAGAACCCTATTATCAATGGAGGTAACTGCGGATCTGTGAAATAGCTGCAGATTGTGTTAATTTTGTAGCTGAATGTAATATTTTACAAAAAAACAGGTCATATTAGAAAACATGAAAAATAGGATACATAAGTGTTTTACCTTCTAAAAATTATATGGTTGCTTCCTTTTTTAGGTTGATAGTGATGGGAAAAGAAGGAAAACATGGATGCAAAAGGGTGTAAACAAAAAACAATTATGAAACTCTATAGACATCCCAAGCTATCTCTGGTTCCATATTCAGATATTCATTTGCTATATTTTCTGATATATGGTCAAGGAGAGTTAGGGATTTTGAATTCTCCTAAATTTTGTCTCAAACAGTTAATTCAGAATTTTCGCACTAACATATATGTGTGTGTGTTTGTTGGGAGGGGGGGGGGGGTGGGGTATTAGGAAAATCAAAATATTGTAAAAGGATGGAAAACCAACACTAACCTAGTTGATGGGGGATATGGTTTTATAAAAGTAGAGCATTGATAGTGAAAGGAAAAAATCAATTTGGTATTGTTTTTGAATATGCTACCCATGAAAATTGTCAGAAAATCAATTTGTTTCCTTTCATTTCACGTAGATCTACTTGTTATCTTGAAATATTAATCATTTCTTAAACATAGAAAAATTTTCATATATTATCATGCCTAATGCATAACATAATTTATCAACAATATTTTTAACATATTTTATTTCATATAATTAGGTGATAAGGTGATTTCTTCTTAATTCAACTTACTTCTTGATGTCTTTTCTCTCACTATGCCCTATTGGATGATTTGTTAGAAAACTACATTTTTTTTTCTACCATTAATTTGAAATGCACATACACATGGCTATTGGGACTCGCTTTTCAACACCTTCTATGATCTCTCCTCCTAAAATTCTATCAAAGAGTTGATCATCACTTTCCATTTTTCTGGCAGTGAGAGCATGTCACTCCTAGCAAATAATTACTTGGTTCCACTTGATGGGAACTTTCTGTTTAGTCTTTGTGTCAACGTCATCAAGTCTACCAATTGTCAAGAATATTAAGCAACATGGGACCTAAGTTTCGTTTCATCGGGTTAACAATCAAGTGGGATTTGTTGTTAATTCAGTTTAAATAAAACAAAAAATTTAAAATAAAATAAAAGCATAAAATTCTCAAGCCCATGCTTTTTTCCCATGGTGTTCTTAACCTATGGTATTTTCCCATGGTATTCTTCTCTAATGTGGCCTATTTAAATATTAAAATTAAACCATCCTAGATCCATGTTAACTCCAAATGTACCAAGCACGGAGAGGGTCAAATATATTTTCATTGCAAAAGAGGTTTGTACCTCAAGAGAGAGATTTGATCCCTCTCAGTGCTTGAAATCTAGATTTGATATGGATCTAGGTTGGTTATACTCTAGAAATGGTTTTTCTTTTAGTTTTGATTTTTTTGTAACTTTAAGATTAATTTGATGATGGATTTTTAGTTAACAATGTTATAATTTGTATCATGCAAAAGTTCTCTGCAAATTTAAAAAAAGTAGATGAGATTTGTATGATTTGTGGTGGTGGTGGTTTTGGCGGTAGTGGCAGCAGGAGTAAACTATTGATTTAGTGGGCCCAACCTGTGAGATTATGTTTCATATTGGTCATCGTTGATTCTTGTCACTTTTTTATGCTCTTGACATTATTATTTTGTTTCAGATTTATGGAACTTCAACTGCATAGACATCATCAGACAAGAAATGTGAAAGTGGGGCAGCGATAGTTTTGGAGCTACGAGCAACATTTCATTTGTTTTGGTTCAATGGGACGGATGCAAAAAACATAACAAATATTTTGGTCCTCTCAGGAGTTATAAGAAGTGCAAAATGGCTTTCAATTGATGTGTTAGACATTTATGGAGACCCTAAAGTGATAATAGACTGGGAAAACATGAGATCATCCTTCCAATTCCTGGTCCTGTCAAATTGGATGAGGATTAAAATATTGAATAGGGCTTTCAATAGGATCTCCTTCTCTCACATTCATAGAAAATAGAATGCATTGGAAAATGGCTTATCAAAAGAGGGGAGCGATATCGATCCAGGTAGGTTCAAATTTTCCTTTCTAATCAATGGATCTATTCAAGAAACAAGCTTCATAACATTATAATATATCTGGAACAAGCTATTAGTGTTCTATGCAGGTAAAGAGAAAAAATAGGTAGGGCTAATTTTGATGCACAAGGGCTAGCAGGATTCAAGTTTTCACAATAGTTTTGGGATGAGGAAATCAGTGGGCTATGTTGGTAAAGCTTCAAGCCTCAACAATTTTTTTGAGTATGGTCTTATAAAGAATATGTGTAATTTAATTTCCAAATGCAAATATGTGCAAAAGAAACATTTTTCTAAGTCATGCTATGGAAAACATTTGTTTAGGAAGTTTTAAGGTCTCTTGAATCGTTAGTTTATGTCCTTCATCACAAGGATGTAAGCATTTTAGAAAATCAATGTATTTTAAACAACTTTTTATTAATGAAAGTGTTTTCTCCACACCCCAAAAAAATAAATAAAGAAAAAAACAAAAATAGACAAAAACTATGTAGATATTTTATTTCTAGTATTATTGTTGGATAAAGAAAACAGATGAAAGAAAATATCCAAGCTTACAACATTTATTTTTATTTGCAGTTGTTAAGTTATTCTATTCAATGAGGAAGAGGATGGTTAAAATGTTTGCCTCATTTTCAAAACATATTCAAATGTGAATGAATTAACTTTTTTATTTTTAGTTGTAAAGTAAATTATTCCTTATCCCATTGTCCAAAAGTTAAATTGCTTATTTGTATGTTTGTAACCAAAAAAATTGGTGACAAATATGTCAGGTTTATGCAGATTGGTCACAAATATGTCAGATTTGCAAATTGATCACAAATATGTCAAAGTTTAAATCCCATGGTTGGTTATTATTTCATTTGTTAGGTTTAAATCTCATAGTTAGCTATTATTAAGTTGTTAATGGTAATATTAATGTCAGGATTGAATATTATTATTAAAGTGTTAATGTAAGTTTAAATTTTATGGTTGATTATTATTAAGGTGTTGTAGTAATATAAAATTTCAACTTATTTTTATTATTAATGTGTTAATGTTATATTTCGATTTTATGATTGAAAATTATTAAGGTATTGTAATGCACAATATAAATTTATTTCTAGGAAAATATTATTATTTTTCTAAATCAATATAAATTTATTTCTGAGAAAATATTATTATTTTTCTAAATCAATGTAAAATATAACTATTTATTTGTACTCATTTTTAACAATTACTCTTCCATAGTTATCTATTATTAAGTTGTTGCACTGTAATACCTTTTAACAAAAAATAAATCATTTAATATCTAAATGTAGTAGAAAAATTTTTATATATATATACATAATTTGAAAAGTAATATATATGTTTGTTGTTAAAATGTTTTTTTATTAAATTACATTAATTTGTTTCTCTTGCTTTTCATTAACTTGAATGGTAAACTAGGTTCCAGGTTCCGTCAAAGAAGTTTTTTTAGCCATAATCATACATAGGTGGAAGTTGACTCAGCGGTTTCAATTCCTATAAACGTGTTAGATGCAAGGTTTTGTGACACGTGTCACCCGAGATTAATTTCGAGCAACAACAAAATCAGCCTGGCGTTAACATAAACGAGCAACGTGTTATTGACCTGACCACATGTCAGTGTACTTGATATTTTATTTGAATCCAGTTCCTTCCTCATGCTCATCCCATTGTGCTTCCATGGTCATCTTCTTGTTCGTATTCTCTTGCTCTACTATCATAGAATCCAACTTCTTATCCTTGTGCTCACGGTCTACTGTCATAGAATACAGTTGCACATAACATGTCAGGATTTGGTGGGTCACTTGGCTCATTTTATTGCAGATAATGTAGCACACAATGTCAAAAACTTCATTTTCCTGCAAAAAAAAGGTTTTTATCCATTAATACTATGTTCTCACACTAATCGCTTTTAGTATTTGGACTTTTAATGCATTTATTTGTTTTCTTATGTAAACGTGTATCACTTCATCGTTAGAAATTGTCTCTAGTAGTTTGCATATATACATTATATGGATTTTAATATCTATAAGTTATGGTTGCTGTGGCTACTCTAATTCCCGACATAAAATTACTCCCCACATATTCCATTGCAACCTGCAACCCCTCGCAAGTTTACCAGAAAATGGAAAGATTGAAACCAACCCTATCAAACCCAATAGAAATAGAGTAAATTAATACTATGAGAATTTACCAGACAATGGAAAATCTGAAACCAACCCTATGAAAGCCAATGGATTTAGAGTAAATTAGTCCTAGGAGAAGTTAAATTTTATCAAAAGGAAACGATAGCAATGACCTAATTTTCGACATGCCACACTTCTATGCCCTCCCCGACAATCATTAGATTCATGTTCACTTGACATTCCTAGGCCTCATTTCCACCTTCATTGGCTTCACCACCCTTTTGTTGTGTTTCACTGGTGTCTTTGGCTTTACTCTCTGAAGGTTTATTGAACTTACCCTCCTTTCCAGAGTTTAAGGATTGCTTCTCCTCCTACCTCCTTTCTCCAGACTCTAGCCTCAAAACAATATACATTTACAGGATTATGTGTGGTATTGTTTCATCCAACGACAAAAAGTGCTAATTATTGTACTAGCCATTATAAATTGTTTACCATATTATTATTATTTTCAATCATTTACCATATATGTCGATATTTATTAATAATAAATAAAATATGTATTTTTTTCTTAGGCTCTTCTAAATTTTATGTATTATAGAATCCTTCGATGATTCAATTAATATGTTATCAACTATTCATATGTTATTGATTTTATGTCACATTTTCAATGATAAGGTATTTTTTATTTACAAATAGCTATATGGGATTGGCAATGATGATATTCACATAGTATTGTTCATGTATTTATGTCTCTCTTTACATTGTAATGAATTTGTATTTCTATTTTTTTTCAATGAAATATATATTATTTATATTTCTCCATTTTAAACCATAAAAGCACATATAAAACCAACTTGAATATATCATTTGGGATTCCTTTCATCATTTTTTAAATATATAATGATATCCTCTATTATTTATATTTGTGTATTCACAAGCATATCCACACATATGTTATATTATTGAGTATTTATTTAATTAATTTCTTTAACTATATATTATTTATATCTTGATTATTAGTATATTAATCTCATCTTTTCAACCATTAATTTATTATTATAATCATTTTATTTTTATTCTAAACTATCTTCATTTGTTACTTGCGTTTAACATGCTTTCAACTTTTACAAAGATGAAGAGTATCATCTTTTTTTAAATAAGCGACATACTACTTACTATCTCGCCTTTGTTTTCAAAAAATGATGACACAACTCACTGAAAATATTATTTCATCATTTCTCTCTATGTCAAGTGATGTTCAACTACTGCTACAAATTGTTGATCTCAACATTATTCACTTAATCCAAAGTTTGACCTTACAATATCTATATGTCCTCTCCAAATTGATGGGTTGAGGAAAAAATAGTATATTCGACCACATAGGCTATTGTATTGATAAAGGGCTAAAAAATAAATTTCCCAATGTTGAGGAAACATTGTGCAACAATTGAGTTAGCTAGAGAAAAAACACCCAAATTTGGGGGTTGCACTCACAACCACTCACATTTGGGTGCCCATGAGAAATCTATAAATAAAAGAGATTCAAAATCAAATTAGGAGCCTCAAATTGGAATCAAATACATATTTTATTTGAGTTGTGGCTCTTAGGGTTTTAAGACCCCTTTCTCCTCTACTAATTTTGCTGGTGAAAGATTCCACCATAGTTAGTAAACCATTTTCTATCTTTCATTCTGTTTTGGACAAGAAATAATTTATCTATCTAGAAAAACTCAAACTCATTGAATTTATTCAAGAAAAATATAAGGTGGTTTTAGGTGCATTCTTCTCTAGACAAGTGGTTTTTTCTATGGAATAATTGAGGATATATTCCTGGTTTTTTCAATGGGTAGACTAAGGCACTTAGCCCCCCATGAGGTAGAGCTCAAGCCCCTTTCTGAGGAAATTCAACCTCCGAGTGGTAGATTCAACCCCTCTCCTAAGGGAGCTTGTTTAAGGAAAAATCCCTATTACAAACAAGAGTGATCTCCCTAGATCCAGTACCGAGATCTAAAACAAAACAAACAAGAACATGTTGTTGAGAAATCAATGCTAGTATAATTAGGATTTTGATTCGTCTTTCTTGATAATTAATTGTGAATTATGTTGGCTTCTTTTAATTCTTTTTTATATTACCTTTCATCAATCAATTACCAATTTTTATGTGTATGAATATCACAAAAACATGAGACGTAAGATGTAGGCACCCTACCAGGGAAAAAACCCTATCTAAGGGAAAACCCAATCAAAATCTCGTAATTTAATAGTTTTCCTTAGATAACCCAAGACTCTTCAACCCAGACACAAACTTACTCTAACCACCAATTCAACCCTTCCTTCTAGAAGCTTTGATTTATACCTTTGATGCTATAGCAGCAAAACTTCGACTTATGCAGCAACAAGACTTCGACCCCTGAAACTTCAACCTTCTACAACTTCGACCTCCTGCAACTTTGACCTTCTGCAACTATATAATTTCGATCCTACAACTCCAACACTTCAATCTTGCAACTTCCTAGTAATTTCGTAGGGGAGAGAGAGAGAGAGATAGAATATCCCAAGAACTTTGATTCTACAATTTTCCTCCTCCTTCTTGCACTTCGTGCTTTTTCCCGCACTGATTCTTGCATATCGAACTTGTTGAGTTGGTGAGAAATTAGATTGAACTGAACATGTATATATAGGCTTCTTGTGGGTTGAATTTATTCTTTGTGGGCCAACTTCATCAGACAAGGGCCGACTTGGTGTGGAAGTGACAAAATTTATTTTTGACTAAAAAATAATTATTTTTACATGATTCAAAAGCCCAAGAAGGGTCTCATAAAATGTACAATGACTCTAATGACTCAATCTAAATCATAGGAGACCTCAATAGGTACTTTGACTAATAAACTGATGACCCAAGCATGAAACCCGTGCTTTAATAAGTCATTGTAATAATAAGAAAAAAAAAAAATTTCATTCTTTTGATAAGTACATTTCATAATGACTCAAATACAATTATGAAGACCGAACCTAGTTACATTCTTCAACACTCCCTCTTAACTAGGGAGGTATTCATATACAAGTACAAGGAATGTCTCAAAACATATGAACTATGAATAATTTAGGCACCGTAATTCCATGGACTAAATTCCTAACCAAGGAAATCTATCCAAGGTCACCAAACAATTTAGGCACTCACGATGCCACGGACTAGATTCTTAACCATCAGGATTACTTTCTAACCATCAACCCAAGGATACAGGTGCATATATGAGGTCATAGCTCCATGACCAATGCCACCCTCCCTACTTCAAGATCCAGACATCAACACATAGTTTCGGCGAGATGTCCTCCCAAGGAATGTGTATCACACACAAAGCCTCAACAAATCTCTTTCAAACTTTTATCATCATCAACAAGATTAGAAATATAAACTAAACCAAGAATGCTTCTAAGATATTCAAAATTCTTATTAGGAAGAAACTTTGTTATTATATCAACTACTTGATTGTCAGTCAGGACATATTGTAGCTTCACAATCCCATCCTGCACGAAGCTCATAATGTAGTGGAAATTATTGTTGATATGCTTGGTCCTAGCATGAAACATTGGATCTTCAAACATCTTAATGTAGCTTTGATTGCCACAGTAGGACTCAGAGGATTCTCAAATAAATCTGTCAGAAGCTTCCTCAACAATACAACCTCCTTTCCTACTTCACATGCAACCACATATTCTACTTCAACGCTAGTCAAAGCAACATGATATTGCTTTATACTCATCCATGAGATCATAGTAGACCCCAAACTAAATCATGCACATGTAGTGCTTCTTCCATCAGTCTCACTGCCACTCCAATCAGAATCGGTGAAACCTGTTAGTTTGACTTCCTTGCTATCGTACTTTAGGAACTGAAGTATAGTGCCCTGAAGATATCTAAATATATTCTTGGCAGATATCCAATGATCATGACGAGTATCCAGATGAAATTGACTAAGAATGTTCACAACAAAACATATATTTGGCATTATTTACCACATACAATAACGAACCCACCAAATTATGATAGGAGGTAGGATCTACGAGACTTGAGTCAGAGCTTCTCAACTTCTTAAGATTGGTGATCATGGGAGTAGTCATGGGCTTGGAATCCATCATCCCAAATTTCTGCAACAACTTTATTATATACCTTCCTTGCCCCAGATATATCTCCCCAAGTTTCTACGATACTTCCAAACCTAGGTAATAGTGCATCCGTCCCATATCCTTCATCTTAAATTCGGCTGCCAATATCTTCTTTCATTCGTGTATACTTCGCTCCACATATATGATAAATATATCATCAACATATAGTAGAATAATGGATGGATCATTATCCACAACCTTGATGTAGAGATTTGGATCAGCAATACTTTTCACGAACCCAATTATTAGAAGGTTTGCATCCATTCTTGCATACCATGCCCTAGGATCTTGCTTCCAACCACATAGGGCCTTCTTGAGTCTACATACATGAGTGTCTTTATTATTTACTTCAAATCCTTTAAGTTGTTCAATGTATACTTCTTCATCGATATTCCCATTCATGAATGTTGTCTTCGCATCCATTTGATGGATATTCCATCCCATTGTAGTAGCCAAAGAAACCAAGGATCTTATTGTAGCATACCTTGTGGTGGGTGTAAAGGTTTATTCATAATATATGCATTCCTTTTGAGAGAAACCCCTTGCAACAAATCTAGATTTGTACTTGTCTATGCTTCCATCAATAGCGTGCTTGATCTTGTAGATCCATTTAGATGTGACAACCGATTTGTCACTTCATCTAGGAATGATTTCCCAAACCAAATTCTTCATGATGGATTGATATTCTTCTTGCATTTCCTTCTTCCCTACTTCTTGATGAGAAACTTATTCAAATGTAGTTCGCTCAACTTCAATTTTTGTCATGTATGCAACATGTCTAGAATATCTTTTTGGAATTTTTCTTTCTCTAAAGGTTTCTTTCACAACTCCATATCCTTCAACATATTCAAGAGTATCTTTTAGCAAATTTGGCCTCTTCCTTGTGTTAGGTATGAACACAGGTTGAATATGATCACTTGGTCCTTCTTCTTCCTCTTGAATTTTAGTAGGATTGTCATGGTGTACTTCTTCTTCTTCGAATGTTGGTATATATTAATCATTAGAATCAATAGGAATATCTTTGGATCATTTGTAGGCATGATATTCATCAAATATAATTTCCATTCTTACTTCGTTATGTCTTCCTTCCTTGATGAAGATTCTATATTATTTTTAAGAGAGACTATAGCCAATGAATATCCCTTTAATGCTTTTATAATCTAACTTCTTTCACTTTTCCTTTGGAATGTGGATATAGGCGGGACAACCAAAGATTCAGTGATGGCACGCACTTGGCTTCTTCCTTGTGAATGCTTCCTCGGGTGTCATATTCTCAAGAATTATATGAGGACTTCTATTTTGAATATATACTGGTGTCGTCACTACTTCTCCCCATAGAAATTTTGGTAAGCCTTGAGCAAAGATCATTGTTTGCATACCTTCTTCAATTCTCCTATTCTTTCTTTCGAACACTCCATTTTGTTCGGGATAGTAGGGAACAATGAGCTCCCTCTTAATTAATGCTTCTTTACAATATGTGATTAATAATTTAGAAGTGTATTACCCACCATTGTTTGATCTAAAAGTCTTTATTATTCTTTCAGTTAGGGTCTCCACTTCATATCTAAACTCCTTGAATTTCTCAAATACTTCATCCTTTTTTCTAGAGAAGGTAGAGCCATGTATTTCTAGAGTGATCATCAATGAATGTCACATAGTAAAGATGACCTCGAAGTGATTTATCAAACATAGTCCCACACACATCTGAATGAATGAGGTCTAATATTTCTTTAGACCTTGTTTCACTCTTTGTAAATGGTTTCCTTGTATTTGTACCCAAAGCACATCCCTTGCAAATTCCTTCACAATCTTCTCTAATATTGGGACTGCCATTAACTAGTTTATTGAGAGAGGGAATGATCTTGTAGTGTAGATGTCCATATATTATATGCCATATCTCAATGGGATTGATTTCCATATGAACTAGGGCTAGAGGATATGGTGTTATGACTCTATATATACTTCCTTCACAAACTTTAATAACCCTAGCAAAATCGATGCTTGAATACTTTCCCCAAACCAAAACCTTTCCATCAACAAAATCAAATCTATCCCCTTTATCTTCTAAGCAAGAAATTGAAAGAAAATTCTTTTACAAATTTAGAACATACATTATATTTTTTAGATTTAGCTTAGCTCCATTCTTCAACTTCAAAGATGTTGATCTGAGACCTCTAATAGCATAGCTTTTTTTGTCTCCCAATTCCACTGCATGAGAATATGGTTACTTTGATAGAGTGTCAAGTTTTTTACTTTCCCTTGTCATGTGCCTTGATGATCCACTATCAATAATCCATGCATTGTCATCATTGTGTGAACCTGTAAGTGCATCCAATAACCCTTGGCTTTTTACCTTGTTGAATAAGTAGTAGAATATCTTCTTGGTCCAGCTTCCTACAGTATTGAATCCCATTTTCTTGTATCTTATCATAGAGGGAGTAACCATTTATTTTGAGCCAACAGAGTGATATCCAATTTTATATGACCTTAGCTTTGATACCATGTAGAGAAATCAATGCTAGTAGAATTATGGTTTTGATTCCTCTTTCTTGATAATTACTTCTGAATTATGTTGGATTTTTTTAATTCTTTGTTATATTATCTTTCTTAAAGAAATTACCAAATTATTTGTTTATGAAGATCACAAAAACAAGAGACACAAGATGTAGGCATTATGCAAGAGAAAAACCCCTATCTAGGGGGGAACACAGTCAAAATCTCTTCCTTCAATAGTTTTATTGAGATAAACCAAGACTCTTCAACCTAGACATAGACATCCTCCAACAACCAAGTCATCCCCTCCTTCTAGAAGCTTCAATATAGACCTTTGACCTTGTAGTAGCAAAAATTTGACCTATGCAACAACAGCAGTTCAACCGTAGCAACTTCGACCCCTGCAACTTCGACCTCCTGCAACTTCGATCTTCTGCAACTTTGACCTCCTACAACTTCGACCTTATACAACTGCATAATTTCGATCCTGAAACTCCAACACTTCAATCCTACAGCTGCAAAATAATTTCGTAGGAGAGAGAGAGATAGAATAGCCTAAGAACTTCAATCCTAGAATTTTCCTTCTCCTTCCTGCACTTCACACTTTTTCCTGCACTGCTTTTTACATATCGAACTTGTTGAGTTGGTGTTCAAGTAGATCGAAATTCACTTGTATATATAAGATTCTTGTGGGTCAAGTTTCTCCTTAATAGGCTAACTTCATCATGCAAGGGCCGACTTGGTGTGGAGGTGACAAAATGAATTGACTCAAAAATAATTGTTTTTACATGAATCAAAATCCCAAGAAGGGTCTCATAAAATGTACAATGACTCTAATGACTCAATATAAAGCCTAGGTGTCCTAGAAGGGGAATTTTACTAATAACATTATGACCCAAGCATGAAACCCATGCTTTAATAAGTCATTGTAATAATAATTAATTTTTTCTTTTTCATTCTTTTGATAAGTACATTTCATAATGACTCAAATACAATTATGAAGATCGAACCTAGTTACATTCTTCAACACATGTGACTTTCCCTAGGTTAAATACAACCAAATCATTAATGAAAACAAAAATGAGATGACCTTGTACCTTTCAATGAAGGTTTTCCTCGTTGGTTGTTTGAAATGTTGTAGATCCCAAATTTTCCATCAATTCTCCAAAGGAAAATATCTGCAAACAACATAAACAAACAAACCATCAAAGTAAATATAATCCAAAAATGATTTGATGAAACTTATATATTACATGATCGAGGATTTGTATATTGAAAATTCTTAAACCGATATAAAATAATTTGTGGGAAAGCAACATATAACTATATTAATATATAAAGAAGAGGTTACAACCTAAATCTTCCTTGATGTTGTAGGTACGTTTCTAGTTTTCCTTTGTTTCAATGCCTTACCTTCAAAATTATTGAGATTAGAATTCTGATATTTTAGCAAATTTCACCAAAGACAAATCCTTTTTGAGATTTACCAACCAACCATCTCAATCAGATATGGTTGTACTTATAGGCTTGGGAAGGGATAGTAGGAGGATAAGGGATGGAGGTTGTTGATTTTTCCAGTAAAATAGTTGCAATTACTTTATTTTTGAGCTACAATAATTACATATATGTGTGTGTGTGTGTGTGTGTGTGTGTGTGTGTTGATTAGTGCATCAAATAAATCATTAAGTAATTATACTTAAGAAATTCAGCCAAATATACAATAGAGTAATAAAAATTACAATGCACAAGGGACAAGAAGATTTTACCCTTCGAAAATGCATAATGGGGAAAAACCCAATCGACCTTTTCCTTAGAGAATCAATGCAACAAGAGATACATTAAAGTCAACTAACCAACATAACGACCAACCACTAAGGACCAAGTTAACTCTCCATAATTATATCCAAATTAGCTTTGCAACAAGGTTAAGAAACGTCCTCCAAGTCTGCCTCAGAAATCACACTATGCCACAGATATCAACCTCAGAATTCACACTATATCACAAATATAAACCAAATATATAAGGTCTCCAAGAGGGATGAAATTTTACTGCAATTCATCCTCATAATGTGCACTCATCCATAAAGATATGTCACAAGGATGAGGTATCCAAAAAGGGCTAAAACATGTTCTCTATATCAACCTCCAAATTCGAATAATGCCACGGAGATGGTTCTTCAGATCTGTGTACTAAAATGAAAACCCCTCACATTATATCATAGAGAAATCATGTCATAGTTAGAAGTCTAGTTCTTGGCCTCCTTGATTTCTAGAGTGAGCAGGTATCTTCCTTTGTTTTTCGTCCTTATGATCCTTTTCTTTTTTTCACTAAACAAAGATACATTGATGATCTAAAGTGTCTTGGTAGAGAGTGAATATGCTCTATTTATAGTATTTCTCTCATGCAAATGGGTGTGTCTCATGGGAAGGTTGACTTGAACTTGGAGGTTCAACTTGGTCACTTATGTAGGTAAAATACAAATTCAAAATTTCATTTTTTCCCCGCTCTTGATGAGCTTATAATATTTTTATTTTTTAATACAAAATAAATATTTTCCTTTTCTTGCAAGCATGAAGAATGTGCCTCAAAAAAATTTACTAATTTATTGTTATCTATTTCCGGCTCCTCTCCAACATCATTTCCCTTCCCTCCACTATTTATACCTTGACCTTCTGCGACCTTCTTTCATTCTTCATTCTCGTCCTGATGATGGATCCCCGTTGGGATTCGAAACGCCGACCAATGTTTTATGATACTGTGGATAATCCGGATTCTAAAAAAAAACGAAAACCACAGAAGTTTTAAAACCATAATTAGTTCCCTACACGGAGGGGAGTCTTGGGTAGATATTTGTTATCTGGAGAAAACTCGAATTAAGATTGAAAGAAGGGCCGCAAACCTCCAAAAATTAATTTATTGTTATCTATTGTCGGCTCCTCTCCAACAGCATTTCCCTTCCCTCCACTATTTATACCTTGACCTTCTGCAACCTTCTTTCATTCTTCATTCTCGTCCTGATGATGGATCCCGTTGGGATTCGAAACGTTGACCAATGTTTTATGATACTGTGGATAATTTGGATTCTACAAATAACAATAACCACAAAAATTTAAAAACCATAATTAGTTCCCTACACGGAGGGGAGTCTTGGGTAGATATTTGTTATCTAGAGAAAACTCGAATTAAGATTGAAAGAAGGGTTGTAGACCTCCAAAAAATAATTTATTGTTATCTATTGTCGGCTCCTCTCCAACAACATTTCCCTTCCCTCCACTATTTATACTTTGACCTTCTGCAACCTTCTTTCATTCTTTATTCTCGTCCTGATAATGGATCCCCATTGGGATTCGAAACATCGACCAATGTTTTATGATACTGTGGATAATCCGGATTCTACAAATAACGATAACCAAAGAAGTTTTAAAACCATAATTATTTCTCTACACGGAGGGGAGTCTTGGGTAGATATTTGTTATCTGAAGAAAACTCAAATTAAGATTGAAAGAAGGGTCGCAAACCTCCAAAAATTAATTTATTTTTATCTATTGTCGGCTCCTCTCCAACAGCATTTCTCTTCCCTCCACTATTTATACCTTGACCTTCTGCGACCTTCTTTCATTCTTCATTCTCGTCTTGATGATGGATCCCCGTTGGGATTCAAAACGTCGACCAATGTTTTATGATACTGTGGATAATCCGGATTCTATAAATAATGATAACCACAGAAGTTTAAAAACCATAAATAGTTCCCTACACAGAGGGGAGTCTTGGGTAGATATTTGTTATCTGGAGAAAACTCGAATTAAGATTGAAAGAAGGGTCGCAGACCTCCAAAAATTAATTTATTGTTATATATTGTCGGCTCCTCTCCAACAACATTTCCATTCCCTCCAATATTTATACCTTGACCTTCTGCGACCTTCTTTCATTCTTCATTCTTGTCTTGATGATGGATCCTCGTTGGGATTCGAAACATCGACCAATGTTTTATGAATCATACTGTGGATAATCCGGATTCTACAAATAACAATAACCACAGAAGTTTAAAAACCAAATTTTATTTTACAAATATAATTCATATTTCAATATTACAAATACAAATGATAATATTATGAAGACCAACCATAGCTACAAAATTCAACATAGGTTTAGATCCAAAAAGTTACAGATGCTATCCAGATCCAAATCGCTCGGAAGAGATGCCATCCATGAGGCTTCTTATTCTATAAGCTTCTCATACATTTTATTTTTACCTTTGTTAAAATAGTGTCGCACCCTGTGAATGAGTAACATGTGACAATGTCACAATATTTCAGGTATGCAACCTACGACATTAAGCAATGTCATAAGTTGTCGATGTGCAGATTGTGACATCCTTTTGAATTAGGGTCTTTCAAGGTATTTCCACAAGATACTTATCTTCCAGAGAAAGGTTTTTATTCCATATTTTCTGATATTAATGGAAATGATACTTCGAATGATGAAGGATAGGGGTGCAACATCAATTTCCATGAATGTGAAAAAATAATGTGTAACACAACTCACCCCCTCTGAGGCAGAGCTTGGTCCCCTTTCTAATCCAATTAAACCTCCTTGAGGCGGAAATCATCCCCTATTTTGAGGCACAACTTGGCTCCTTCTCTGAGGAAAACTCAACATCCTTTCGTGAGGTAGGATTGAGATGGTTTTACCATTTTCTAAGACAATTATCCTAATGCAAGCTGGTGATTTCTCTTGAGATAGTTCAATACTTTCCTAAAGTTTTCTTAGGCATATTTGCCACATCTTGAGGTAGTATTTCTAAAGAAGGAATCTTCTATTGATTTGTTGCAGGAGCTTATTGTAAACTATAGACAATAGATTAAGAAAGAAACCGAGGTTATGTAAGATATTAGTAGGATTCAATTAAATTAGTGAATCTAATTTGCTTACAGATAGTATTGGATTAGTAAAATATTGGTTGAGTACATTGTTGGTTTTCTTGGACAATCAATATTGCTCATTCTGGATTTAATAATATCGTATTGTTGTAGATATTCTACTATTGTTATTGCAAAATATTTGTGTTTTATGAAGAGTTTCTTGTTATTGTGTGAATACATGCACCCCTATTGATTGGAAACCCTAGTTGAAAAAGAGATTCCCTAGGACATTACAATGGTATCAGAGCTAAGCATCCATATTTTGAGTGCATGTGCCTTGTATGCTTCCAAAAGATATAAGAAACATATCAGTAAGAAGAAAGATGAACACCCATCATCCATCCATGGGAGATAGAGTAGGGAAAGGAGAACGAGATCCTGGCATCCTACTGAATGAAATACTCTAGGGATAATAGAAAATAACCAACATGTTAATGCAAGGAAAACAATAGATGGCACAAGTTATTGTCAAACCCATAAAAAATATAAGTAATAGTGGACTAAATGTTGGTAACATGGTTGGTGCTAAAGGAAGCAACATTCATAATCCTGGCTCTTCTAATTTTTTTTGGTTAAACAAACAACAAGACAACCAGTGGAAGGATTCACAAACCCTTACTTCCTTAATTTTTAGTTAGTTATAAAAAAATGACCCAAGAAGCGGTAGAGCCGAATGGACTCTTTAATGAATTCTTTCAGGAGTATGTAACACTATAAGATAATACATAAGAATCCATGTAATTCCAAGAATAAAGGAACACCAAATACAGAAACAAACCCAAGGGGAGACCTAATTCTAATGTAATGTACAAGGTAAGTAGACCATCACTCCCTTCTTTTGATGGATCATCTAAATTTTCAACGAGAGCTTGGGTGCAAAAATTGGACACCTAATTTAAGCTCAATCCTATGTTAGAAACAAATGTTATCCAATTCACCACACTACATCGAGAAGGAGAAGCACATTATTTTTGGTACCATGGACTGGTTATGTTGGGCCATGCAAAAATCAATTCGTATGTAGACTTTACATAAAGGTTGATAGATCAATTCTATTAAAAAAATCCTAACATACACTTCATAGAGTTGGCACAAATCAAATAGACAAGATCACTAGAAGAGTTCATTGCAAATTCAAACAAACCACAGTCATGGTGACATACATATCTAAAGAAATCTTAGTCATGTTTTTCTTAGAGGCCTTATCTGAACCCCTACAAGGTTGGGTTTTGGAATTCAATCCTGCAACCCTTCAAGATTCCATAAAGAAGACTCAAGATATGGGAAATGAAACAACCAAATCTAAGGCCTCGTCCAAGCCTTTCATCCCTAAAAAAGATAAGGAGAAGAAATTTCAACGTGACTGGAACAAAAGGGAAAACTTGGATGATGAAACTCGTAGTGAACAAAGGTAAAATAAACTTTTATTCACTTGAAAAGAATAGTGGGAGCCAATACATTGATGTTTAGGCAAAGGAAAAATCCACTACATTGAAGTAGTCTTTGATGATGAGAATGAAGAATAAGATCCCACCCCAAATGATGAGCCTAATATCCCAAATAAAGAGAAACACCATGAAGAGGCTAAAGAGGAGGAAAAACCCCATGAAGAGAAGAAACCTTAACCACAAGTTAAGATTGCTTCTCTATTTGGAAACCCCAAGCATTGCACTTTTAGGATTAGGGGAGTTATCAAGGGACAACACATCACAACTTTGGTTGACAGAGGAGAAACAAAAAAACTTGATTGATGAAGCATTAATAGAAAACATAGGACTTCCCACAGAATAATTTGAAGGTCTTGATGTGATAGAGGAAGATGGTTACAACTTGGAATGCATGTGAGTAATTCTAGGTTTGAGTGTAACACTTGGTAATTACACTTTCACTAGTGATTTTTATGTAATAGATCTTGCATATATCAATGTAGTGTTGGGATTTCAATGATTATACTCAGTGGGAAAGTTCATTATGGACTACCAAACAATGGAGATGGAATTTAAAGCACCCAGTTGCAATAAAGTAGTATTTAGAGGCATGTCTAATGGAAGCCCTCAAGTCATTTCTTCCAAAAGAATGGAGGCCATATTTAGGCATGTAGATGTAGAATATGTTGTAGAGTGAAAGATCACAAGCTAGGAGACACCCAATAGTAGCAAGCCATAGTACAAAGCAAACATTCAACAAGTACTGAGCAAACATGCTCAGGTATTTGATGATATTCCCCCAGGATTACTCCTAAAAGAGGATTTAAACATATTATAGAGTTGAAAGAAGGGACCAAGGTCGTAATCACCACACCGTATCAACACCCAAAGAAATTTAAGGATGATATAGAGAAATAAATCTAAGAATTTCTAGCTATGGAACTCAAGTCCATTCACCTCATTAGTGGTTCTAGTTAAAAAGAAAGATGGAACGTGGAGGATGTGTATTGACTATCGTGCACTCAAAAAAAGTACCATCAAGAATATGTACCATATTTCCAGGATTGATGAATTACTAGATGATTTACATGGAGAAATATATTTTTCCAAGATTGACCTACAATCAAGATATCATCAAATTCGGGTTTGATAGCAAGATGTGCCAAAAACAACATTTTGATCCCACTATGGGAACTTTGAGTTCTTGGTGATGCCATTTGGGCTAACTAATGCTCATGCCACATTTTAGTCTTATATGAAAAACATCTTCAATGGGAAGCTAATAAAATTATTACTAGTATTTTTTTAACGATCTCCTCATATATAACAGGGCATGGGAAGACCACTTGGGGCATCTAGACAAAATTTCGAGCATAATGAAAGAATAATCACTTTATTCCAAGGCATCAAAATGAAAATTTGACATGATGGAAATTATTTATTTAGGACATATAATAAGTGCGCAAGGAATGCAAGTAAATTAAGAGAAGATTCAAGGAATATTGGATTGGCCTGCCCCCAAGAATATAATCAGCTACGAGGATTTTTTAGAATTTGCAGCTACTATCAATGGTTTGTTAGAGGATTCTTGCAACTAAGTACATCGTTAACAGATTTGACCAAGAAAGGAGCATTCCGGTGGACAGAAGAATTAGACAAGACATTTAGTAATCTCAAGGAAGAAATGAGCTCATGTCAAGCATTGGCACTTCCCGATTTCAGTCAACCCTTTGTATTAGAATCTGATGCATCAGGAGAAGGAATAGGAGTTGTATTAATGCACAAGGGACATCTAATCACATTAAAAAGTTGGAAGCTTAAATATTCTAAGATACTTTACTCCATATATGACATAGAGATGCTCATTATTATGCATGTCTTGGAAAATTTCAGACAATACTTGTTGGGAAACAAGTTCGTAGTCAAGACAAAAGACAACAATTTACGACATTTCTTGGAGCAAAAAGACCTAAACTATAGATAGCAGAAGTGGGTAAGTAAGGTTCAAGCTTATGATTTGATATTGAATATGTAAAGGCTAAAAATAATGTTTTGGTCGATTCCCTCTCCATAAAAATAGCAACATGTTCCCTCATAGAACTTTAGAAGACTAGAAGGCTCTCATCTCAATGGAATACTCCAAAGACATGTTTTCTTGTGCCATGATGGATGGACTCATTCAAGATGACAAGTACAAGACAATCAATGATATTATTATCTATAAAGAAAAGATATATTTGGTCCTTGAATCCACACACAAGGAGAAAATATTGAAGGCTACGCACAAAATAACATTAGTGGGACATCATGGGTTCTTCAAAACTTATTGACAAATCGAGGAGCGGTTTTCATGGAAATGTCTCAATGATGATGTATTAATTTATGTCAAGGAATGCATAACATGTCAAAAAAATAAGTTCACGCCCACACATCATGTAGGTTTGCTCCAACCTCTACCAATTCCAGAGCAAAAATGGGAGATCATCTAAATGGAATTCATCACAATATTACCCAAAGCACAAGGTAAAGATTACATCTACATAATGGTTGATAGTTTGATTAAATTTTCACATTTGTTTTCCATTCCAACTGATTAATTAACCAAGAAGAAACCAGAGTTTTTATTCAAAGAAGTCTTCAGACTCCATGGACTACCTAAAAGTACAATTAGTGATTGGAATAGTAGAAACATGAGTGTGTTTGATAGGAACTCTTCAGGCTAGTGGGAAAAAAATTAACCCCTAGCCCTAGCTACCACCCACAAACAAATG
Organism: Pinus albicaulis; assembly: GCA_034641835.2. Classification (NCBI taxonomy): domain Eukaryota; kingdom Viridiplantae; phylum Streptophyta; class Pinopsida; order Pinales; family Pinaceae; genus Pinus; species Pinus albicaulis. The sequence continues at coordinate 1,662,858,423 of CM076578.1, read as the reverse complement.
GTCAAACTGAGATCGTGAATAAGTGGATTGAAGGATATTTACCGTTAACTATATGACCAGTCAGCAAAAAGCATGGATCAAATGGTTGTACCTCAAGGAGCATTGTTACAACACCACTTATCATTTGTCTATTGGGATGAGACCTTTCATGGTACTATATGGTTATGACACACAGTATTTTATCGACATAATATTTGGAGATAGTAAAGTCCCATTAGCTAAAGAATGGATACAAGAAAGTCAAGACATTCTTAGTACTGAAAGAAAACATGCAGGCTACCCAAAATAAATAAAAATACATTTATGTAGACCAACAACGAATAGAATGCGACTTTGAGATAGGAGACTTCGTTTTCTTGAGATTGCAAACATATAATAGGAAATCTACACTCAAGAAAATTAGTGCCAAAAAAATTGAAGCATAGACTTGATGGACCTTACAAATTTCTCTAGAACGTTGGTGAAGTGGTGTATGAGTTAGAACTACCAAAGGAGATAAAAATTCATAATGTCTTACATGTATCATGTCTCAAGAAGGTTTTCAGGTAGCAACTCAATACTTCTATAAAACTACACCCTTTGGATCAAGAAGGACAACTAGAGCTAATCCCAGAATCAATCATGAAAGTACAAGAAAAGAAACTAAGGGGCAAAGAAATTCTAGAGTATCTTATTATATGGAAAGACCTACTAGAAAAAGATGCCACATGGGAAGGAGAATTACAACACTCGAATTTACAATTTCTTGAGGGCAAGCAATTTCATGAAGGAGGGACAGTAGTGTCCTCTCCAAATTGATGGGTTGAGTAGGACGAAATAGCATATCCGACCCCATGGGCTATAGTTTTGCATTAGAGAATTTTTGAGGTATAAAATGGGCCTCCTAAGAAAAATGTACAACCAAAATAAACTTTATAAAAACCAATATGATTCAAGATGATGATGTCAACCATGAGGGATGATTCAACATTTTTGAAGTAAAAAAGTGAAAAGATTAAAAAATAATAAAATAATAAAACTACTTTTTCAACTCGTATTTTTGACTTTTCTCCCTAAGGTTTTACTCAAAATTCGAGAAATAGTACTCATTGGATGCAAAATTTAATTCCTCATCCAAGGAGTACTCATGTTGCATACTTTCGATGGACCCTACTACACAAAAAATAAGAAATACATGAAAAACGTGATTGCAATCACATTTTTCATGTAGTAGGGTCCATCAAAAGTATGTAACATGGGTACTTCTTGGATGAGGAATCAAATTCTGCATCCAATGAGTGTTCTCGCTTAAAATTTGAGTAAAACCATAGGGAGATAAGTTGAAAATACGAGTTGAAAAAGTAGTTTTTTTATTTTTTCCCTCTAAATTTTGATGATGTAAACTAATGTTATTTTATTTTTTCCACTATTATTTTATAATATCCTTAGGAGGCCCATTTTAGACCTCAAAATTCCTTTAATTGATAAAAAGTGGTAAAATCCATTTTTCCCAGTGTTGGGGTAACACTGTGCAAAAGTTGGGTCGATTGGGGCAAAAATGCCCAAAATTGGGGGTTGCAGTCACAACCCCTCACATTTGGGAGCACATGGAGAAATCTATAAATAGAACAGTTGAAATCAAATTGGGAGCATCAAATTGGAATCAACTACGTCTCCTCTTTGAGTTGTGGCTATGAGAGTGTTAAGACCTCTTTCTACTCTACTAATTTTGGTGGTGAAAGATTCTACCCTAATTAGTAAACCCTTGTTATCTTTTTTTTTTTTTTGGGAAAGCAGGGATTTATCTATCTAGAAAAAATCAACCTCACTGAATTTGTTCAAGATAAATCTAAGGTAGTATTAGGTGCATTTTCTTTGGACAAGCTGTTTTTTCTATGGTAGAATTACATATATCTTCCTAGTTTTTTTGGTAGGAAATTTGAGGAATTTCAGCCCCATGAAGGTAAAGCTTAGCCCCCTTTCTGAGGCAATTCGACCTCCCTGGTGCAAAACTTGGCCCCTTTTTTGAGGCATCTTGACCCCCTCATGAGGTAGAGATCGGTCCCCTTTTTGAGGCAATTTGGCCTCCCGAAGGTAGAACTCGATGCCTCTTCCGAGGCAGCTGGACCCCCTTTAGGTAGAACTCGACCCCTTCTCTAAGGCAAACTCGACAACCTTTCTTGAGGCATGAATGAGAAGATTTCACCATTTTCTGATAAAATTATCTTGGGGAAAGCTAGTGATTTTTCTTGAGGCAATTCAGTCATTTCCTAAAGTTTTCTGAGGTAGATTAACCACATCTTGAGGTAGCTCTGGCACCTTTGAGACAAAGCTCAATGGAGACTTTTCAGAGGGTCTTTTTGGCATTCTTGAAGCAAGAATATTCTATGAATGTGTTACAGGAGCTTATTCTCAACTATAGACAATAGATTATGCAAGAAGCCCAGGTTTTGTAGGCTATTAGCAGGACTCATTTAAATTAGTGAATCTGAATTGTTTGCAGATAGTATTAGATTAGTAAAATATTGATTGAGTACTTTGTTGGTTTTCTTGGAAAATTATTCTTATTCATTGTGGAATTGAGTAATATCATATTTTTGTAGATTTTCTACTATTTTTATTGCAAAATTTGACTGTTTTATGAACACTTTCTTGCTATTGTGTGAATACATCCACCCCTATTGATTAGAAACCCTAGTTGAAAAAGATAAGCCCTAGGAGGAAAAATTGCCCTAAGACATTACAATATTGTACATCCATCTCCAATGGAACTCATATGAAATGCATCTCTCTGCCAACATAATTCAATAACCTCATCACATCAGGCTCACTTCAAAAGGGTTCCATTTTACATGTTAAAATATGGACCTCTTCATCCATTTGCACATCAATGTAAGTTCATCTCCTATTTCCATATTAAATTTTATATATGGCTACCATCAGCTACTTTCCATTCTGACAATTGTTGCTATCATTAGGGGAATTTTGAGGTCTGAAATGGGCCTCCTAAGGAAATAATAAAATAATAGCTAAACCAATAAAATAATATTTATGAATTTTCAATTCACTTTTTGCACCACAATCCATGTAACCATAGCTAAATTCACTTCAAAATTTGTACCAAAATAAAATTAATAAAAAAATTGCATTGATGTGACTATAAATAAGAATGATCTTTTCAAGAAAACATCATTATCATTGAACAACTAATGCAATTTTCTTTTGTACTTAAATAACTTAAAATAAAATATAAATATAAATTTATAAATTCTTAATTATATTATATGATATTAATTAAAATTTATTTATTTAAATTATATAATAACATGTAATTAATATACTATATAAATATATATAATATAATATAATATAATATAATAAATGTATAGGGATATGCATTGTTTCTTTCAAGAAATATGAAATGACAATAATATATTTTTATTCAAAAAGTGTGAAATGACATTTATTATGAATCTTTTACTTTGACTTTAAAAGTACTTTGAGCACTACCATGGTTAACCATGAGTTTTTATCCACCATTGAGAATGTGACAAATAAGTACCTTTAATTCAAGCAATGCCACCTCAACCATTAAGGATAATGTCATCCCCTAAAATGTGATTGGTTTTCATAAAGTGAATTTTGATTGTACATTTTCCTTAAGAAGCTCATTTTAGACCTCAAAATTCCCCTAATGGATTGTTATTTATCATATAGGTCTATCACACTATTAGACTTTGAGACCATTGCTTCGTCTGCTCCTTTGAAATTTGGCAATCCAATAAATTTGTCTATCCCGATTAGTCGCTAAGAAGATACTCCCTCCTTAAATCAAAATCCTCCATTGAAAATGCATTGTCCCCTTCCTCATATTCCTTCCCCATTTATCGATCCACTCCATATTCCCATCGAAGCACTAAGCCCTTACCATTCAAATGGATCCATAAAAGGTTGCACATAAAAGAAGACACCTCTCTGTCAATTTCAAAAGCAACAAGGCTATGAAAAAATCTTCAGCTTTGACCACATTTTATACAGAAGGTGGAGAGATATATATCACTTGCTTTAACGATGTTTCCAATTCTCTCTTTGATAAAATCCATCCTAGACATGTGAACATTATCTCAAAAGGAAATATGAAATTGGCTAACAAGCAGTACAAGCACATAAACAGTGATTGGGATATCTTATTAAATGCAACAACTACTACAGAACATGTCCTAGGAGAAAGAGCATATACTCCCATGATGCACTTCAACATATGATCGAGCGGCGAAATTAGATCGACAAATGTCGCCTCGATTGTTGATGTTGTTGGTGTAATTACTGACATCTCCCCTCCATACACTATACAAAGAAAATACGGATCTGAAGCTTTTAAAAAAACAATCCTCCTTCAAGATAGATTTGGACATAGCGTGGATGTCACCTTATGGAGGGGAAGAGCGAGGGATTTGATGCAAAATCAAAAGACATCTCTTTATGCACTATAGGAAGTAATCCTATCCTTGCAATTAAGGTGTCTTGTGTCAGTGAATTCAATGGAAAAAATGTTGGAACTACATCAAAATCCATTCTTCTTGTCAACCATGATATCGAAGAAGCCCACATCTAAAAACATGGTTCGAAAAGGAAGGCTTAGCTACAAATTCTCCATCCTTGACTACAAGATATGCACTTTCTTTTGCCCAACTAACTACCAAAATAACAATTGTTGATATTTCCAACATCGGCGCATCTGAGAAATTTTCACCCTTTCAAGTGAAGGTTATAATAACAAAAATATGGATGGACAATTTGCATTATCTTTCATACCCTTCTATCATTGTTGGGAAACAATGCATGAAAATATTCATTCCCAATAATGTAAACATATGGCACTGTCCAAAATGCAACATTGATGTAATTGACTATGATTATAGATACTTAAACTCGAAATACAAGATCACATAGAAGAATTGCTTTCAACAATTTCTTTTGAAGATGCAATAACTACCATACTCGGCATTAGTGCAAAAGACTTCCACTTATTATCTTCAAACCCATATGCAATCATGGAGATTGACTCCTAAGTACTACGAACATGACCTCTTCACGTTATTAACAAAGATGGAAACATTTTGAGAAATACCGCTCATGAAAGTTGCCATCATTAAGGAAGAAATATTTAAATTCTCGTTAGGATGCAACATCATCCTTGAAGAAATCGAGGAAATTTCTAAAGCATAAATAGATTTAACTACATGTACATCTACAATTTCTTGTGATGTCTTCTCAAGATATAGTCCTCATATGCCTCCTCAGTTATCTGTAATATTCCATTGATTAAATAAGCTTTTGAACACAGGTTACATATGTATTTAATTACATGTACCTCCACAGTTTACTATAATGTTTTCTCAACATATAGTCCTTGTATGCCTCCTCTACTATATGTAATATTCTAATGTGTAGATACACTTTTCAACATAGGTTGCATTTTCCCTCTTGTAACAAACCATGGAACTTGATGAGTCTAGCAAATGCATTTATTTACATATGTTGTTGCAATATACTCAACTCCTTTTGGCAGTTACTCGAGTATATTAGTCGGTGACCTCAATGAACTCCTTCCCGTTAGAGACATTCCACTATATGCAAGCATGTCCCACACCAGTGCATTATGGCATACCTTCAAAACAATCATCACATTTGACACTATTTTTCGTCAACAAGGTGACAACACCCCCTAAATTACTTTCAATCATTACAACAGGATGAAAGGCAATGATCATGTCACCCAAAGGAAGCTCGCAGAAGAACTCCTTTGTTTAATGCCTGCACCAAAGGAGCTACTTTAATCCCTACAATAACATCTCCAACAGGTTTCACATAATCAATAATCTCTCTCTATTTTTATACCATATTTTACCTATTTATTAATTTTTCTTTCCTTATTTCACTATTAATAGATCATTTAAATTGAAGCTCGCAAAATAAATTCTTCGCTCAATGCCTCCACCAAAGGATCTACTTTAATGCGTATATTAACATCTCCAACAAGTTTCACATAATGAATACTTTCTCCCTATATTTATACCATATTTCGTTCGTTTATTAATTGTTCTTTCATCGTCTCACTATTAATTATCTTTACATATGTTCCATCATTATTATATTTTCATTTACTTATTGTGTTCTCTCTTTCTTGGAGTAGGCCCTATGGACTCCTCATACGTATCGACACTATATAGAAATTGTGCCAAAATAGAAGCATACAAATTTGCACTACACAACATACAAAGAAGCATTTTACCCGCGCCAAACCCAAACATTCCACTGTACCACCTTCATACAACTTTACGACTATTATTTAAAATCAAATTTATATGTCATGGTTCTCCTCATATTTATGACTAAAACATTCTTTCTATTTGACCTTCATATGTGTGTGTGTGTGTGGGGGGGGAGAAAAAACAAAAAGAATGCTCTCTCTCTCTCTCTCTCTCTCTCTCTCTCTACACACACACACCCAACGTATAAATCTTCTATGTTATTCTCTATGTCACAGTTCTCCTATTTATGAGTAATAACATTTTATTCTTTGATTTTCATATCTATATATTTTTTTATTTCAACTATATCACAACTTCCATTAGTCCTTAATTGAACAATAATACAAACCATGAAATCAATTTGCTATTGGCATTCGTTGTGTTGATCTAAAGGAATAAACCCTTGATGGTTTATCCTAAAGTTTTTCATATTAGAGTTGTGCTTGTAGATTAATATAGGAAACTTTTATGAATTCAAGTATGTAGATTAATTTAAGAATAGCAGAAATTTACATTTGCACTTTCAATTTCCCATCATTCAGATATCTGAATTTTTTAATTATTTTTTTGAATTTTCACATGATAAATAAAAGGCAGCAGTCCCAATTATAAAAAGTTATCTAGCAACAAAAGCATTAAGATTTATCTTTCTCTTTCATATGCTACCCACTTACAACATTTTCTTTGCAACATTTGGTGCAATTGCTAGTTCTAATTCAGTTGGTGAGTGGATATTGAAACATATAACCCAATATATAAAAGAATCCCCAATATAAAATGGAAAAGACGGATATGAGAAAATACTCCCATATTGCTTCTACTAATTAACAAAGTAGAAACCCTAGTGTATAACTTGCCTTTTTTGTTTTTTATATAAATAATATATACACATGGAAAGCAATTTGCATGTGGCGCAATCAATCTCGTGGCAAAGAGGATGAGAGAAGAACTAATTATCATTTTCTTGAATAAATACGCACAATTCTCAGTCATTAGTCATGGGAGAAACACAGTCAAGTCCAGTAGGGGATAAACATATTGCAATAGGATTTCACCACACCTCAATAAGGTGAACTGAACTGCCCGTAAGACATTTCACGACATTTCACTCACGTGCATTGCATCAAAATCGAACTACCTCGCAACAAACAATATTGATGATTATCAAAATAAACTTGCCGTCGTATTAATATCCTCTGATTCAATCTGTTTGTATTTTGGTTCTTCCGCATTTGTTATGTACTAGTCACTTAAGTATTAGAATAGGTGTTGTATTGATCTCCCAAGTAAAATGCTAAGTTAAGTGAAAGATGGAACTCCAAGGAGACGGATGTATTGGATGTGTTTGCTATTGAGAGGTATTGTGGTCATGATCTATGTTTGCATGGCTTTGTTGTTGGTAATAAACGTTAAATGGTAACATGGCAAAGCTCAGGAGAGAAATTTGTAGATTCAATAGGGAAAGCAATGGTTGCAGTTGGGCTAAGGTGGGGATCCTCGTAGGAAGGATCATATGTTAAGTTGTACTATGCTATAACATGGGATCTACTAACAAAGCATTCATAAGCATTGTGTTCAAAGTGATTCTACTTATGTATTGAGAGAAAGTGATAGCATGGTCATTGCAACTGTATTTCCCACCATGTGAGTGGGTTAACTGCGGTCTTGGGTTGGGTTCACTTTCACTATGAGCATTTCCTCAACCTCAGTAGGCACCACTAATTGTTCTTTAAGGTCATATTCTGCCATATGGGCCAATGATCATTTCTTATTGCAAGAATTTACAAGAAGCATGATTTCTATACTTTGTAGTTTTGTTTTAATCCCCAAGATAAAAATCAACAATAAAGTGTATCCACAATATCACTAGCATTAGAACCCACAACAAACCATTTAATGAATATTTTTAAAAGTGATTTGAAATTACGCTACATTGCTTGGCTTCACAAAACAAACTCCCTTCTCACAAGTAACCACCTTCTTTAGCTAGCAGGTATTCACACATTCTCTGCTTTCAATTAGTTGCATTTTTTAATCAATGTTTAGGACGCTAAGTGTGAACCAGTGATTCTTATTCTTAAAGTGCTCTTCTTACAATAACCCGATTCTATCATGTCCTTATGCAACTTTGGGAGAAATTTCTAGTTCACAAAATCATTACATTCACACTGAAGATATATAAGCATTCTTAGTCTAGACTTCTCTGAAGCATGCGACATTGCAGCGTCTAATGGTTATAACTGTGCCTCATCCCATGGTCAGCCACATGTCATGTTTACATAGCCCATTGGATACACTCGAGAATATCAGTAACTATTTCATATGTTTGCTACTAGAAGAGCCCAGAGAGCAACAAAGGAGGTTTTAGTCCAGCGTCAAGAAAAGGCACAAGATACAAATCTTAAACATCATTACTCTAAAAGATTGTCATTATGTTTTGTCATGTGCGATACCAAACTCCAGACACTAGTTACTAAGAGTTGCAGATATCCACAAATTACTGCACAAAGGTCGAAAGGCTGCACATGCATAAAAGAAACGGAATTATCTGTATTTTCTTGTGTAGAAGTCGTAAATAAGCATTATTTCTCAACAAAACGTTCCATACATAATATATACCTATTAACTACTTATTAACAAACGTTCAATTCACTATGTACGAAAGAACTACATCTCTTCCACTTGGATAGAAAATCCACAAGGGCAACACTTAGTCCAGATGGCACTCTCTTCATCATAGCTTTGATTCTCAGTGGGAAATGTATGAGCGTGACTTTGTGCAGAAATAGACTTGACATCTATTACAGTTTCATAGGTATTTGTGAAATTATTGTTTTGCTGCTCGGGAGAATGGGTATTTATCTCTTCAATATTAACTTGCCGTACATCATTCCTTTCTTCAAAGGCATTGCCAGATGCAGATGTTCTAGTCTTGGCCACACTGTCAATATTTTCAACAGCTCGCAAATCAGACAACGCAGTATTTGAATATGTTTCTTCATAGGCATTTTGCAGTCTTATCCTTGTTGCAATAGAACGTAAAAGTTGATTCCATCGAGAAAGTGCCTGACGTTCATTCCTTTTCTTCTCTTCAATTTCCCTCCTTTCTTCCTCTTTCGAATATGCCTGTAATTAGATCAACCAGTTCTATTATAATTGGCTCTGAATTTCATTTTCATGTAGACCAACTACAATAGGTACAAATTATCTTTCATTTTCATGCAGACTAACTACACTAGGTACAAATTATCTTCTTCTATAAGGTTGGAGATATGAGATGACACTTTCACAAGAGAGAATTTTAGAAGAAACCATTCAAGGCCACATGAACCCAGTAAAAGTATTGAAAATATATTTTGTAGTCACAAATAACACAAGAGGATATTTACACAAAAAATTTGGTTAATTGCAATCACCCTTAGCAAGTACATTACCTGCAAAATTGCATCTCTGAATTCCTCACAGATAACAATGCCTTCAAAGATTGGCACTGAACGTCCATTGCGAATCTCAAATCCAACCATGGCTTGAGCAAAATCAATTCCCAGCCACTTTGCAACAGGCACTAAACGTTGCATCCTTAGGTGCACAGTACCAGGAGGAAGACACTTTTCTGACCATACATCCACATGACCTCTTTCATTCTAGCAACAAGATAATGAAAACATTTATCAAAAATTAGCCTCACCAATCGCCTGATCTATGAAAGCTCAAGAATAGCATTATGCACACACAATTATTACATAGGACAACTCAAGGTATGGCTATTTATACAAGGAAATGCTATGTTAAAAGAAGATAAACACTAAATAATAAAAATATTAAAGGAAGAAGCACCTTTCCTTTGGTTTTACCTAGGCTCGAAATAGGATGTCAAGTTATAATAAGAAGTCAAATACATGACATGCAAACAGAAGAGATGAGGCACTACTATCTAGTATCTACCCTGCAGAGTTCCCTCTCAACATGCCTTATTTATGGTAAGCAAAAAAAAGAAAAAGGCCGCCTCCCAAGTTTTGCCACTAACAGATAACCATCAGATGAAAGGGAACTCCTGGCTTAATAGGAATGGCTGAAAGAGATGTGCACCCTTAATGGAAATTTTTGGCAGCTTTCAAATATAAAATTTAGTTGATACACAAGGCATACAAAACCAAAACATGCCAATTTTTTAAAGGGGTAATACATATGGCGCACACACAAATATATTCCAATTATAGGTAATGCCAAATATGCTTAGTTGCATATTTAAGTTTAACAATCACCTTTGGCACAATCCCACCCACAGCAGAGGGCAACTGTAACGTCTCTGTCTGCCACTTCCCAAACAGTGCAGTGCTACGCCCTTCCAAACAGTCCTCTTCCAATAATGCAGGACTGGAAGAACATTCCTTGGCTAGATTTCGTGAAGGCTTCACAACCTGGAAAGAAAACAATATTACACAAATATCAACGATGTGAAATAATATACTCAAAACTCAACCATCTAAAATTATCATAAACGGATGAAACTGCACTGCAAAAAAGATTGCTTGTCCAAACCTTTGCCGGGGTTTCGCCTTTCTTGATTTGCAATCCCTCTCGTAGCCATCGTTCTGCTGTGTGCAGACTCTGGACACATGTTCGAGGATAGACTGGTTGTCCAGCACAAAAACCAAGTACAGGGCCCTTTGGATAAAGTGTCTGATATTTCGTGAGCCATCTTTCAAGAACATAAAGATGATGACTTCTATATGCCTAAAATAGATGAAGATTGGCTTCTATCAGCAAGAATAAATGGCAGTATTCTTGCTTACATGCATATCATTACCAATAAGTAAAATTCAAGACTGAAAGGAAACAAAAGTAGTACAGTCATACATTCAACATAAACAATGCAAGATTAAGAGAATACAACCTGCTGGTTGGTTGGAAGTGGCTCAGTAAAAGTTCTTGTATCTAGCTCCATGTCCTCCAGAGAACTCCGATCTGCTAGTGGAGTCTTGTAATCTTGAGCCTCTAAAGAGATACAATTTTCATCCTTGGGAAATATTTTACCATCATTTTCAGTTAACTTATCAGATAGCTGTGATGCTTCCAATTTGACCAAATCTTCAGATACAACTTTATTTGAACACCCCTGATGATTTATACCAGGATTCAATGTAGATGGTTGAACCTTTTTTTCTTGGGATGCTTTCATGTCCGATGCCTCTGCAGTTGCTGCAGCTTCCAACTCCTTTAATGGACTCATTGTAACTTCCCACCATTGTGAAGAAACCCGCTGTGGTGCTATGGTCGACCATTTGGAAGCATACCTGAACACAAGAGCATTTTTATTTGCATATTCATTCTTCATCTGATTAGGAAATCATGTCAAGGAAAAGTCATGATTCTAGTTGTTTGAGACGTATTATCTTGGAGTGCAGACGACCATATTGTTGAGGAAAATTAAAATATGTAGTTTATATTGAGAAATATATTCAGAACAGGCGTCAAAGATAGTGGACATCAGCAGTAAATAATTAAGATGGCTGGACAATATACAAATAAGACTAGGAAAATCAGTGAGCAAATAGAGCTCTATGAATCTCTTTTATTGTCAAATGTTACAGAGTTACAATATGGAAAATTAAATAGTTCACGTTTGAACTTTTGCAACTGATTCTTTTGAAGGAAGTTATTGCACTGCATTGCAGCCCATGAGATAACTGTCCTCAATTGTAGCGAAGCTTGGCCAAATACTGTCCAGTTAAAGCATTATTAACTTCCTTTAGCTCAGAAAATCTCTAGAAGGAAAAGCTACAGCAGCCTAGATTAGAAACACATCATTGGTTAGGAGACAGTAGCGAGTTCAACTATATATGTTGATCAATATCAGAGACAGTTTAAAATTTAAACATTACCTGGACTTCAGCTATGAGGCAAGACGCCTAACCTGCTTATTTTTCTCAACATACTTGGTATTCTGCTTGTTTAGAACAAAAAGAAAACTCACTTAACTGAACTCTGCTCATGTAAGAGTCAAAACCTTTCAGGAACTTACACAGAGTGCTGATGGTAAGATTATGCCTTACCCTCTAGCTTAGCCAGGTGAAAATATCACCTACCTGAGCTATCCTTCAAACATGTAATCAACATTACCCTTCATTGCTATGCTTCAACAAGTGACCTTACCATCACTGTGCTCAGGTAAGCAACTACAATCTATATGTACTGCATTATCAAATAACCTTCCTTTCAAAGGTCAACCCCTGTTTAGAAGGTCTTGAATGGTCTTACCTGATGATCCGAATTAACTCCTCATATCAAACTTTGTAAAAAGGGAAATTTTGGCAAAGTTTGAAGTCAGTAATCAACTTGAAGTTCAACGCTAAAGGCCTGAAGAAGCTGAAACAAATCACCTGTTGACTGGTATTCCAAGGCAGTTCTATAACAAAAAATGTTGTCTGATGCAAGAGCAAACAAGAGAGGGAAAAAAAGATGAAACTTGGGAAAAAGAAGTATTAGAATGAGGACCCAAATTGAAGCAATCTGCTCAAAGATGGGAGGATAACGGAGATGTTGAGCCTATCCACAAAGAGAAAAGGTTATCCCTGAGCCAATTCAATCTGCAAAAGTATTGCCGGTGAGTAATAATACACAAACTCTCTGTGTGAGTGTATAGCTCACTTTGTAACAATTTCCTGAGCAAGATTGAAGAATAAGACCCCATCAAATGCTGGTTTTCCCATATGGGTTTCCAGGGTAAAAATCTGCTGTCCATGGTGCATTTAATTTCTCTGTTGTTGACTAATTGCTGTGTGCTTGATTAGTTCTGCTTTTGTCAACAAATTACTGGAATGAAATTAAACTAGTGCACTGTATTGGGCATAGTAGCTAAATGCACCCTCACCATTATTATTTGACTGGGCATTCTAATTGTTGGGTCATTTGATTACTGGTGTGCAAATTTTTACTGGGTAAATGCTGCTACAGCTGAATCTAATACTTGTTTAATACCTAGGTAGATTCTACTGTTGAACCGTGTCTGTTCCGTTAAGCCACTACAATGATCCTTCAATTGTTTAATCATTGGGCTTGGATCTTTTGCCTGTGTGCCGTGTGAATGCACCCTCAGCCATCATTTGATTGGACCTGCCATTATACCTCATATGCATGTGTGTTCAGTACCTACAGCCATCCATAAATGATATTTGAAATTATAATTGACTATGGTGAGAGGCAATGGCACGTTTGAAGGAATCACATCTTACATTGCTGATTAAATATATAATATACGCAGACGGGTGAAATAAGTGTTTGGTTCTGCACAGTTGGGCAAGAGTTGCAATAAGTGTCTGGTACTGCACAGTTGGATAAAACAGAGTATACATATACATGTATACAATGTACATTCAATTGGCATTTGGTCTAGCGTGCACCCAAATCTGTATTGGGAGTATAATCTGTAGGGCTGTAGGTTATTACTGTTAATCCAAGTTGTCATTGATGACAACAGGTTGAATGAATGAACACACTTGATGAAGGTTGAAAGACTAGATGACGCAGCACTGTGACATATTACTGCACTATTATTGAATACATGATGCTATACCTTCATGACCTTGCTGGGTACTATCATGATGACATAAATGTCCTACATGATGACACTATGATCCTATGATTGATGAGCCAAATAAAGGAGAAGCCATGCTGTGGAAAAGTGTAAAGTTTTGTAGATGTTCTATGCTAGGAGCAATTTCACTTTTCTTACAGCAATCATACAAGTAGTTAAGCAAAATGCAGATAGAACATAAAAGTAGATCTTAGAGAAGACAAATCAGAATCAGGAAAAATGTGTGTGTTCGTTTCGGCGGTCAACAGGATGCTTCAACCAGCAAAGTCTCCTTTGGTCAGCCAGCCCAGCATGTGTCACAACAGCCCTCCAATCAGTAGATGAGTCAACCCAAGTCAACTCTACAAAAGTCAACGCTGTCCTGAAAAAGTCAACGCAGGGGCAGCAAGCTAAAAGTCAACGCAGCAGCAAAACGGTCAACCCTTTGACCTCGATTTCTGTGCCAAGTAGTACGGCCTTCCAAAATCGAACCTTCCACAAGTTTTCAACTTGATTGGACCATGCGTTGACCAAAGTCAACGCTGGTCAAACTTTCTGCGAAACCCTAGCAGCAGAAAATCGTACTTCAGCTCAGCCGTACGGTCTGTCCTCCTTCTCCTTCCCACGTGTGGCTGAAACTCGTCCTCCAGGTAGCTCGTACTATTTCAGATGAGAGAGGAAGATGTGAGTTGTGTTGTCATGAAATGCTCTCCAACTTTTCCTGTATTTATATCCATCATTGGGGCGTGTGACACATCTGCTGGGGGCGTGCAACCTTAAGGCCGACCTGCACATATAATTTGTTAAGAATAATAAATTCAAAATAAATGTTCTGCTCATCGGATTAAGACATATTATATATGGATTTTACACCTCTCAGAAAGAGGAATCCAACAAAAATATTAGCCTCTTAATCTGAGCATCATAACATGGAGTTTGGACCTAGTTGTCCAAATTTAACAAAAAGGCATGCTGTCCTATTCACCTCCTGCACACAAATATTAAAGACAGTCACAAAGAAAATTTGTTTTTATCACCTTGGAGGCATCCTATCCATGTGGGTCCTATACCATCTTGTAGAGTATATTTTTCCCATTCTAATGAGCCGTTATTTGTCCCCAAACTTCCTGTAGTTGAAGAGATAATGAATTTTTAAGGTAAGAAATATATATTCTATTGCAAGCCGACCTACCCTCAGTCATACAAGTCGGCCTCAATTCAAATAGTCATGTCCCTTCAGTTTCATAGCAAATCACTATAAATACATGTTCGAACCTCCATTTCTAAGCATCGATTCAGTCATCTAATACAGAGAGAAGAACAAAAACAATTCACATCTCGTGAACTTGAAGGGTCACAAGAAAGAGAACAAGGAAATTTGTTTGGGCTTAAAGATCACATTAAACCACACTGAAATTTCTGCGAAGACTCTCAGAAAAGTTGCAGGCCTCCTGAAGCTTAATGTCGGACCTGTGAACTCGTATTGGAGCAGCCTTTATCTTGGCTCAGACCTGTCCAAAACTTACTGAAGCTCGGATCTATTAGCTTGGAACTAGTGCAGAATTTTGTGGCTTGAAACAGTGGCACAGTGCCCATACACAACAGGTCGGATTTAACTTCCTGTGGCTCGAACCAGTGCTATCTTCTCACTGCAATACACTTCAATAACCTCGGATCTGCAACACTCTGTGAGTCGGGTATGTAAAGGTCTGTCTCAGGATTGTGAAGGACAGTTTCCACCTAGACACAATCTTCATCATAAGGCAGTCATACCTCAGACACTCCGACTGGTGATAGAATAAGGCTCATTTGGAAAAATTGGAGTATTTTGGACTTGTGACTGTGGTTTGACATGTGAAGAACAGTCATAACTACAGCACTAAGAAGAGCATTAAGTTCAGCACATTGAAGTTTTAGTGATTCAGTGACTATGGATGCATCATCAAGCTTACTGTGAGGACATATGCAGTCAATGGTGGAGACCTAAAGATTGAAGAACATTGGACAATTTTGAAGATAATTGAAACATTGAACAGTGCAGAATCTTGTTGGAGATACTCAAGTAAGTACATTACTCTTTTTATTAAAGAAGGCTGAAGGATTGGTGTCCTTGGAGTAGGAGCTCCTAAACACAAGGTTGGTGTCTTGACAATATAGGGTCGAAGCCCTAGAGGTCAGAGCCTCATCAAAGTCCAAGTTGGTGCTTGGCAACAGGTTGGTGCCTGATTCATTGAAGGGTTGGTGCCCTCACACATCTATTGTACTCAATTATTTTGAAAAGGGACTGAAGTTCTTATTAATCCTTAATAATATCATTATTATACACCTCTCTATTTTTTAATTGTGAAGAATCTAACTGGCAAAAATTAACAATTGAAAAGAAATACTGATTCACCCCCCTCTCAGTATTTCCAACAATAATTCTCTTCTTGATAATTACTTGTGAATGTACTTATGCCTTCTCTTCTTTTAGTTAAGTTAATTTTTCATCAAGTCAATTATCAAAACACAAGACACAAAGATTAGGCTCCTAGAGCCAGGGCAAAACCTCTCCCTCTTGGAGAGGAAAACCCGCAAAGAATTCTTCTTATCGATCTCCTAATGACAAGTACCATGACCCAGACTTAGACCCTAGACCTAGATTTGCTTTTCAGATCTTCGATCTTCACATTGTGTATACTTCTATTTGAATTCCTTGAACTGTGAGAAGGTAAATCAAAGATTTACCTTCTCCACTGTTGCTCCCGCTTCTCCTTATGATCACTGTCTTTTAGTTTATTCGTATTGAAGTCTTCCCTTTTATCCACACTGTAACTTAGTATCTGTTCGCACTGAAGACTGTTGTAGATTCCGCACTATTTCTGCTGCGGTATCCGCGTGATCATTGTTGTGGTATCCGCATTATCTTAGTATATATTCTTGCTGTCTCTGTTGTGGTGTCCGCAAACGATCACTGCTGTAGGTTCCACAAATGCTTCTTGTAATATGTATCTGCAGACTCTTCTTGTAATTCTAGTTCAGATTTATCCACAATTATCAGAGTAATCCGCATTGAATTGATGTCTATTATCCGCATGCACATAAGAATATATATATATGTGATGACTTAGCCTTTTAGGCCGACCTATACGTAGTCTTGTAGGCCGACTACAACAGCTTCTTCTTCCATCATTTGAGAGAGGTCGGTTTGAGGACATTTTCTTCCATAAACTTCTTGGATGTAATACAAGGCTTTTACAAGATCTGGAGCATATACTGAAGACAAATTCCTTCATATATATACATGACACATAATTATATTCTATGCCTAAAAGACCTGAACCTAGTAGACATCAAGAAGAAGTCTATCTACATAAAAATCTTTCTCATGAAACCCATGAAGCCAGTACACCAAATATATTTTATTATCTTTCACTTCTTCTTTACATATATACATAATTACATAGTCAACATGAAGACTGACCTAGTTACACTCTTCAACACTCCCTCTTAACTAGGGAGGTATTCATACAGGTACATGGTTACTTTCAAACTAAAGAATCTCATAAGAAGAATCGGATTGGTAATCGCATCTGTATAGCATCATATCAACCAGCATTGTCCTAGTGCAAGGCCTTGACTAATAGCCCCATCTCTCAACGAGACAATGGGCTACAATGCTGGCGAGACACATGACTTATAGACACCTTTGTCATTGTCTCTCCAAGGTACATACTCCACTCGGGTGTTCCCAAAGTATGACCTTCTTGGACTATTCTTCTCGTGGGTAGCTAGCCCTCAAAGAATATCGGTCCCTGACTACTCTTATCTTGAATGCTCTAACACATTCTCAAAGAGTATCGAATGCCAGATGATTACCCAATCCTCCATTCTATCTTCCCAAGACCAGAATGATGTGTCTATCTCTCCCTCTCAACCAGGGAGGACCTATTCCACCAAGGAATGTACTCATTCCTATACAAGGAATGTACCTAAGCTCATTCTTAGGAATTACCAAGTTTCTTCCAAGTAAGAAACTTATCATCGGGCTCCCTCTTAACCAGGGACCTCCAGCAGCAATGGTGAGACACCCAGCTGCTCATGAAGAATTCCTGTCCTCGATGTCATGGATTTCGATATTGAGGAATCTCCAACTTTTAGCTTCATAGGGCACATATCACCCTATGAAGCTAAAAGTTGGAGATTCCTCAAAATATGTCTCCATGATGACCCTTGCTCTTGATGACTGCTTTCCATCAGTAATTTTATCAGAGAGGTTTTCCCGGAGCTGATTCACCAAGAGCTCCTTCCATGCTTTCATCAGGGTGCTACACTGCTTTCTATCATATAAACAACATAAATCACTTAAAGAAGATGATCTCAATCATAGTGTATATCCATTGCTTCTTCTTTTTTTAGATTTGCTTTGAATCAGGTTCTTCCTTTTTCTTCAAATGATTGAGTTCTGCAAAACTATTGCCTTCAACTTGTCTTCTTCCATAGAAACCTAGATTGATGAGTGAGGTAACTTACTTATCCTATGATTTTTTTACCCTCATGATCATATGAGTTCTTGTTTCTTATACTTCCATGATGTCACTTTGCATCAAATCTTAAGTAGGATCTAAGAGCCATAAAGAGACTTATTATGAGGGAGACTAGTCTTAATGACCTCTTACTCCCTCTTTCCATCCACTCCCATCCTTTCCGGTGACATGAACTTTCTTGTACTATTCATAATTCTTCTTTCAACTTCTTTTGTGTCTCCAATATTGTTCATGTGAGAGAACCTTAAGAGTTCCTTTCCATGAATTCAAAGGAGACCCTTATCTATGACTTCAGTTATCTATGAGGACCATGACTATCCTCCTTGTTTTATGCAAGGATCTTCGGTAATACAACCACCTCATATATCTCCTTGCAAATTGAAGTCATTTAACCAAAATTAAAATGAAAATGAAAGATACTTACTTGGCAAGTGAAGAGGAGATCTACAACTTGTTCTTCTTTGAATGATCTTCTTCTTAGGTTGTTTCAGACTTGAGATCACATGTCATCCATTTGTGTAGCTGATCTTTCAAACTGTATTCTTCCAAGGCGAATTATGATATTTTCATAGCTCTATTACTATGGTAGCACTAATGACCGGAGTCTTTATCCCTTCCCATCTATATTACGCACTGTGTAATTCACATTATGTCATCCGCACTATGAAACTTCAGATTTCAACGCATTCCATTAGGCGATATGTCTATATCCCTTCTACGCATTGATCTTGCTTTTATTACAGGTGTATATCATCAAGTTTATCTCAGAATTGTTCCTATTCTCTTCTTAGTATATAACCATGTTCCATGTTCTGCAATCTGTTGTCTTTTATCACATAAACCTCATCGAAAAACTCAGAGAAGGTCGAGGTTCTATCCACCTTTTCCTAAAACTGTGCTATCCGAGTCCTGCTTCCTTTTTCAAACTTATATACCATCGAGAATCTCAGATTGAGTCTGAGCTGTGGGGATGTATGTATGCCGAGACTGTGTTTAGGATGATTGTGTAATATTTGTGCTATAAGTGTTGCAATGTAACCAAGCTGAGATTGTAACCTCCAAACTGAAGTGGAATTGTATCACTGATAACCTTTTCTTGTAACAAAAGCTCTAATACCATGTTGAGAATTCGTAGGGTTGTAGGTTATTACAAATTCTCTTCTTGATAATTACTTGTGAATGTACTTATGTCTTCTCTTCTTTTAGTTAAGTTAATCTTTCATCAAGTCAATTATCAAAACACAAGACACAAGATTAGGCTCCTAGAGCCAGGGAAAAACCTCTCCCTCTTGGAGAGGAAAACCCGCAAAGAATTCTTCTTATCGATCATCTAATGACAAGTACCATGACCCACACTTAGACCCTAGACCTAGATTTGCATTTCAGATCTTCGATCTTCACATTGTGTATACTTCTATTTGAATTGCTTGAACTGTGAGAAGGTAAATCAAGGATCTACCTTCTCCACTATTGCTGCCGCTTCTCCTTATGATCACTGTCTTTTAGTTTATTCGTATTGAAGTCTTCCATTTTATCTGCACTGTAACTTAGTATCTGTTTGCAATGAAGTCTATTGTAGATTCCGCACTATTTCTGCTGTGGTATCCACATGATCACTGCTGTGGTGTTCGCATTATCTTAGTATATATTCTCATTGTCTCTATTGTGGTGTCCGCAAATGATCACTGTTGTAGGTTCCACAAATGCTTCTTGTAATATATATCCGCAGACTCTTCCTGTAATTTTGGTTCAGATTTATCCGCAATTATCAAAGTAATCCGCATTGAATTGATGTCTATTATCTGCATGCACATAGAAATATATATATGTGACGACTCAACTTTTTAGGCCGACCTATATGTAGTCTTGTAGGCTGACTATAACAGCTTCTTCCATCATTTGAGAGAGGTCAATTTGAGGACATTTTCTTCCATAAACTTCTTGGATGTAATACAAGGCTTTTGCAGATATAGAGCATATACTGAAGACAGATTCCTTCATATATATACATGACACAATTATATTCTATGCCTAAAAGACCTGAACCTAGTAGACATCAAGAAGAAGTCTATCTACATAAAAATCATGCTCATGAAACCCATGAAGCCAGTACACCAAATATATTTTATAATCTTTGACTTCTTCTTTACATATATACATAATTACATAGTCAACATAAAGACCAACCTAGTTACACTTTTCAACAGAAAGGCAGATATATGGTTGAACTAGAAACAAGTACCGTGATTGCACATTCAAGCTAGAGCATATTTCTTATTGTTAAAACTTAACACAACAGAAATTAAATCACTTTTCAACTGTTTGACTTTCAGCTGGTCATAGAATTGTAGTATTCAATGTATTTGACAGTCCAGTAGAGAGTAATATTCTTTTTGGGAATTGTTGCCCACCAAAATGGGTAACCCCAAAGGACAAAGCTTTTCTCCTACATTCAATAGCCAGCTGATCAGCCAGACAGCCAGCAGCCCTTGCCAGCGACCATTAGATAATGATATGCCATGTGCCTCCTGTTGAGAAATGTAACTAGCATCGGTCTTCATAATTGTATTTGAGTCATGATGTAATGTAATTGTCAAAAAGAAAGAAAAATAAAATTATTTGTAAAAGAAAAATTATCCATAAGCATGGGTTTCATGCTTTGTTTATTTTGTATCTAGGTCAAAGCCTCCATTGAAGGCTTCTAGAGTTTACGTCATGAGTCAGTCCTTATAATCATGTAATGGACCTGTTACCCATCACTTTGTGGGTGACATCCCCAGGAGAAATTTTTCTCCATGATGGACCTCAGCGGGTAGCCAACAGCCCCTTTGCAGCCTCCTACTAGCTCATTGTGCCATTTCTTTGCCACTTGAGTCAGCCATGTGGTCCCTCACCCCCCTGTATTGATCGTATGTTTGAAAGTGTGCCTCCTGAATCTAAAAGTATGTCTTGTCACTTGGTAATTGAGTATTGCATTTACTTACCATGGATACTTATGGATATGGATTGATGGGGGGATTTGGCAGAAAGAGTGAGCTTATTTTGTGATCTTGTCCCCTTGATCCCTTTGGGTGTTACCTTTGGATCTTAGTTCTGTGGAATCTCCTTTATTGACCATTTGGTTTTAGCGTGGTACTGCCTGGGAACCCCCGACTTTGGGTGCATGGTCTCGCTCCCTTATCCGCATATATTACTCCCTTTCCACTCACTATATCCCCATTCATCATTTATCCCACCTGGGTCCACATTGCCATTCTGGGTCCACATAGTACCAACCTCCATATCTCCTGCCCCCACCTTGGGTCAGGCCTGGAATGACACCCTGGAGGTTGATGCAACTAAAAGAAAAGAAAAAGCATAATTGGCTACATTTAACAGGAAATTGTACCACAATATGCAAAAGATGGCCGGGGCAAAAATAATTAGCATGTGGGCGAAAGCCAATACATGAGCTCTACCCCAATTCGTGGTCATCACCCTAGTTCCATAGGCTTTAGAGGAGCCTCCTTTATCATTCAAGAACACATGATTGTCCCAACCCCTGGAGGGCAATGAACTGCCCTACCTAAAGGGGGGGTAATCACTGCTATATCTTACACATCATGCTCTTGTCCTTTCAGCCCTAAGAAGTTAATTAAAGAAAATTCATAAAAGGAAAAATGCATATAGAGAAGGTTGGAAAAATCAAGGTCGGGGCACTTCATGTACCACGATTGCTCCCCCCTACACATTATATACCCAAGTGTGGGCTTCCCTTTTTTCTGGCTATCCCTATGCCCCAATATGTGACCCAAGGTTGCCCCTGTCTCTCCCTACTCCATTCTGCTTATTTATCCCTTGCCACCCCCATTAGAGGGATGTACCTTAGATATATTGTCCCCTTTAAGGGTTGAAACCACCTAATAAGGTGCTTGGTGAATGCCCTTTGGAACCTCGAGACATTATCACACGCCAAAGCCCATTACGGAAGGGCATGCCATTATGAAGTGCCCATTTTGCCATCCATGGTTTGTAAAATCTATTACACGATTATTCTAATGACTGGTTGTACTGGAAGCCTAGGGGGATACATTGGATCTTATGCAAGATTACAGGTGGTTTCCATTTGGGTTTGGTCTCCCTTACTGGATCCTGACCCCCAAGGGCTATATTGGCACACATAGGGCGTGTATTGAAAGGTATGGTGTAATATCCCAAAATTAACAGTCAACTAATTGGGATATTAATTTTGATTAATTTCGGCAAATCCTAATGTTGGGCGGAAATAAAGGGGTGAGGGGACCCATGAATAAAACATTAGAATAAAAGCACTTTCCTAAAGTCATTGGGTAGATTAATTAAAAGATGATGTGGGGTCCATGAGGCCAAGTGATAGCATAGGAGAAGAAGCACTTAGGACATCACAGTGGCAGCGTGGGGCTAGGCATCGCAGTGGCAGCGTGGGAGAGGCAGCACAACGTAGCAAGGGACAACGTGGCACAAAGGGACAGTGCAGCATAGGTTGGCCCAAGGGAGTTTAGGGGTTCACAAGCATAAAAGGAAAGGAAGGCAACCTTTCTCATTCATTCTTGCATCTTATGATTTTCTATCTGTCGAGACTAGAGCACACTCAAGTTGTTTAGTTGGGTCTGCAGTGTTGTTTAGCACAAGGGTGTCTCCGAGCAGAGATCCCAACCTCGTCCTAGGAGACTTCGAGTGCCCACTCAGGAGAGGAGCCATACCATCAGTTTTGGAGAGCAGCAATACCATTTCAGCCTCGGGATTACACAGTCACTTCCAGGGGCAGCGCAATCTTCCAGGGAGATTACGCAATCACAAGAGGAGCAGCATCCAGAGGAGAGAACTTCACGAGATTTCCGTCAGGATATTGTGAGGGGATCAGCCCTTCCATAGCTGAGTTGTTCAGAGAGTTGGAGGCTCTTCTTTCAGTGTTTTCATCAGAGAGGCCAGCATACCCAACAAGAGAGCATAGCCATCCCTAGATGGTGAATTTTCGGGGTCAGCCTTTTCGGAATTCCTTCGCGGTTTTTCTCGGGTTTATTGAGGAGAAGCCAAGATTAATTTGGCAGAATTTTCTGGGCAGATTTGAGGTGTCAAACAAAGATCCTAACTCAGCCAACAACTAGAGGAGCTAGGGGAAATTGGGCCGAAATTCCGGGGTCAACATTTGGCCGATTCCTTCGTGGGTTTTTGTGGGTTTTTGGAGTAGAGTCTGTTGTTAAAGTCTCAAAATTTTCTGAGCAGTGTAGCAGGCCCTAGCGGCATTTCTTCGGGAGTAGCAACAACATTTCAAGCAGATTGCAGCGCAGAACTATAGCCATACATCGTACCATCAGTGGGGGATTTCAGCATTGATTCAGAGGGCTTTTCTAGCTTGCCTTGAGCAAGCCCAGGTGCCTTCATTCCAACACCTCCATTGTACTCATTACTAGCAAATTAATAAAATGGCTCAGCAGCATTTTACCAGTGTTCCACAGGGACACGTCCCCTAGGGTGGGGGACGCGCTTCCCCGCTCCCCCACGCTCTCGAGATGGGGAAACTCCTGGGGAAACTTTCCCCACGTCCCCTTTTTTGGAAAACTTGGGGAAGCTCCAAGGGGTGTTTTTCTGGTGACAAAATGCGTCTCTCTTGTGGGGGGGACAAGGGGATGCAAGAGTGACACGTCCCCCGAATTGTTTTGCTAATAACAATTAAAAAAAAAAAACAATTTGTGTATTTCACTGTTTTCTATGTTTATTTTTAGTTCAGTCTTCTATGGTTGTTTTAGACTTCAAATGTCATTGTCATATGATAAATTTAATTTTTGATGTGCATTGCGTAGTTTCAATTGTCAAATGATGAATTTAATTTAGATGTACCTTGCATAATATTAATGCCCATTGCCAAATGATGAATTTAGATGGAACAATGCATAATGTCAAAAGATAGATTCAATTTAGTAATATATTTTGAGATTTACAGTGATGATTGCAGAAATGTCAAATGATAATTTTACTTCACAATAGTCTAATACGAAATGATGATCATATTTAGATGTGCATTTCATAATTAATAAGATTTACTATCTACTAATTTAGTTATTAACATATTGTGGGGATTTTATTTTATTTTATTTTTATATATTAAATTTTTAATAATTTTATAATTTTTATGGCTCTGACGTCCCCCCGTTTCCCCGAAATTTCCCTAAATTTTGTGGTTTCTTATATACGTCCCCCTTGTGCGTATCCCCGCTCCCGCGTTTCCCCGTCCCGGAAACTCGGTGGAACATTGTATTTTACAGCTCCATTGGTGTTTTGATATCAGTTTTGTTTTGTTGTCTCCGTAATATATTTTAGCCTGTTATTATTGTTATTTTCAAATTTGGAATATTGCAATGGTATCGGAGCTCCGTTCTTGGCTCAGTCATGGGGATCTTTTTCTATAAACAAGGAGGGTAAGCAAAACCTTACTCACAAAGGCAGTAGAGGTGGAAAATATGGTGGAGTCAAGGAGAAAAGGGGAAGCAGCGTTTGGTAACATTTTTAAGGCCCTAAATGATTTAGCCAAAGGACAGAAGGGAATGTTGGAAAGACTCAAGCAACAGAATAGGAATGAGAGCATCCATTAGGAATCCCTAGTACTTCGGGGGTCTCACAACAGTGTGACTACCCTTTACCAGCCACTCACCCGCCAGCCTTTAGTAGGCCAACCAGGATCATGATGCCTACATTCTTACCTCCAGTACTGAGTGAGCAAGGTAGGTGGCATGATCATATACCCATGGGAGATTATTTCCGAGAATGGCAATCCATGGGGGAAAACTTCAAAGCGGCTTTGTCCTTCAGAGATTACTGCCAGCTCAAGCAGGATGAAGAAGGAAGGAACAGTGGGGGGTCTAGGACACAAAGTTCAGAGTTGCAGCATACCATTGGGAGGACACCTTTTCCCACGTATGATGGATCCACTGATTGCACGGCTCAGGATCGGGTGGAAAAGTTGGATACCTCTTTCCAGCTTGACCGAATTACGGAGGGGGAAGCCATCAAAATGGCTACCTCGCACTTGGAGGATGAGGGCACACAGGATTGTGGGGAGCTCGTGGATACACCTAGTGCGACACAGGACGCACCCTTGTTGGAGACCTCCCTGACCGTGTCGGTTGACATCTTAGTGGAGAGAGTAGAGCCTACCCCAGTAGAGCCATCCATTGAGGTGATGACCGGAGTCGTATCCAAGTTTTTGGGTGACAACCGCACGCAGCAGATGGGTGGGGTGCCAGGAGATCTATCCACCTTTGATGAGGCACTAAGAGATACAGAGGTAGAGCAGGAGGACATTCCTTCTGGATGTCAGGATGAGGACTTTTCCTTGGATGAGTCCATGGGGTCATATGAGGATGCTTCTGGGGAGCATGAAGAGTCATGCAGAGTTGATGAAAGTAGGCCGGTTTCATATTCTAGTGTGCATGTGGTATCAGGGGACTCTATGGGAGATGTTCAGGATGACGAGTCACTTGTGATGATTCAACCAGAGAAACTTATGGTACAGCTAGAGGCTATGTCACACGGTTCGGGTTCGAATTTGAGTTCGGCGACGATTAAGTTTGATTCGGGTTCGAATATTCTGATGAGGTTCGTAATGAGGTTCGACATTAGGTTTGACTATATATATTTTTCAATAAATATATATATATATATATGGCATAAAAAAAATCAAAATCAATTAATAAATGATAAAACTATGAGTAGGAAATTTGATTAGTAAAACACATGAATAACTTAATCATAATAGGATCTAATTATATCAATGACATTACTTAAATGTAAACATACACGGTACACGGTACACCATATTAGTTTGCAAATACAAATTTTGGAAGTTCTAACAAAAATTTTGGAATCTATCCTAAAGCAATTAACCAAAACAAATTTAAAAGGTTACAGTCAACATAAATGACGTTTTCAGTGATTATGTGATTTAATATGAAGTGCAAAGAAAGCAAGGTTTCACAACTGTAATGCTGGAAACACCTAAATTTCCCATGTCCCAGTCGGGAACTTGTGAAAAATTGAAATGCAGAATGTGGCGGCGGCAACACTCAGCAAACTCGGCGGCAGCAACACAGCAAACTCTTTCACTTGTAACAATTAATCATAGCACCCATTCTTAAATAATGGAAACCGGGAAAATAATTGGTGGGAATAGCCCATTGTTTACAAAAACCGCTAACAAAAATTGCTCAAGCAAAAAAAAAAAACATAAAATTTATTAAAATCGAACTTTATGTGAAAAATCATAAAATTCGCCTTCAGGTTCGATCAAGTCCGGCTTCAGGTTCGGCATAATGTTCGTCTTCAGGTTCGGCTTAAGGTTCGGCTTTACGTTCGGCATTAGGTTTGCCAAACCTAATCGAATTCGAATTTTTTTATCAGGTTCGACGAATTTTGAATTTCAAGCTTCAGGTTCGGCAAACCCTGTGACATAGGCTAGAGGGCACATTGGAGCATCGGAGCAGCCCCCTTCAGGCATACATAGATGGGGCTAGCAGCACAATTGGGTAACCTTTGGACATTATAGAGAGAGAGATGGAGCTACCTAGTCAGATCTCATGCGTTCACTTGGATAGTGGGATGAGACGACCTGAGTTGCACGGGGTGCAACATCTGCATGTCAGGGTTGCTCTAGGTGCAGGGGTCACACATTCGATCCCTCTTGGGGTTGGATGGCGAGAGATTCTGAGTTGGTACCCAATGTAGTGGGTTATGGAGATGGTGATGCACCGAGGTATAGCTCAGCAGGAGCTTCTAGGCATCGGGGTTACTGGAAGCCTTGACTGGCATTGGGATCCGGGCGAGACTACCCATCACTTCCCAGGTATGCTAATTGACTATGACTTGGAGGGTACAGTTGACCT
Source organism: Pinus albicaulis (assembly GCA_034641835.2). Lineage (NCBI taxonomy): Eukaryota > Viridiplantae > Streptophyta > Pinopsida > Pinales > Pinaceae > Pinus > Pinus albicaulis. The sequence continues at coordinate 1,662,831,131 of CM076578.1, read as the reverse complement.
AGCAGTTGATCGTACACATTCACTAGGGGAGTTTCAGCCAACACTAGTGTCCAACCAGTTTAGGTACGGACTTCTTGAGTTTTCTTGGTATGAAGATTGTACACAAGATCAGGGGATGATCAACATACTTTGGCAGGAGTTTGACAGAGGGGGCATTGTTAGGCCACCACACAGTGCCTTGTATGGAGCTGGGGATTCTTCGCATTTTTGTGGGGCACGGAGGACAAGGTGGAGCAAAGCAGGATTGGCATCGCTACTGGTACCTAGGGAGATTCACTTCTTGGGTCCCTCACGGAGGAATTGGAAGGGAGATCCATTCATTGGAGAGTATGGTGATGCGGCAGTGGAGGTGATGGTACCGATCGAGCATGGGCCGATATATATGGATACAACTTTAGGCCATCACACCATAGGACGTGTAGGAGCATTCATTATTAGGCAATGGTCTGTAGATGGGTATGGAGATGCATGGGGGTGTATTGTAGTATGTCAGACTACATTGTGGAGTAGGAGTGCTTCCCATTGCATTGAGTACATGCGGGGAGTGACAGGTGTAGCAACGCAAGATGGACACATGATGGTACAGGAAAGTATAGTTGTTACCCCCGTTATAGTCACAGAGTGTTTGGTTGGTACCCCTTGACACTCTCCATTCAGGTAGCAAGGCATGGGAGGCTCACCCTAGACTGTTGGATGAGGTACCACGTGTCATGAACTGGGAGGAGACTCTCCAGTTGAGAAACTTGGTAGGTGCACAAGTCAACAGATCCAAGCTTAGGGAAGACATGGTTGATTGCCAAGGTAGCATATGTTCCACCCATGGGCTCACGTTCGAGGGATAGTGGATGATATATTTCGTCTACAGGAGGGTACCTAGACTCCAAGCAGTATCCAAGTGTATCAGCAGGAGTTGGGATAACGGGTATCACAACATGGTCTGGCAAGAGCAGGGCATGTACGCATGCATAGGACAGACTCCTGATACTTGGGGTCCACCCAGGGGATACCTACAGGGGTCAGAGATGAGGGGCAGATGGGTTCCAATACATAGCAACGCTAAGTGGCAGCATCCTGCGGGGAGTGGGAGTTGTGATCTCCCCGTATGGTTTGGGGATCCAGGGGTCTATTGGCCAGGTGGATCACTCCACTTTGTGATGAGCAGGGACAGATCAGACGGTGATCCAATCCACCTTGGTTTTGACATGGGAGAGAGCACTGAGACTTCCATTGCATGGCGAGGCAGACTTATTATGTTGTTGCTCAGGGTCACGATTCGCAGTGGAGGGGTAGATATCAACATCATGGAGATGCCCGGGTAGAATGAACTTTGCCTTCACAGATTTTTTTCCACAAGGCCCAAGGAGAGAGGGATACAGTCTACGCACGATGGGGGGTATCTCATAGTCAGATTAGCGCAGCGACAACATGGTGGCACCTCTACGAGATTAGTAGGGGACCTAAGCATTATAGCTCTACACAGCTCGATAACCTCTAGGGGTGAGTTGTATACTGCATGGGGAGATCATGTAGATCTTCCATTGGCCTTTAACGATTCACTGTTGGAGTGGGGGACTTCATTAGCATGGCAAGATGGTGAGTGGAGCAGGAGGAGCTTCATGTTGGATAGGACAGCTTGGGATCCTGGCATTGAGAGATCCCTTCATATCAGGGCGATGCAGAGGATAGGGAAGATTCAGTGGTGCATCTAGGACCCAGGCACATTTTGTAGTGACAATAGGGAGCGTCAGCAAGAGAAGAGGCTTGTTCAGGCATTGCTTGAGGACAAGCAATTTTTGGTGGGGAGCACTGTAATATCCCCAAATTAGTAGTCAACTAATTGGGATATTAATTTTGATTAATTTCGGAAAATCCTAATGTTGGGCGGAAATAAAGGGGTGAGGGGACCCATGAATAATTACAATAAAAGCACTTTCCTAAAGTCATTAGGAAGATTAATTACAAGATGATGTGGGGCCCATGAGGCCAAGTGATAGCGTAGGAGAGGAAGCACTTAGGACAGTGCAGTGGCAGCATGGGGCCAGGCAGCATAGTGGCAGCGTGGGAGAGGCAGCGCAACGTAGCAAGGGATAGCGTGGCATAGAGGGACAACGCAACATAGGTGGGCCCAAGGGAGTTTAAGGGTTCACAAGCATAAAAGGTGAGGAAGGCAGCCTTTCTCATTCATTCTTGCATCTTAGATTTTCTGTCTGTCAAGACTAGAGCACGCTCAAGCTATTTAGTTGGGTCTGCAGTGCTGTTTAGCACAAGGGTGTCTCCGAGTCGAGATCCCAACCTCGTCCTTGGGGGACTTTGAGTGCCCACTCAGGAAAGGAGCCATACCATCAGTTTTGGAGAGCAGCAATACCATTTCAGCCTCAGGATTACGCAGTCACTTCCAGGGGTAGCACAATCTTCCAAGGAGATTACGCGTCATAGAGAGGAGCAGCATCCGGAGGAGAAAACTTCACGAGATTTCTGTCGGAAGATTGTGAGGGGATCAACCCTTCCATAGCTGAGTTGTTCAGAGAGTTGGAGGCCCTTCTTTCAGTGTTTTCATCAGAGAGGCCAGCATACCCAGCGAGAGAGCGTAGCCATCGCTAGAGAGTGAATTTTCGAGGTCAGCCTTTCCGAAATTCCTTCACTGGTTTTCCTGGGTTTATTGAAGAGAAGCCAAGATTAATTTGGCAGAATTTTCTGGGCAGATTTGAGGTGTCAAACAGAGATCCTAACTCAGCCAGCGACTAGAGGAGCTAGGGGAAATTGGGTCGAAATTCCAGGGTCAACATTTGGCCAATTCCTTCGTGGGATTTTGTGGGTTTCTCAAGTAGAGTCCGTGGTTAAAGTCCCAGAATTTTTTGAGCAGTGTTGCATGCCCTAGCAGCATTTCTTCAAGAGCAACAACAACATTTCTGGTAGATTGCCACATAGAGCTATACCCATACAGCGTACCATCAGTGGGGATTTCAGCAGTGATTCAGAGGGCTTTTCTAGCTTGCCTTGAGCAAGCCCAGGTGCCTTCATTCCAACACCTCCATTGTACTCATTACTAGCAAATTAATAAAATGGTTCAACAATATTTTACGGCTCCATTGGTGTTTTGATATCAGTTTTCTTTTGTTGTCTCCGTAATATCTTTTAGCCTGTTATTATTGCTATTTTCCCATTTGGGATATTGCATACGGGCCTCCACAAAAACAGAAAACACTTCATGTACCCCTTCAGATGTTCAGGGATTACTAGAGATCCACTCTTTGACGAGGAAGATGCATCATGCCCAACTAGCCTCACAAATGCACCACAAACCTGGAGGGTGCCCCAGGGCTTGTACAAGGACTCAATAACATTTATTCCAGCATCTGATCCTTCTCAGAGCATCTACAGGCATCTTTGATCCATTTGGAGACCCATGGGATAATCTATGTGCCCCCACACCCACTGAGAGCACCACAGTTCTACTACATGGAGAACAAGGAGCCACCACCTTGTCCATCATATTCTAAGGAATTTATTCCTCATTATGGCACTTAGGGATGTTACTAGGCCTCATGGAGGGCCCTATGACATGTATACATCATTATTTGGCCCTTGTGTGGCTTATTTTTACATCTATGAGCTAAATTGGTGGGCTTGTCACCAATACGGGTGTTATTTACACATTATTTTATTATTAGAGCCATTAGGGGCCCCTTAGGCTAATTCAAGTTCCTTAGGAGCCTATAAATTCATGTTTGTTACATTCATTTGTATCATCACATTTTGGATTGGATATCTCTCTCTTAGAGAATTCGTACTTTTTCATTGGAGGAGCTTTTTGGAGATGGATGAATTTTGATACATGGATTTGGGCTATTTTTCTTCTCTTGCAGCTTTGTTATTGCAACGAATTGTTGGTTGTATATACTCTATGGCATTGTAAGTGGTTTTTAATGTTATTATTTTTATTGTTGCATACTAATGATTTACGTTATAACTAGGGCTAGTTGTTGCATGAATGTAATGTGGATTTGAGCATGTTGTAGCAAATTTTGATGTATGGGCCAATGTCATATGAATGAAATGTCCTACAGATATGTTTTCTTGATAAGCTTGCACTCTTTGCTGGAAGTGTAGATGCTTGAAAATATCTTATTCTTTTCTCTACACCAATATTGGACGAAGTTGATTTTTTAAGCCTCCTTGAACAAGAAACCAAGTTCTTAGTCATTAATCATCCTTGACTTCATCTCCCCAAATGAACTAAGGCACTGATCCATAGAAGGGTGATCATTTATAATTTTCCACTTTTTTCACCTTTTCCCAAGTCTAGCCCTCAATGGTCACCTAGGGCATCAATATCCTGGGAATTCACCCTAGGAAAAATTTTGATCTCCTACAAGCTACTGCACTGGTGGGTCCCCTCCCTATCCATAAATTTTCAAGCCGTTCTCACGGTGGGATCTCCAGGAATCCCGAGCCCTAGCTCTAGGATCGAAATCTGCCTAGGCATCCCTACGGGTAGACCTCAATATGATCAATTTAACCTTCTGAAGTGAATATTATTTTATGTTCCTTTCCCCTCACCTTGTTCAGGATAGGAACACTGTTGGTTGCTATATTCCATCCCTGAACCTGGACTGGGTCCACTTGGCCCTGTGTGGTCCTGCTTCTCATCAAAGATTATTTGTCAAAGATCATTTGGGAGTCCAAGTTCCCAAGGATTTTAGGGATTGGCGACCTCATGCATAAGAATATTCTTTCTACCTCAACCCTCTAATCCTCATCCCTCACCCCTAGTGGACCACGTCCCTTTCTTAAAGAGCAAGGAAGATCCATTCTTCATTTCACCTTAAGGAAAGGGTTTTCAGGGTCACTCATCACCTATCCATTGACATATACTTACAAGTGATTCCTATACTATAGGGACTCCTTCCATCAGTGAAAGTCCATAAAGAGCAAGGAGCCTTAACCGTGGTGACAATGGGGTAAGCCTCCATTGTTGCCCTTGGCCTAACAGTTGCCCTATTAGAACCCCTTAGGTCTCTTACTGGTTTGAGTGGTAAAATTTATGGCACCGTTGCTGAGGACATGAGACGTGTGTTTTTTCCCCTTAGGACATATCGACATAATATTATTGGCAACTCCATTGAAAGAACGAAGCCCTAGTTCTTCATTTAACTTCAAAGTTAATGCTTGTAGGGTGAAGCAAGCATCTATCAAGGCACCTTATTTCACACTGGAAATTCCATTTTAATCTTAATATGCAAAATCATAAAAAATGGACTATTGGAAAATGGAGGTTTGTCTTGGTCGTATATTTGCAAAGCTCAATAACCAAGACATTCAAGAACTACAAAAGAATGCAGAGAAATATGCACAATATTATCAAAATGTATTGGAAGGTATGGATATGGAATACATGCTCAGGTTTTATAGGTCACAACAAGTGCAACTCGACATAATGAGGGGTTTCTATGAGGCGGATCCTAGTCGTCTCTTTGACTTTGCTCGCGTAACCTACGCTTTCAATATCCTAAACGACCTAATCAATGATAAATGTTATAGTCAACCAAAAAGTCCCACATGTTGGGTGTGGAGCCTGATTATCTTTTTCATTTTGTATGACAGCATTGGACCCCTGTTCTTAATGGGGCAGCAATGCAGCCCGTAATTAAACGCTACCAGGGGGTCCAAGGCGGGCAGCGCCTCCGAAGCTAAAGACAGATGTAAAATTGCCTTGTAAAAGTATTGTAATTTCTATTCAATCTAGGTCGTTCATTAGGCAGATGATCTGACGGTAGAACTTATGTTTAATTTAGGGTTTTCGCCTTAGTAGGCAACCCCTAGTTTTGTATGAGGGTATTGTATTGCGCCTGTGTATGGTATGTGTATTCTCAGAGCGAAAAACAGATAGGGAGACTATGAGAGAGAACATAGGATATTACAGCGGATATGCTATAGGTTGTGTCTCTTCATTTTGCTAGATAATAGAAAGGAAGGACTGGCTGTTCGAGGTGGACGTAGCCCAAACTGGATGAACCACGTATATCTGCGTCTCTTTGGTTTTATATGTTTTCTGTGTTTGTGTTTTCGCATATTTTATGTGTTGCATTGCTCTGTAATATATAATTTTTCTAACTGGTATCAGAGCCGAAGGTCTATTTCGCTGATAAACTCGCAAGAAAGAAGGGTTTCCGGTTCGAGTGGGAGCAATGGCAGAAGATAGTAAGTTTAGGGTCGAGAAATAACGGCCAAAACTTCCCGATGTGGAAGATGCAGATGGAATATTATCTGTATTAGAAAGATCTATACCTACCATTGAGCAGAAAAACAAAGAAGACGGCGACTATGACAGATGCAAAATGGGAGATTCTCGATAGAAAGGCACTTGGAACAGTACAGTTGTGCCTCGCGGCGTTGGTAGCCTTCAATATTTCAAAGAAAACAACAACAGAGGGTTTGATTAAGGCATTGGCGAAATTATATGAAAAACCCTCAGCCTCAAACAAGGTATTTATTATGAAACATTTATTTAATATGAAGATGTCAGAAGGTGGATCTGTTGCAGACCATTTAAATGATTTTAATACAGTTACCATTCAGTTAAGTTCTCTAGGGGTAAACTATGATGATAAAGTTAGGGCTCTGTTATTTCGGTGCTCATTGCCAGAAAGTTGGAATGGCTTAGTTATGGCCATTAGTAACTCTGTCTTTGGATCTAATACTTTAAAGTTTGATGATGTTTTCGGTGTTATCCTTAGCGAGGAAATGCGACGGAAAAACTTCGGTGAGACATCGGGTAATGCTTTGAGTGCAGAGACTAGGGGAAGAAAAATGGAAAGAGGAAAGAGCTCAGCATATCGCAATAAATCAAGGAAAGGAAGATCCAAGTCCAGATCGGGGATAGTGTGCTGGAAATGTGGAAAGAAAGAACACCTAAAGAAAGACTATAGATCTCGGAAGGGAAAAGAAGGAGACACACAGCGAAAAAACAATCATGAAGCAGATGTAATAGGTGATGTGTTACAAGATCCTTTGATTCTTTCTATAGAAAATGTTACTGATTCCTGGGTGGTAGATTCAGGGGCCTCATTCCATGCCACACCTGATAAGAAATATTTTCATGACTATGTTCAAAGAGATTTTGGACAAGTTCGTTTGGGTGATGATAAACCATATAAAATTGTTGGAATGGGTAAAGTTCTTGTAAAACAACAAAATTGAAACCAATGGCTATTAAAGGAGGTAACGCATATTCCAGATCTGAAAAAAAAATTGATTTCAACAGGGTAGTTAGGCGGTGAAGGTTGTGTAACAACTTTCACAGATAAAACTTGGAAGGTCACCAAAGGAGACCTGATAATAGCAAAAGGAGAAAAGGTTGGTACATTGTATTTATGCAATGGTATTTCTTTGTTAATGCTTTAACTTCCAAAGGAGCAGATGCAGTATTATGGCATCATAGGCTCAGACACATGAGTGAGAAGGGGATGAAGATTCTTCACTCAAGAAATTTGTTGCCAGGTTTGAAGAATATTGATTTGGATTTCTGTGAGAATTGCATTTATGGAAAACAGAAGAGAGTTAGATTTCTTAGAGTTGGGAAAGAAAAGAAGAGCGAAAAATTGGAGCTTGTGCATACAGATGTATGGGGACCTGCTCAGGTATCATCTCTCGGTGGCTCTCGTTATTATGTTACTTTTATTGATGATGCAACTAGAAAAACATGGATTTATTGTATTTAGAATAAATCTGATGTACTTGATACTTTCAAGAAATGGAAAGCTTTGGTTGAGATTGAGACAGGAAAGAAGTTGAAGTGTCTCAGATCAAACAATGGAAGTGAATATTGCAGCAAAGAGTTTGATAGGTATTGTTTAGAGCATGGAATTCGCAGAGAGAAGACAGTTCCAAGAACACCACAAGAAAATGGTGTGTCAGAAAGGATGAATAGAATAATCATGGAGCGTGTAAGGTGCATGAGATTGAATGTAGGATTGCCTTTACAATTTTTGGCAAACGCTGTAGATACTGCTATTTATCTAATAAACACAGGACCTTCAAGTTCCTTGGTTGGTGGTATTCCAGAGGAAGCATGGACAGGTAAAAAGGTAAACTACTCTTTTTTAAAGCCTTTGGGTTGTGAGGCCTTTGTCCATATTAATAAAGAAAATAGAACAAAGCTTGAGGCAAAATCAAAGAAATGTACCTTTATTGGATATGGTGCTAATGATTTTGGTTATCGCTTATACGATTATGAAAATCACAAAATCATTAGGAGCAGAGACGTAATATTCAATGAAAAGGTCTTGTATAAGAATCAGCTGCAGGAAAAGAAACAAGAAAAAGAAAGCAAGGAATACACAGTTCTTGATGAGATATCTGAAAAGGTAAAGGTGCCTGAAAATAATAATAATCAACAACCACAACAGCAACAACCACCACAACAGCAACAGGCACCTCAAACACCTGAAAGTGGTGTTAGAAGATCTACCAAGATAAGTAGACCCCCTGAACGATACTCTCCTTCATTATATTATTTATTGTTGACTGATTCTGGTGAACCTGAATGTTATGAAGAAGCAATGCAGGTTGAAAGTAGGAAGAAGTGGGAGCTAGCCATGGAAGAAGAGATGGACTCCTTAATACATAACCAGACTTGGGACTTAGTCAGGTTGCCTGCAGGTAAAACTACATTGCAGAATAAATGGGTTTACAGGCTGAAGGAAGAAGATGGAGGAAAACATAGGTACAAAGCTAGACTTGTGGTGAAGGGGTTTGCACAAAAGAAAGGTATTGATTTTGATGAAATATTTTCTCCTGTTGTTAAGATGAATTCAATCAGAACTATCTTAAGTCTTGTAGCAGCGGAAGATTTACATCTTGAACAATTAGATGTAAAGACAACATTTCTCCATGGAGATTTGGAGGAAGAGATATACATGCAGCAACCAGAAGGATATGAGGTAAAAGGGAAAGAAAAATTGGTGTGCATGTTAAAGAAGAGCTTGTATGGCTTAAAACAGGCCCCAAGGCAGTGGTATCTAAAATTTGACAGGTTTATGTCTGAACAAGGTTATACTAGATGTCACTCTAATCATTGTGTTTATCTGAAAAGGCAAAATGATGGCAGCTATATTATACTGTTATTGTATGTAGATGACATGCTTGTTGCAGGGTCTAACATGCAGGAAATAAATGTGCTCAAAAGAAAATTGGCAAATTCATTTGCAATGAAAGATTTGGGAGTTGCAAAACAAATCCTTGGTATGAGGATAACTAGAGACAGGAAAAATCGCAAATTAACACTGTCTCAGAATGAGTACATAGAAAAGGTGTTGAAAAGATTTAATATGCAGAATACAAAACCAGTTAGTACACCTTTTGCTAGCCATTTCAAACTTAGTAAGGAGATGTGCCCAAAGACCCAAGAAGACATGGATTATATGTCTAAAGTTCCATATGCATCAGCAGTTGGAAGTTTAATGTATGAAATGGTCTGCACAAGGCCTGATATTGCACATGCAGTGGGAGTTGTAAGTAGGTATATGAACAATCCAGGAAAAGAACATTGGATGGCAGTAAAATGGATTCTCAGATATTTGAGAGGTACCACAAATCAAGCATTATGCTTTGGTGGTTCAAACATTACTCTACAGGGATATGTTGATGCAGATATGGCAGGTGACAGAGATAACAGGAGGAGCACTACAAGGTATGTATTCACTGTAGGTAGAACAGCTGTCAGTTGGGTTTCAAAAATCCGAAGTGTTGTTGCACTTTCAACAACAGAAGCAGAGTATGTTGTTGCTACAGAGGCTAGTAAAGAAATGATTTGGTTCCAAAGGTTTATGGATGAATTGGGTAAGGAGCATGATATGGGCACGTTATACAGTGATAGCCAAAGTGCCATTCATCTTGCAAAGAACTCAACATTTCATTCCAGGACTAAACACATACAGCTCAAGTACCATTCATACAGTTAGTGTTGGAAGATGGACAATTGAAGCTGGAAAAGATACACACTAGCCAAAATCCTGCAGATATGCTAATAAAAGTTGTAGCCAGGGAGAAAATGAGATTATGCTCAGTTTCAATTGGTCTTCAAGTATGATGATGAAGATGAGAAACAACTAGGTCCAAAGTGTAGTCATTGTCCAACAAATGAAGCAGCAGTGGAGTTGCTACAATCAGTCTCCAAGTGAGAGATCGTTGGGTGTGGAGCCTGATTATCTTCTTTATTTTGTATCACAGCATTGGACCCCTGTTCTTAATGGGGCGGCAACACCGCCTGTAATTAAACACTGCCTGGGGGGTCCAGGGGGCGGCAGCGCCCCCGAAGCTAAAGACAGATGTAAAATTGCCTTGTAAAAGTATTTTAATTTCTAGTCAATTTGGGTCGTTCATTAGACAAATGATCTGACGGTAGAAGTTATGTTTAATTTAGGGTTTTTCGCCCTAGTAGGCAACCCCTCGTTTTGTATGAGGGTATTGTATTGCGGTTGTGTATGGTATGTGTATTCTCATAGCGAGAAACAAATAGGGAGACTGTGAGAGAAAACATAGGATATTAAAGCAGATCTGTTGTAGGTTGTGTCTCTTCATTTTGCTGGATAATAGAAAGGAAGGGTTCGCTGTTCGAGGTGGACGTAGCCCAAACTAGGTGAACCACGTATATGTGTGTCTCTCTGATTTTATATGTTTTCTGTGTTTGTGTTTCCGCATATTTTATGTGTTGCATTGCTCTGTAATATATAAAATTTCTAACACCACAAAGGATGATTAATTGGATGAAATTGAAGAAAGCTCAAGTGTAAGTGAGGATAATGAGAAAATGGAATTGGAAGACAATGATGACATCTCTTCCGAGGATGAAGAAGGGTTGGATCTTCTGAGCCTCCTATTCACGCAAGAAATAATGGATGAATATAGTAGGTCATGCAGAGGGTTAGTAAGGGAATGTGTTTCTAATGAAGTGTTCTTTCATTTGCACAAAGAAGAGGTCAAGCTTCATAAGATGAAATGTGAATATAAAGAGCACCCTACTAATGCTCTCCTCCTTGAAGCATATTACCAAAATCATGTAAAAAATACCTTAGTTATTGTGCTTCAAGAGAAGAGGGAAGAAGATGTGAAATTTCAAATCTGAAATACTACTGCAGTGATAGATTTATTTCGTCTACTTATTTATGATAAGTTATTTACGAATTTCTTTCGGTAAATTCTAAAAGAAATACAACTGCAGTTATCACTTAATCATAAGCAGAGAATAGAATAGAACACATAACGCAATAGAAACAATCACATGTACACAGTTATTTTTGGACAATTGTCCCCGGAAAAACCCAATGCGGGAAAACCGGTGCAGCAGATGAGGGTTTGTATTATTCTTCAGCAATGGATCTTTTACAATAATTGGACGAGCAAATTTCTTACGAAAACACCAGAGATAAATTCTCTAAATCCTTTCGGAGAATTTCTAACACTCGAAAGACACCCCTGCTTCCTCTGCGTCACTGCGTAATCTTCTGCGCAGTCCCTATGCTGGACTGCGTCACTCTGCGTGGGGACTCAGTGTTGCTGCTCAGCACTGACCTCTATGGCCCTCTGCGTCTTCCATTTTCCTTTCTCTGTCACTGTTGACTACCCCTTCCCCCTTCTGCTTCCGCAACTCTGCCCTACAACTCTCCCTCTAAAATCGAATTCTATTCCTTCTAAATCGATTTCCTTTGGGCACTGAGTGTGTACCCGGCTTGCTTTCTAAATGACCCTCAAGCCTTCTCTTATAATATTCTCGTTGATGAATCAACGGCCCAAATTAAATTTCTAATCAATGGCTAAAGATTAAAACATGACTTGATCTTCATTCTCCAGAAGATTCTTACTCTGTTTTATTAATATCGTTTAATTATTTAATTTCCGTAAGTTTAGAGTTAGGGTCCTCATTAAAATAATTAATTATTTTAATAAAACACAAACAGAGTGGAATTTCCACGAATGGTTTCTGGGTGCTTTAGAATACAAATATCCAACCCTCCTCGCAGAATTTGAGACTTGGAACACTTTCCAATTATACAAAAAATCAACACTCCCTCTTAGCGAGGAAAGTGTTCAACCAAAAAATGCCAACTGCATCTGCTCTGACCTAAAGCATCTACTATGTTGTTGATGTCTCGATTGCTACCCTCTGTACTGCTGCTCATGACACCATCTTTGTCACTGCCTCATCCGTATTGTAGCTCCCTCTGAATTTTGAGCCTATCTATTCCTCCTATTGGAATGGATTCTTGACCATCCCCAACTTTTCTCTGAAGTAAGCAAAATTGGTCTTTCCTAGAGCTTTCGTGAGGATATCTGCCACCTGCTCTCCTGTAGGAATCTACTTCAATTGTACAGCTCCTCGTTGGACATAGTCTCTAATGAAGTGACATCTGATGTCAATGTGCTTCGACCAATCATGAAACACAAGATTTTCAAAGAGCTTGATGCAACTCTGATTATCACACAAGATGTTGGTCACTTCCATCCTCTTCTTGAGTAAGTTCGTGAGCAACTTTCAAAGCCATATGGCTTCACACGACGTTGTGCTAGCTGCCATTCAGCACCACGGACTTCTGTTTCCTACTGCACCAAGAAGTCATTCTTGATCCGACACTGAAACAGTAGCCACTGGTACTCTTCCAATCTACTAGACTTCCCGCCCAGTCTGCATCAATGAACCCACTCAAATGGATGTCATTGCCCTTGGTGTACCTCAATCCAAACTCAACTATCCCCCTCAAGTACTTGAGAACATGTTTGGTCGCTGCCTAGTGAGCCCTCCTTGGTTCTACCATGAACTGACTGAGGGTATTCATGGCATAAAAGATGTTTGGTCTAGTATTGACTAGATACATCAATGATCCTATGAGCTGCCTATACAAGGTAGGATCAACTTCATCATCCTCGGACGTGTCGATTTTCTTCCAGTTTGTGATCATGGGTGTAGCCATGGGTCTACAGTCCTCCATCTGAAATCTCTTAAGAACCTTTGTAGTATATCTTCCCTTTCCAAGGAAGATTTCTCCCTTCTACTGCCAAAACTTCCAAACCCAAAACATAATGCATCTGCCCTAGATCCTTCATGTTGAATTCTGTAGCTAGATTTTCCTTGCAGTCTTTGATGAGCCTAGATGATCCAGTCAAAAAGAGATCATCTACATATAGCACTGATATCAAAGGCTCATCCCCTACTCTCAGATAATAGAGGTTGGGATCTGCGTCACTCTTGACAAATCCCATCTGTTGCAGGTAGTTGTCAATTCGCCCATACTAAGCTCTGGGGGCTTGCTTCATTCCGTACAAGGCTTTCTTAAGCCTACACACATGAGTTTTCTGCTCATGCATCTCAAAGCCCTCTGGTTGTTCTATGTACACTTCCTCTTCTATCACCCCATTCAAGAACACAGTCTTGACATCCATTTGGTGAATCTCCCATCCCATCTGCGCTACAAGGGATATGATGGATCTGATTGAAGTAGACCGTGCTACTAGGGCAAAGGTTTCTTCGTAGTCGATCCCTTCCTTCTGTGCGTACCCCTTAGCCACAAACCTGGCTTTAAATTTCTCTATACTGCCATCTGCAACATATTTAATCTTGTAAATCCATCTCAAACCTACCACCGATCTGTCCTGAGGTCTAGGAACTACTTCCCATACATCATTTGTCATGATGGAGTTGTACTCCTCCACCATCGCATCTATCCACACTTGATGCTGAGCTGCCTCCTGAAAACTAGAAGGTTCTCCAACCTGTGCTACACATGCCTAGTACCTGTCATGTTGTCGGCGTTGCCTCTTCTCATTTCTAGGAGCTCCAACAAACTCCTCTGCATCCCTCAAAGTCTGTTGGAGTTCTCTGCTCGTCCTTCCACTAGTGGTGGGTGGATTTACCTACTCTCCCTCTTGCACTTCCTCGGAAAAGCTTTCCTTGGGATCCTTGTGCCTTGGAGGGGCACTAGAGCCATCTTCCATAGGTCATTATGGCTAGACTAACGGATCCTCCTCAAACTGCGTAGTTGAAGACATCTCCAGTGATTTCTTGAAAGCTCTCTCCTCCATGAACTTCAGATCCCGTCTCACTACTAATCTTCCTGCTCTTGGGAATATAGAAGGGGTAATCCTTCGCATTCTCGCTATATCCTACAAGGTATCCTTTCTCTGCAGTCTGATCTAACTTCTTCCTCTTCTCATTGAGTAAATGGCAATACGCTATACTGCCAAATATCCTGAAGTGGCTCACCTCTGGCTTGCTGCCAGTGAACACGCTTTCGGGGGTAACCTTACCCAATGCGTTATGAGAAACCCTGCTCTGCACATACACGGTTGTATTACAAGTTACAACCCACAAAAATTTGGGCATGTCTTGATCATACAACATCGCCCTTGCAGCTTCGACAATAGTCATGTTTTTCCTCTATGTGACTCCATTCTGCTCTGGATTATAAGGAGCAGTCCATTCTCTCTTGATGCCTTCCTTTGCATAGAACCTTGTGAAATCCTTGTCAATATACTCTCCACCATTGTCTGATCGCAAAGTCTTGATCCATTTTCCTGTCAGATTCTCCACAAGAGCTTTAAACTCCTTGAATTGCCCAAAGACCTTGTCTTTGGTTTTTAGAAAGTAGATCCATGTCTTTCTGGAATGGTCATCAATAAAGGTGACAAAATACTTTGCACCACTGAGAGCATTCGTGGACATTAGTCCACAGATGTCTGTGTATCAATCCCAACACACACCTGGCCCTATTGTTGCTTCTTGGAAATGCTGTCTTGGCATACTTTCCCGATACACACCCTCTGCAGACATCGTCTCACTTGGTGCTAAGTTATGGAACTCCTGTGACAGTCTTCTTGAGAATTCTCAAGGCTCCATGATGTAGATGCCCTATTCTTTTATGCCATAAATCATTCAAATCTTTCTCATCAGTACTACCTATTAGAGCCATTAGGGACTCGAGCTGTAACTTGTACAGTTTATGGCTCCTGACTCCAATTTGTGCCTTCCTTTTCCAACTTGCGTGTTTGATGTAAACTTTGTTGCCAATAAAGCATACATCGTAACCCTTGTTCTGAAGTTGAGACACAGAGAGTAAATTCATCCCCAATCCTAGTACATGTAGTACGTTGGTGGCGTGAAGCTTGTTGCCAGCTTCGGTTTGAAATATTATGGTGCCTCTTCCAACAGGGGTACATTTTGCCTTGTTTCCCATAGTAATTTGAAAATTCATCTGCTCCTCCTGATAGCTCGAGAAGCATTCTTGAATTCCAATCATATGAGCAGATGCTCCATTGTCAACATACCAAATCTCCGGAGAGGCCATGCTTGACACAAGCAAATTCCTCTTCTAGTCTGGATGCCATAACCGAAATGTCATGATCCCTCTGTTCCTCCATGCGTTCTGGAGAACTGCGTGAACCCTTCTGAGCTATTGCTGCATGAATGTCGGATCTTCATTCCATTGCATAATCTCCTCTTCTGTTGCTCGTCTTTAGCTCTGATACCATGTGAAATTTTCAAATCTGAAATACTACTGCAGTGACAGATTTATTTCGCCTACTTATTTATGATAAGTTATTCACGAATTTCTTTCGGTAAATTCTGAAATAAATACAACTGCAGTAATCACTTAATCATAAGCAGAGAATAGAACATAACACATTTAACGCAATAGAAACAATCACATGTACACAGTTATTTTTGGACAATTGTCCCCGAAAAAACCCAATGCAAGAAAATCGGTGCAGCAGATGATGGTTTGTATTATTCTTCGTCAATAAATCTTTTACAATAATTGGGCAAGCAGATTTCTTAAGAAAACACATGAGATAAATTCTCCAAAGCCTTTCGGAGAATTTCTGACACCTGGAAGGCAACCCTGCTTCCTTTGTGTCACACTGCATGATCTTCTGTGCAGTCCCTACGCTGGACTGCACCACTCTGCGTGGGGATTCAGTGCTGCTGCTCAGCGCTGGCCTTGTGGCACTCTGCGTCCTCCTCTTGCATTTCTCTGTCACTACTGACTTCCCCTTCCTCCTCCTCCTTCCGCAACTCTGCCCTGCAACTCTCCCTCTGAAATCGAATTCTATTCCTTCAAAATTGATTTCCTTCGGGTACTAAGTGTGTGCCCGGCTTGCTTTCCAAATGACCCTCAAGCCTTCTCTTATAATCTTCTCGTTGGTGAATCAACAGCCGAGATTAGGTTTCTAATCAATGGCTAACATTAAAACATGACCTGATCTTCGTTCTCTAGAAGATTCTTACTCTGTTTTATTAATACCCTTTAATTATTTAATTTTCGTAAGTTTAGACTTAAGGTCCTCATTAAAATAATTAATTATTTTCATAAAACACAAACCGAGTGGAATTTCCACGAACGGTTTCTGGGTTCTTTGGAACTCTGATATCCAAGCCTCCTCACAAAATTTGAGACTTGGAACACTTTCCAATGCTACAAAAAATCAACAGAAGAGTCCTCTCACTGGTCAACTAACCAAGATGAAGATACCCTTGAAGATATAAATGAGGAAGACGAGTCCTTGTTGGGTTCACATGAAGAATGGAATGACTTTGAGAACACGTGTTGGGAAGGATGAGTCCATGGAAATTGAAGTTGAGACTGACCTTACTTTTCTCAACGATATTACTCTCGATGAATGTCTTTTTAAGAACCTTGAGGAGGGTGATCCCATTAGCCCCTTAAAAGATGACATTCAAGATTACTTCCACATTGAAAAGGGTAAATGGGAAAGTGTTGGTCCTCAATTTTATTGTTCTCCTATTTATGACACCGACAGGGAATAGGAGGTTGAAAGTGGTATCCCCTCTCTCTCCTGTATTATTTATGATGACATATACATCAATACCCTTGGAAGGGAGGATAATTATTTTCCTTTACATGAGGGGGGGCAGTTGGAAAGATTTGATTCTCCTTTTAGGGGAGACTTGATCTTTGGTGCTAATAACAATGAAATCAATAAGCCTCCCACCTACCGTCCTTATGATTCTATAATCAAATCACTTGAGGCTTTGGATTATGATTTGGAGGAAGAAAGACCCGTTCAATATAACGTTCAATCTCCCCTTCGTCTTTTCCTATTGTTCATCATCTTAAATCTCCCTCAAGTGATTCCGTCACCCCTTCTCATATGACCTTAAGTGTTTGTGAGCCCTTTCCCCTTTCCAAGTGTAGTGTCAAGGAAGAACCCCTCGATGACTATACTTTACCTCCTTCGACACACCCTCGGGATTTTGATCACTCCATGCCTTCCCCTCTCCATTGTGACCATCACCTCAAGCACCCTAGTTGTTGCATTTCTTCTTTCCCTCAACACTCCTTCCCCTCTCATCATGACCTGTTGGCATCTACAAAACATAACACTATAAGTAATGATCGTCATAGGGAGTTCTTGAGAGTGATCATCCATTCTTCCATTTTGTACTTGGAGGAGAGGCCCAACACTTCTAGATTGATTCATTTTCCTTCTCCTGGAGCTTTCTTTTACCTCAAAGGCGGATCATCCCACCCGCTTCATCCTTTATGTGATTACGACCACATTCGATTTAAGATTTGCTACATGAGTAATCATACTGGCAGGCATAAATATATTGATATGATGATATGTTGGTTGCACCAGCTTTATGATTACACTTATTGGTAGCATATCTATATGCATGTCAAGGTAGGATGCATTGCATGATGATTTTTGCACTAGAACTAACCGCATATGATATTTCGCATGATAGATTAGATTGCATTTAGATTAAATGTGCATGCTTTATTTCTTTTCAGTTTTATGAGCTAAAACCAAGCATGGGTGATCATTAGACACTGTGAAAAACATGCTCTCCCATAGCTATGATCTTTAATGTGTGTAGATAACAGGTCTACGGTGATCAAGAGATTGTTGGAGTTCTCGTTACCTTTCGTTCGTGTAGCCTCATCCACTTCTTTGAGAGATCAAGTCTGAGTTGGAGCCAGATGTTACCCACCACTTCATGGGTGATATCCCCAGGAGAAATTTTATTCCATGATAGACCTCAATCGTTAGCCAGTAGCCCCTTTGCAGCCACCTACTAGCTCATTGTGCCATTTATCTGCCACCTGAGCCAGCCATGGGGTCCCTCACCCCCATGTATTGATCGTATGTTTGATGGTGGGCCTCCCGAATCTAAAGCTATGTCTTTTCATTTGGTAATTGAGTATTGGGTTTACTTACCATGGATATTTATGGATATGGATTGATGGTTGATTATTGGAAACACTGAGAAGGGGGGTGAATCAGTATTTCTTATCAATTAGCACATTTTAAATCTTTTCAGAGCATTAGTTAATCTTCAATTATTCTTGATGTTTATCCAGTAACGACAGTAAACAATAAAACACAACAGGCACACGAATTTTAGGGGGAAAACCCTCTACGGGTCAAAAACCACTGAACTCTTTTCTAATAAATTCTTTAATCTTAAGCCCCAACTTAAATGAAAGGTACAACTTCCTAGAATTCTAGAAAAGCATTCTTCTCCAACTCCCACTGGAAGGATGCCCCAACGCCTGGTTTCTTCAGTAGTCAACTGAATGGATACCCCAACATCCTAGACCAACCTACCACCCTGAAGTGTTCACAGGCTCCAACTTGTAGGTGATTGCATGCACCAACCTAGCACCTTCCTGCCACCCTATAATGATTAGAAATAAGACAAGAGTGTGGACTCCCATACCAAGGACAATGATCCACGATACAATATGATTCACAATGATTTTCTTGAACTAGACCAATCACCCAATCATGCTATGACCTGCAACCCAACCATAACATTATCCAACAATGACACTTATACCTCCCAACAATGCCTCTCCAACTCTAGGTAGATTGACTCTTTTACAATAATTACTCTTACAATTTTACAATGATGATTTTTACAATACTGACTTTTGACATGATCTGATACTTGACTTGACACTGCTTCTTTGAACACTAGCAGTTGCTGAGGTATTATCGTGCTTGCTTCAAGTAATGGTACTTTGGCGTTGCATTGTCCTTCTAGTATGTGTCTGAGTTGTCCTATTTTGTCCTCCTTCCTACACATGCAAGACCCAAACCAATATACAAACAAAATACTTACACTGTCCTGCAAACCATATGTTAGAGAAATATTCAAAATTCAAATGTAAATACGTTCAACATTTATGAACAAAACCCAATCAAACATACACACAAAATACTTACACGGTCTTGCAAAAACACATGTCAGAGATGATATTCAAATTAAAATTCAAACACTAATCATACATACCTTGTTGTAGTAGACTTACGCTTGACTGTTGATGTCTTGTCCTTACTGCAGTGATGCTTGAATGCATATTTTTTCTTGCCTTCTAGAAGCTCGATATTGAATCTGTTGTACCTGTGTAATTTCAAATCTTCAAGGTCTGAAATTTCGTCCTGTGGTAGCCCTCTGAGTCCTCTTTCCAACCCCGTAGGTCTGATCAACAATGGATTCTTCAAAAAATAATTATGCCCAATCTCCTACGATGACCTGATTATAGATTGGTTCAACTTGTATGAAGTGCCACATGTCACTGTTTCAACCTTTGGTCCTAAAAACGATACACAACAAACTACAATCCATCCTCTTTCTGTCACTTTTTATGAAATTTGAATCCAAAGCTCAGAGAGAAAGTTATGACGATTTTCCCAAGGTCACCTGTTTGACATTAAATTCGGGAGCCTGCAAAAACCCTAAGTTCCTCAGATCATATCTTCGAAAATATAGCGAACCAATATCTGAAATTCAGACACAAGCTTCATCAGGATTTTGCCCAAATGGGGTTTTAGTTTCATCATCTGAAGCTTCGCAAAAAACAAGTTATAGCGAAAATGCCACGATGACCTGTTATTAGTAGCAAAATCCTTACATGAGCAGGATATGAGGGTCACAATTCATCGAAATGCTTAGGTTGAGAGGGTCTTCAACAAGTGAACATTGGAGGGATTTTAGGAACTTGAAAAAATATTAATTATTGACAATTCAATGACCACAACCAATTATTAGTGTCATGCCACAACCCCATGGGGTTTTAACCCAATAACTGGGGTTACTAACTTCAAACACGAATATCTCTCAAACCGTTTACGTGGCATGCCATATACCAACGAAAACATCTTGACAAGTAGAAACCATCCAAAATATCCTTGAATCGGAATAGAGTAGGTCAAAATTCCTATGCAAGAACGAGGTAGCCCGTGGAGCTGCTTGGGTTGACATCAATGACAACAGGCTGCTACCACGATATATTTTGCTTCTGCTGTGGATAACGAGATTGAAGACTGTTTTTTACTTAACGTTGAAACAAGGCAACCACCTAGATAGAATGTTGCTCTACTGGTACTCTTTCAATCATCAACACTTCCTGCCCAATCTGCATTTGTATAAGCTAGGATAACTAGATTATTTCCTTTGGGATACCATAAACCATATTCTGTAGTGCCCTTAAGATATCAGAGAATTCTTTGACGGCACTAATATGAGATTCTTTTGGTGCTACTTGGAATCTTGCTACTTGTCCAATTGCCTGCATTACGTCTGGTCGAGAAGTTGTCACATATAGAAGGTTGCCAATCATAGATCTATACAACCTCTGGTCCACATCCTTTGACAAATCATCTAAACTTAACTTGCAACCTGTTACCATTGGGGTAAGAACAGGCTTGCAATCTTCCATCTTGAATTTCTTGAGCAATTCCTTGATGTACTTGGTTTGATATATAAATATTCCTTTATCTTGCTAAGATATATGAAGCCCTAAAAAGTATGTCAGCTCGCCAAGTAGAGACATT
This sequence comes from Pinus albicaulis, assembly GCA_034641835.2. Classification (NCBI taxonomy): domain Eukaryota; kingdom Viridiplantae; phylum Streptophyta; class Pinopsida; order Pinales; family Pinaceae; genus Pinus; species Pinus albicaulis. Next base: position 1,662,810,275 of record CM076578.1, on the reverse strand, counting down.
TCAAACTCACTTTGCATCTTTGTGGCAAAGTTTTTACTCAATCTGTCATCATTGCTTCCAAAAATTATATCGTCTACATATACCTTGATAATTGTTAGGTTATCTTGATACACTTTCACATAGAAATTGTTGTCGGCGCTTCCTTTCTTGAATCCTTGTTGATGTAGATATCCATCAAAACGAGCATACCAAGCTCTAGGAGCTTGCTTGAGACCATATAGTGCCTCCTTTAATCTGCAAACATAGTCTTCCTTTTTAGCGAGCAAAAAACCTTCGGGTTCTTCAATGTAAACTTCTTCTTCCGATTCACCATTTCGAAACGCTGACTTAACATCAATTTGGTAGACCTTGATTTTTCTTGAGCATGCATAAGCGAGAAACATTCTGATAGCTTCCATTCTAGCAACGGGAGCAAATGTTTCTTCAAAATCAATTCCTTCAACTTGTGCATATCCTTTGCAGACTAATCGTGCCTCATTCCTGTCAACCTGTCCATCCTCATTCAATTTGCTTCTGAAGACCCATTTAGTTCCAATAACATTTTTATCCTTTGGTCATGGAACCAATTCCCGAGTATCGTTCTTCTCAACTTGATCCAGTTCTTCATTCATGACTGCTACCCAGTGTTCATCTTGACTAGCTTCCTCAAAATTGCTAGGCTCAAAAGTTGCTAAAAAAGCAAGGTGGGTTTGTTGTGATGAACGAAGTTGTTGACTTCTTCTGGTTCCAATTCCTTCATTTATGTTGCCAATGATTTGATTTGACGGATGATACTTTAGACACCATTATTTTAAAGCTTTTGGAGAATTTTCTTGTACATCTTGCTGATCATTGCTTATTTCCTCTTGGTTGACTGGTGTTTCCTTATTTGATTGGTCTTGTTCTGGAGCTTCTTCTTCATCCTTCACAGATTCTCCCTCAGATCCCTCAGATTTGCTTCAAGGGACAATCTCATCGTCATCCTTTGTAACACAATCTTCATCAAAAGTAACATTTATGGTTTCCACTATTTGTTTTCGCCTCAGATTGTAGCATCTATAAGCCTTCCTTTTGCGTGAATAACCAACGAAAATACCTTCATCGACACGGGAATCAAACTTGCCCAATTTTTTATCTTCTCGTTTGATGTAGCATTTGCTCCCAAACATTTTGAAGTATTTGACATTAGCCGGTCTTCCTTTCCATAATTCGTATTAATCATGTTAGAATTGCTCCTTAGCAAACCTCTGTTTATAATGAATACAACTATATCGATTGCTTGAACCCAGAATTTATCATCTAATTTTGAGTCATTTAACATTGTTCTGGCCATTTCCTGTACGGTTCTGTTTTTTCTTTCAAAAACTCCATTTTGCTGCAGTGTTATGCCTGTTGACAAATGCCTTTTTATTCCATTTTCATCACAATACTGTTGAAATACCTTGGAAGTGAATTCTCTGCTATTATCTGATCTCATACATTTGATCTTCAAATTAGTTTCATTTTCGACCAATTCCTTGTAGATTATAAAACATTTGAATGCCTCAGTGTTTTTCTTTAAGAAGCTGACGGTTGTCATTCTGGTGTAATCACCTATCATTGGCATAAAATATAATTCTCCATCTAAACCTTTTGTTCTCATAGGACCACATAGTTTAGTATGTACTAATTCCAATGGACGTGATGCAAAGTGTTCTTTTGTCTTGAACTCAACGTTTGTCTGCTTTCCGTGTCGACAAGATTCACATATCGTATTGGTGGGTTTTGAAATTTTAGGCATTTCTCTTACTGCTCCCTTCTTGCTGATCCTGACCAAATTGTCAAAATTTATATGTCCCATTCGTTTGTTCCATAACCAACTTTCATCTTCTTTTGCCAAAAAGCACCCTTTAGGTGTCTCATCCAAGATATATATGTCATTTGGAGCTCTGCTTGCCGTAGCCACAATTTTACCAAACTTTCATTTCCTGATTTCACATTTCTTAGATTTAAATAGCATCGTGTGTCCTTGATCACACATTTTTCCAACACTGAGCAGATTGTGATTCATATTTTCAACAAACAACACATCTTTCGCTAATGCATTCTTCCTTCCAAGTGTGACTATACCTACTCCTATGACATTTGAAGACCCGTCATTTCCAAAGACACTATTCCATCCTTCTTTTCCTTCAAGGATATGAACTTATTCCTATCTCTAGTCATATGAGTTGAGAAACCACTATCAACGTACCAAACGTTTCTGTTTCTTTGAGCCTTGAGAGAGATAACACATTTTTCAGTCTTCTTTTTCCATATTTATTCATTCTGATTTTGAGAGAATTCCTTTGAGGAACTTCCAAGTCTGTAATCTTTAGCTAGGTGTCCAAAATTGTTACATTTGTAACATTCGACATCATCTCTCAAATGATCAAATATGTTAGTATTTTGTTGAGTTCCGGAATCTCTGTTTCTAAAATATCTCCCGAAACTGTATTTATTCCAAACATACGTGCGATATTCTATAGCTCTATGTCCAAACCTTCCACATGAATAACAATGACCATAGAATATAGGTTGATACCTAGGAGGAAATCTTCTTCGAGGAATTGTCTTCCATGGTTCTTCCTGCGAGTCCTGATCTCTTGAGTTGGCTGGAAAGTCTACCTACTTGTTAGACTTTGCATATCCATCTTCTTTTGTTGTCATAGAAGGACTTGGCTCCTTTTAAAAAATTTCTTTGTAACCAAGACTAGTCTTGCGGCTTGCCACTGTTTGACCGTTGATTGTTGATGATTTGTTCCAATGGCTTGGAGTTGTTGGTGTAGTTTTGAAGAGTTTTTCCATTTTTTACTTGCTTTCGAAGAGAAACTATTTCAGCTTCCAATGCTGCTCTTTCCTTGTTGCTTTCCTTTAATTCTTCCCGGAGAGATTCTTCAACCTTGATTTTAAGATTTAGGACATGTTCCCTTTCTCTCTTTAATTCGTCTTCAAGAGTGTTAACATGCTTCTTCTCGACCTTGAGCTCTTTGATAACCCTTCAAAAACCCTAAGTTCCTCAGATCATATCTCCGAAAATATAGCGAACCAATATCTGAAATTCAGATACAAGCTTCATCAAGATTTTGCCCAAATGGGGTTTTAGTTTCATCATCTGAAGCTTCGCAAAAAACAAGTTATAGCGAAAATGCCACGATGACCTGTTATTAGTAGCAAAATCCTTACATGAGCAGGATATGAGGGTCACAATTCATCGAAATGCTTAGGTTGAGAGGGTCTTCAGAAAGTGAACATTGGAGGGATTTTAGGAACTTAAAAATATATTAATTATTGACAATTCAATGACCACAACCAATTATTAGTGTCATGCCACAACCCCATGGGGTTTTAACCCAATAACTGGGGTTACTAACTTCAAACACGAATATCTCTCAAACCGTTTACGTGGCATGCCATATATCAACGAAAACATCTCGACAAGTAGAAACCATCCAAAATATCCTTGAATCGGAATAGAGTAAGTCAAAATTCCTATGCAAGAACGGGGTAGCCCTTGGAGCTGCTTGGGTTGACATCAATGACAAAAAACTACTTCCACGATATATTTTTCTTCTGCTGTGGATAACAAGATTGAAGACTGCTTTTTACTTAACCTTGAAACAAGGCAACCACCTAGATAGAATGCTGCTCCACTGGTACTCTTTCGATCATCAACACTTCCTGCCCAATCTGCATTTGTATAAGCTAGGATAACTAGGTTATTTCCTTTGGGATACCATAAACCATATTCCGTTGTGCCCTTAAGATATCAGAGAATTCTTTTGACGGCAATAATTTGAGATTCTTTTGGTGCTGCTTGGAATCTTGCTACTTGTCCAATTGCCTGCATTACATCTGGTCGAGAAGCTGTCACATATAGAAGGTTGCCAATCATAGATCTATACAACCTCTAGTCCACAACCTTTGACGAATCATCTTAACTTAACTTGCAACCTCTTACCATTGGGGTAAGGTCAGGCTTGCAATCTTCCATCTTGAATTTCTAGAGCAATTCCTTGATGTACTTGGTTTGATATATAAATATTCCTTTATCTTGCTGAGATATCTGAAGCCCTGCTTGTTGTAGCCACAATTTTACCGAACTTTCATTCCCTGATTTCACATTTCTTAGATTTAAATAGCATCGTGTGTCCTTGATCACACATTTTTCCAACACTGAGCAGATTTTGATTCATATTTTCAACAAACAACACATCTTTCACTAATGCATTCTTGCTTCCAAGTGTGACTGTACCTACACCTATGACATTTGAAGACCCGTCATTTCGAAAAGACACTGTTCCATCCTTCGTTTCCTTCAAGAATATGAACTTATTCCTATCTCTAGTCATATGAGTTGAGAAACTACTATCAACATACCAAACGTTTCTGTTTCTTTGAGCCTTGAGAGCGATAACACATTTTTCAGTCTTCTTTTTCCATATTTATTCATTCTTATTTTGCGAGAATTCCTTTGAGGAACTTCCAAGTCTGTAATCTTTAGCCAGGTGTCCAAAATTGTTACATTTGTAACATTCGACATCATCTCTCAAATGATCAAATATGTTAATATTTTGTTGAGTTCCGGAATATCCGTTTCTGAAAGATCTCCCGAAACTGTATTTATTCCAAACATACGTGTGATATTCTATAGCTCTATGTCCAAACCTTCCACATGAATAAAAATGACCATAAAAGATAGGTTGATACCTAGGAGGAAATCTTCTTCGAGGAATTGTCTTCCATGGTTCTTCCTGCGAGTCCTGATCTCTTGAGTTGGCTGGAAAGTCTACCTGCTTGTTAGATTTTGCATATCCATCTTCTTTTGTTGTCATAGGAGGACTTAGCTCCTTTTCAAAGTTTCCTTTGTAACCAAGACTAGTCTTGCGGCTTGCCACTGTTTGACCGTTGATTGTTGATGATTTGTTCCAATGGCTTGGACCTGTTGGTGTAGTTTTGAAGAGTTTTTCCATTTTTTACTTGCTTTTGAAGAGAAACTATTTCAGCTTCCAATGCTTCTCTTTCCTTGTTGCTTTCCTTTAATTCTTCCCAGAGAGATTCTTCAACCTTGATTTTAAGATTTAGGACATGTTCCCTTTCTCTCTTTAATTCGTCTTCAAGAGTGTTGACATGCTTCTTCTCGACCTTGAGCTCTTTGATAACCCTGATCACTTCATTTTGAAATTCAACCTCAGTCATCTCTTCTTCTTCGTCTCCTTCTTCGTCAGATGCTTCTTTCTTATTATGCTTGGCCATAAAAAATACTCTTCCATTGATTTCTTCTTCGTTATCACCGTCTTCATCAGATGAGGAGCTACCTTCTTTAGAGAAGAAACTCTTCTTAAAACATTTCTTCTTTCCTTGCTTGTTGAACTTCCTCAGACCTTTCTTTCTTTTCGTAACAACCTCATTTTTGTGAGGACACTTGGCTGAAAAATGCCCAACCTCACCACAATCAAAACATATCAATGGGAGTTACCTTTGAATTTCCCCGATCCTGTTCTCATTTTTCCCGTGAAGTAGGCAAATTCTTTATCTGAAAATTCTTCTTCATCTTCTTCCTTTTCTTCTTCCTTACAACAAGAAGTTTTCGCTTTCGGAGTATGCTTGTCCTTGCTAGTTTTCTTGGATGCCGCAAATGTTGTTTCTAGGTGAGATCTGTCGTCCTCTTCTTCAATCCTCATTTCATATGTCGTAAGCACTACATGCAATTCATCTTTGCTGAGATTGGCTAGATTCGAACTATATTCCAAGACAGATACCTTTGGGTAGAAACTTGCTGGCAAGGTTCTAAGGATCTTTCAGACAACAATTTTCGTGTTGACAAGTTCTCCCAAACCTTCCAATGCATTTGTTATTTCATCAACACACTATAATTATGCATCAATATTTTCATCTTCCTTCATTTTGAGTTGCTCAAATTTTGCCTTGTAAATTTGAAGCTTGCCTTCTTTCACATTTGAGTCACCAGAATATATATTCTCAAGCTTGCCCCATACTTCTTTAGCAATTTTGCAACTCAGTACCTTAAGATAGATAGATTCGATAAGCCCACCGATAATGAGATATTTAGCCCTTGCATCATATACCATATTTTTCTTTCCTTGTTCATCCTGGGTTGTTGTAAAGCCTTTTTCAACAAATTCCCATACTTCGTATTCTTGCGCCAGCAAATGAACCTGCATTCTTCCACTCAAAAGTGAGTAGTTATTTCCATTGAACAAAGGAACTCTATTCTTAGTATACTCCATGAACTCCTTCCAGTTGTTAGACTACGATTGAAGGAACCAAGCTCTGATTAACATTGAGAGGGGGGTGTTGACCACACTTTGTCAACGACCCCATAGCAGTACACCCCCATTTTTTTCAAACGGGATTCGTCATGTTCGACGTGGTCGCGCCATTCAGATTCCATCATCAGTCGACAATTTTTATAAATGATGAAAACCCATTCTGCATGTAATGATATAAATGATCTAAGTAGGATCGTCAATATATGTAACAACCTAGGTAAGCCTAGTATGTTGTTGATGATCTCTATCCTAGGAGGTTTTTTGTCTCACTGATTCACGAAAGTGATCGGCAGAGTTTTTCTCTCCAGCCTCACCCCAAAGCTAGGGTGGATTTTGTCATCAGCATACTAAGTGAGTCCTAGTGTTTCTATCGAGTCCTTGTAAAAGTAGTTTGAGCTACTTGGTCTACTAGATCATATTTTGAGTCGTAGAACTGGGTATTTATTTGAGGGTCTATACGAATGGGTTTCCCCCCTTCATGTATGTAAATGTATTATCTCATGTAAAAGAGGGTTGGAAAAATAATTATAATCCCCTCTTAGTCAATTAATTAAATTTTCTGGTCAATTAATTAATAAAATCCTAAACCAGAAATTTAATTAATTTAAGGTCCTAAGTTAGGATTAAATCTTTAAAGGCAAAATTTGTGGGTCCTTGGAAAATGATTTTGAAAGCCCCAAGCCAAGGGAATATTGAGAATTTTAAGAAATTTTGGACCCTTGGGCCTTGGTGGTTAAGTCAAGGTCAAAATTTTGGGGTAATTAACTCAAAAATAATATTTTTGAGTTAATTAAAATTGAATTAAATGACAAATTCGTTTTTTCCCCAAAATTTTAATTTCAACGCTCCGGATTAAAAGATAATTAAATCTTTTGGACGGTTGAGATTATTTTGACGAGGATCATCCAAACTAGCTGTTAGAGATCTTGTCCTATAAATTTAGAGGTCTTTGTCATTCTTGAATCATCCAATCTCAGGATCGTGCACTTGTTCTTAGAAGCCCTTGTAAATTTTTTAGGAATAAAGCATAAAGACTTTGGGGTTACAAATCTGGATGTTCCTTCTCAGATCTATGTGGTGAATTGTCTCTAAACTCTGCTACTTTGTTTCTTGTATTTTATGGTTGATGGCCTTCATGGATTAATCTGCATACAGGTATCTTGTTTTGTTTTCTGGGTTTATAAAATAACATTCTGATTTTTTGCAAAGGTCTCATATTGTTTTCTTAAATCTCTATCGATCTAAGATTTAGATCTAAGTGTGCAGGAAATTTATTTTTTTTGGACGTCTGGGGAAGTCTTTGGTTGGACCAGCCGACTCTCAATAAACATAAATCTGATAAGCTCTTTATTTGTTAAATTCCAAGTCTATCTTACGATATTTGTGATTTTGCAGTGTTTCAAAGGCTTGTGTCTCTCATTTAAAAAAAAAGATTTTAATTTCTAAACTGTGCTAAAATAGATTCAAATCTGGCCATGAGGGCCTCAAATCTGTAAAGTAGCTTGTAAATTTGTATTTTTGTTGTAAGTTGTAAGGGTTTAATAAATTTTTGGTGTCTATATTTTCCAATGTGGAAAAAGTCGAAGTCGGGATTAAATCGGCAAGGCTCCAAAAGTTGAAAAACTCGATAAAGTCGGCAAAAAGTCGGTAAAACTAAAAAAATACAAAAATATTCATTTTTGGAAAAAATCCCAAATTTTTCAAAAAAGAATTAAAAAATGATTAAAGAAACTACCTCACTCGAGATTTTTTGGAAAAAGTCGGCAAAAAGTCGGGACTTTTTCAGAGATGAAAAAGTCGGCAAAAAGTCGGCCGATAAAGTCGGCTCACTGAAAAATTCGGGATTTTTTCAAAAAGTCGGGACTTTTTGCCGACTTTTTCCACACTGATATTTTCGGATCTGACTGGTTTTGTAGGTTGCAGGGTTTATTCAGAAGTTTTTTTTTTAAGGCAGATCCGGTCCCCAAGAGCCAGATCTGGCCTCAAATTGCCTCTATGGGAAATCTGGACATTATTTAAAGAAGCATAAGAATCTGAGCTTAATCTAAAGAAATTCTAAGTTGCTGGGCGTTTTGAAATGTACTGGGTTTATTTTGAAACTATCTCTGCCTTAGCTGCTGTCAAACACTCGTTCATTCATTTTCTTTCAATTTCATCAATCTGCAGTCACAAATTCCTCTAGCCATCGATTTCCCATTCGACTTCCCTCTGCCCTCCATTTCCTAACACAATCATTTTTTTTCCTTGACGTCCTCCATTTCCAAGTGCCTCGACTTGCATCTTTCACTGCCCTCCGACTTCACCATTCCATTAACGTTTCTCAGCTTCCCTCTCTGCATATTGAGCCGCCAAAGCTTTCTTCCTTTTTCCTCACGATTCTGCTCGTCCGAGCTTCTCTTTTTCATCGTGCTCCATTCCGTCTGGCGTCCAAACTGCAAAATGACAAGCGGCAAGCTCAAACCCGAGTCCATAACCTAGCTCCTCGACCTGCAAAACAAGAAAAATCAAAAAAGAAAAAAAAAAACACAAACATACATTGCATATGCGTTAATTCTTTTTTTAGTGCGGGTTCGTTTTTGACTTGTTTCGTTTAATTTTATAGTGTAAGTTTAGTTTAAATTTGGTCGATTTAGATGTGTTTATTTTATTTTTTTAAGGCCTAGAGTTAGTTTAATTAAATTCGATTTTATTAATTCTTAACATTAGGATTTAAATAGGTTTCAATTTTTTTTTAATTTTATAGTGTAAGTTTTGACTTTAACGTAGTTTAGGTTTAGATTTAGCTTTAACTTTAGGTGTTAGTTTAACTTCATTAATTTTTAGTTTTAGTTTAACTTTAGATTTTAATAATATTAGATTTAGATTTTAATTTTGGATCTAATTTTAGGATTTTGATTTTAGAGTTTAATTTAGAATTAGTTTTGTTTCGGTTTAGCTTTTTAGTTTTAGATTTAGCATTTTAAATCTTAAATTTTTTTTAAGATATAAAAATAAATAAATATAAAATATAAAAATTTCAAAATTATAAAAAAAAAATTAGAAAATACAAAAATATAAAAAATTCTCAAATTTTCTATAGTCAAATGCGCTAAAATTTTTATCTAAAGTTTGACTATGGATCATTTTAATTTTCGAACTGGGTTATATTGGGATATCTTAATTTCGGAAATTTTTTCAAGCATCTGGCATTCTCATATCATTGTGAGTTCAAGTTATTCATGGTTGTGATGTTTTCAATTAAATATCATTGTGATCAATCGTGTTTTAATACGCAACAGTTAATCATCATTTGCTTGTTTGTAATTTGCATAAACGAGATCTTGTTTGACTCCATAAGGCACTGGTCTTGAACGTGAAATCTAATTTAGATCTGTGGAATCTCGTTCATTTTATCAAGTATTTGATGTTTTAGCTGTGTCTCCTGGATTCTTCGTCCTCATTTCCAATAGGGTCTACCTCCCTTAGCTTGCAAGGAGACAGCTTAAATAGAGAGATTGGGGATAAAGGTGACAGCCCCCAATCTGAGTCGCTGTCGCGGTGCCTGGACAATCTGTGCGACAACATTTTTTGGCGCCGTTGCCAGGGAGAGAGAGTTTTCTGTCCTTGGTCTTAGCGACATTTTATAATTTACATTTTATAATCTTCAGATCTTCTTTCGCCATTCATTAACCTGTCGCAAGGGATCACATTTTCTGGCGTCTTTCATCTCTTCATATTTTCATCGTCTTATCTTTCGTCATATCTCTAATCATTTCATCTTTAGCACTTGGACATTTTGGTTGGCTTCTTGTTTGGGTGGTGACTCCACTTATTCATCTTTTTACTCCCAGACAAGAATCCCCCCCTGATATCCATCTGCTATCTCTTGATTACTTCTTCTGTTTTAGAATTAGTTTCATGTTCAAGTGGCGACTCCAATTCTTTCATTTCTTACAAGAGTTCCTGCTAAGAAGTTCGCTTCTTGAGGACCTTTTAACTATTCTTGAACACGGATCTGTTTCTAAAATCTTAAAAACGATATCATGGATATTTTTGCCCCGTGTAATTTTGCTAATATTCAAGGTTATCCCCATGATGTCCCTCAAATGGATAAATTACCTTCTTTTCAAGGAAATGATGCAATTAGTGTCAAGTCTCATTTGTTTGCTTTCACTAACTAGTGGAATAGATTTGCAGTTGCAAAAAATAATTTCGAGAATGTAAAGATGAAAACTTTTGTTCTTACTTTTGACGAGGATGTTTCTGAACGGTTTATGGAAAAGCCTGATAATTCATTCAATATTTTTGAATCCATTGTAACTGCTTTTAAGGAAAAGTATGGTGATAAAAGGGAAGATAGGCATTTGGTAAGGGAGATTAGTACCATAAAAAAGAAAGAAAATGAAACGACTGAAGAATTTAACAGGAGATTTAATGGTATCCTTAGAGAAATATCTCAAACTCATAAACCTCCTAATGGATCTCTTCTGAATTTTTACATTGATGCTTTTGATTCTGATACTTCATATGAGTTAAGACGGGCTAAAACTGCAAATTATAAGGCGTGTCAATCTTTAGCTGAAGAGCTTGAAAAAGATAGAAGGGCATCTGGCAAGTCTGAAATTCTTGGTTTTGATAGGGCTGCAACTAAGTTAAAAGCGCCTAAAGGAAAAGAACCTCTAGAAGATGGTGATGACCCTATGAAAAAGTTAATGCAAAAACTTGAAAGCATGGAGCTTAATCATGCTAAGAAACTTGAAAGCATGGAGCTTAATCATGCTAAGAAAATAAGTGTCTTACAGGCTAGGTTGGTCCAAATGGAAAGGGCTCAAACACAGAATTCCCAACTTAGAAATAATAATGCTTTGCAAAAAAGAGGCCTATCTTATGAGCAGAGACCGACAAATCAACTTGAGTTTGCAAATCTTGTGGATGAAGCTCTACCTTATTGTAGAGCCTGTAATGCTCTTCATGAAGAGGTTACTTGCCATGTTGTCAAAAGAATCATAGCTAGTAGAATGGCAAGGTCAAGCCATCAAATTAATGTTGTTGGTAAGGACTATCACATGCATATAGAAGATCATGAAAGTCAGGTTAAGGAACCAGCTCAGATGATTAAGGATGTGCAACCCAATCATATGCAAATGATTCAAAACATGGAAACTAACCAAATCAATCTTCAAAATAAGATAACTTCCATGGAAGCAAGTCATGCACAGGAAATAAATGTCATGGAAAACAGGTTAAAGATCATGGAATTTAATCACTCCAATCAAATAATTTCCATGGAAGAAAAACATGTTAAGGAAATGACAATCATGGAAGAAAATCATAAGAAGGAGATGAACTGTATGCAAAAGCTCTTCATGGCCATGAAAGCAAATAATGATGAATCAATAAAAAACATGGAACATAGATTGTTGATGATTGAAGAGAGTCATGCGAAGGAAATGACTGTTGTTAATATTAAGCATTCTAATCAAATGACTGATATACAAAACAAGTTGGAGAAAATGGAAAAATTACATTTTCAGCCGAAATTTGATTATGAAGATTCATCAACAGACCATAATACTTTTTGTCTGCTAAAGCCATTCCCATCTCATCACACGGAGGATTTAACTATGGTTTCAAAGGATGTTGGGAAAGACCAAGCTTATGTGTCACCATTGACAGAGTATATCCAGAATAATATTGGTCACGCTCCAGATTCTTCAGATTTTTTGTACAAACATCTTCAAGATGAGGACAAGGAGTTTACAGTGGTCTCATTGCTGACATTACAACCCACTCAGAAGAAGAGAAAGAAGCAAAAAAGAAGAAGCAAGTGGTTTGATTCGTCTGATGGTCGAGAGCAGCTTGATATTCAGATAAGACAGAATCCTACAATTAGCAAGATTGGACATGGCACATCTGAAAAGCAGCCCACAAACTTGCTTGAAAGCAGGCAAATGCTCAGCATGCACTATATTGAGCACATCTGATGCCACAGGGCATCCTTTGTATTGTATCTCTAACCTTACACCTTGTTATTTCAGCATTTCATTTTGCAGTTAGAGTAGATTTACTGTTCATGTTAAGTAGAATAATAAATAAAAGAAGAGCTTCTATTTTTCATGAGCTTAATGTTATATGATGATATTTGGATGGACGCTACTTATGTAATCTTGTGTGTTGCTTGGATGCAGATTCTGGATTCTCACATTCCTTCAAAGAAGCAACGTGTCCCCAAGTAGACCCAGATGTTGACCACACTTTGTCAACGACCCCATAGTAGTACACCCCCATTTTTTTCAAATGGGATTCGTCATGTTCGACATGGTCGCGCCATTTAGATTCCATCTCTAGTCGACAATTTTTATAAATGATGAAAAATCAGTCTGCATGTAATGATGTAAATGATCTAAGTAGGACCGTTAATATATGTAACAACCTAAGTAAGCCTAGTATGTTGTTGATGATCTCTATCCTGGGAGGTTTTCTGTCTCACTGATTCACGAAAGTGATCGGCCGAGTTTTTCCCTCCAGCCTCACCCCAAAGCTAGGGTGGATTTTATCATCAGCATGCTAAGTGAGTCCTAGTGTTTTCTATCGAGTCCATGTAAAAGTAGTTTGAGCTACTTGGCTTACTAGATCATATTTTGAGTCGCAGAACTGGGTATTTATTTGAGGGTGTATACGAATGGGTTTTCCCCCTTCATGTATGTAAATGTATTATCTCATGTAAAAGAGGGTTGGAAAAATAATTATAATCTCCTCTTAGTCAATTAATTAAATTTTCTGGTCAATTAATTAATAAAATCTTAAACCAGAAATTTAATTAATTTAAGGTCCTAAGTTAGGATTAAATTTTTATAGGAAAAATTTGTGGTTCCTTGAAAAATGATTTTGAAAGCCCCAGGCCAAGGAAATATTGAGAATTTTAAGAAATTTTGGACCCTTGGGCCTTGGTGGTTAAGTCAAGGTCAAAATTTTGGGGTAATTAACTCAAAAATAATATTTTTGAATTAATTAAAATTGAATTAAATGATAAATTCATTTTTTCCCCAAATTTATAATTTCAACGCTCCTAATTAAAAGATGATTAAATCTTTTGGACGGTTGAGATTATTTTGACGAGGATCATCCAAACTAGCCGTTAGAGATTTTGTCCTATAAGTTTAGAGGTCTTTGTCATTCTTGAGTCATCCGATCTGAGGATCGTGCACTTGTTCTTAGAAGCTCTTGTAAATTTTTGAGGAATAAAGCATAAAGACTTTGGGGTTACAAATCTGGATGTTCCTTCTCAGATCTATGTGGTGAATTATCTCTAAACTCTGCTACTTTGTTTCTCGTATTTTATAGTTGATGGCCTTCATGGATTAATCTGCATACAAGTATCTTGTGTAGTTTTCTGGGTTTATAAAATAACATTCTGATTTTTTGCAAAGGTCTCATGTTGTTTTCTTAAATCTCTATCAATCTAAGATTCAGATCTAAGTGTGCAGGAAAATTTTTTTTTTTGGGCATCTAGGGAAGTCTTCGGTTGGACCAGCCGACTCTCAATAAACATAAATCTGATAAGCTCTGTATTTGTTAAATTCCAGGTCTCTCTTACGATATTTGTGATTTTGCAGGGTTTCAAAGGCTTGTGCCTCTCATTTAAAAAAAAATATTTTAATTTCTAAACTGTGCTAAAATAGATTCAAATCTGGCCATGAGGGCCTCAAATCTGTAAAGTAGCTTGTAAATTTGTATTTTTGTTGTAAGTTGTAAGGGTTTAATAAATTTTTGGTGTATATATTTTCGGATCTGACTGGTTTTGTAGGTTGCAGGGTTTATTCAGAAGTTTTTTTTTTGAGGCAGATCCGGTCCCCAAGAGCCAGATCTGACCTCAAATTGCCTCTATGGGAAATCTGGACATTATTTAAAGAAGCATAAGAATCTGAGCTTAATCTAAAGAAATTCTAAGTTGCTGGGCGTTTTGAAATGTACTGGGTTTATTTTGAAACTATCTCTGCCTTAGCTGCTATCAAACACTCGTTCATTCATTTGCTTTCAATTTCATCAATCTGCAGTCACAAATTCCTCTAGCCATCGATTTCCCATTCGACTTCCCTCTGCCCTCCATTTCCTAACACAATCATTTTTTTTCCTTGACGTCCTCCATTTCCACGCTGCCTCGACTTGCATCTTTCACTGCCCTCCGACTTCACCATTCCATTAACGTTTCTCAGCTTCCCTCTCTGCGTATTGAACCGCCAAAGCTTTCTCCCTTAACCTTCTTCTTTCTTCACGATTCTGCTCGTCCGAGCTTCTCTTTTCCGTCGTGCTCCATTCCGTCTGGCGTCCAAACTGCAAAACGACAAGCGGCAAGCTCGAACTCGCGTCCATAACCTGGCTCCTCAACCTGCAAAACAAGAAAAATCAAAAAGAAAAAAAAAACACAAACATACATTGCATATGCGTTAATTCTTTTTTTAGTGCGGGTTCGTTTTTGACTTGTTTCGTTTAATTTTATAGTGTAAGTTTAGTTTAAATTTGGTCGATTTAGATGTGTTTATTTTATTTTTTTAAGGCCTAGAGTTAGTTTAATTAAATTCGATTTTATTAATTCTTAACATTAGGATATAAATAGGTTTCAAATTTTTTTTAATTTTATAGTGTAAGTTTTGACTTTAACGTAGTTTAGGTTTAGATTTAGCTTTAACTTTAGGTGTTAGTTTAACTTCATTAATTTTTAGTTTTAGTTTAACTTTAGATTTTAATAATATTAGATTTAGATTTTAATTTTGGATCTAATTTTAGGATTTTGATTTTAGAGTTTAATTTAGAATTAGTTTTGTTTCGGTTTAGCTTTTTAGTTTTAGATTTAGCATTTTAAATCTTAAATTTTTTTTAGGATATAAAAATAAATAAATAAAAAATATAAAAATTTCAAAATTATAAAAAAAAAATTTAGAAAATACAAAAATATAAAAAATTCTCAAATTTTCTATAGTCAAATGCGCTAAAATTTTTATCTAAAGTTTGACTATGGATCATTTTAATTTTCGAACTGGGTTATATTGGGATATCTTAATTTCGGAAATTTTTTCAAGCATCTGGCATTCTCATATCATTGTGAGTTCAAGTTATTCATGGTTGTGATGTTTTCAATTAAATATCATTGTGATCAATCGTGTTTTAATACGCAACAGTTAATCATCATTTGCTTGTTTGTAATTTGCATAAACGGGATCTTCTTTGACCCCATAAGGCACTGGTCTTGAACATGAAATCTAATTTAGATCTGTGGAATCTCGTTCATTTTATCAAGTATTTGGTGTTTTAGCTGTGTCTCCTAGATTCTTCATCCTCATTTCCAATAGGGTCTACCTCCCTTAGCTTGCAAGGAGACAGTTTAAATAGAAAGATTGGGGATAAAGGTGATAGCCCCCAACCTGAGCCGTTGTCGCAGTGCCTGGACAATCTGTGCGACAACAGGGGGGTGAATCAATTTTTCTTATCAACTAGCACTTTTTAAATTCAGAGCATTACTTAATATTCAATTATTCTTGATGTTTATCCAGTAACAATAGTAAACAATAGAACACAATAGGCACACGAATTTTAGGTGTAAAACCCCCTCCGGGTCAAAAACCACCAAACGATTTTCTAATAAATTCTTTAATCTTAAGCCCTGACTTAAATGAAGGGTACAACTTCCTAGAATTCTAAAAAAGCATTCTTCTCCAGCTCCCACTGAAAGGATGCTCCAATGCCTTGGTTTCTTCAGTAGTCAACTGAATGGATGCCCCGACATCCTAGACCAACCTACCACCCTGAAGTGTTCACAGGTTCCAACCTGTAGGGGACTTCATGCACCAACCTAGCACCTCCCTGCCACCCTATAATGATCAGAAATAAGACAAGAGTGTGGACTCTCGTCACAGGGACAATGATCCACGATACAATATGATTCACAATGATTTTCTTGAACTAGACCAATCATCCAATCACACTATGACCTGCAACCCAACCATAGCATTATCCAACAATGACACTTATACCTCCCAACAATGCCTCTCCAACTCTAGGCAGATTAACTCTTTTACAATAATGAGTCTTTTACAATTTTACAATGATGATTTTTACAATATTGACTTTTGACACAACCTGATACTTTACTTGACATTGCTTCTTTGAACACTAGCAGCTGCTGAGGTATTGTTGTGCTTGCTTCAAGAAATGGTACTTTGGCGTTGCATTGTCCTTCTAGTATGTGTCTGAGTTGTCCTATTGTGTCCTCTTTCCTGCACATGCAAGACCCAAACCAATATACAAACAAAATATTTACACTGTCCTGCAAACCATATCTTAGAGAAATATTCAAAATTCAAAATGCCAATACGTTCAACATTTATGAACAAAACCCAATCAAACATACATACAAAATACTTACACTCTCCTGCAAAAACACATGTCGAAGATGATATTCAAATTAAAATTCAAACACTAATCATGCATTCCTTGTTGCAGCAGACTTACCCTTGACTGTTGATGTCTTTTCCTTACTGCAGTGATCCTTGAATGCATATTTTTTCTTGCCTTCTAGAAGTTCGATATTGAATCTGTTATATATGTGTAATTTCAGATCTTCAAGGTCTGAAATTTCGTCCTGTGGCAGTCCTAAAATTTTGTCTTGTGGCAGCCCTCTGAGTCTCTTTCCAACCCCGTAGGTCTGATCAACATTGGATTATTCAAGAAATAGTTATGCCCAATCTCCTACGATGACCTGATTATAGACTGGTTCAGTGGAGCGAACTTGTACGAAGTTCCAGGTGTCACTGTTTCAACCATTGGTCCTAAAAACGATATACAACAAACTACAGCTTGTACTCTTTCTGTCACTTTTTACGAAATTTGAATCCAATGCTCAGAGTGAAAGTTATGACGATTTTCCCAAGGTCACCCGTTTGACATGAAATTCAGGAACCTACAAAAACCCTAACTTCCTCAGATCATATCTCCGAAAATATAGGAAACCAATATCTGAAATTCAGACATGAGCTTCATCAGGATTTCACCCAAATGGGTTTTTAGTTTCAGCATTTGAAGCTTTGCAGAAAAAAAGTTATAGTGAAAATGCCATGATGACCTGTTATTAGTAGCGAAATCCTTACATGAGGATGATATGAGGGTCACAACTTATATAAATGCTTAGGTTGAGAGGGTCTTCAAGAAGTGAACGTTGGAGGGATTTTAGGAGCTTAAAAAAACATTAGCTATTGACAATTCAATGACCATAACCAATGATTATTGTCATGCCACAACCCCATGGGGTTTTAGCCCACTAACTAGGGTTACTAACTTCAAACACGAATATCTCTCAAATCGTGAAGAATTACGTGGCACGCCAGATATCAATGGAAACATCCCGACGAGTAGAAACCATCCAAAATATCCTTGACTCAGAATAGAGTAAGTTGTCAAGTCAAAATTCCTTTGCAAGATCAAGGTAGCCCCTCGTGTTGCTTGGGTTGACATCAATGACAACCACTGATCAACAGGGATTTGGTGGAAAGAGTGGGCTTAGTTTGTGATCTTGTCCCCTTGATCCCTTTGGGTGTTACCTTTGCATCTTAGTCTCATGGGATCTCCTTTATTGATCATTTGGTTTTAGCCTTTAGATTGGTACTACTTGGCAAAACCCGACTTTGGGTGCGTGGTCCTGCTCCCTTATCTGCATATAATACTCCCTTTCCACTCACTATATCCCCATTCATCATTTATCCCACCTAGGTCCACAATGCCATTCTAGGTCCACATAGGACTAGCCTCCATATCCCTTGCCCCCACCTCGGGTCAAGCCTGGAATGATGCCCCGAAGGTTGATGCAACTAAAAGAAAAGAAAAAGCATAATTGGCCACACCTAACAAGAGATTGTACCACAAAATGCAAAAGATGGCTGGGACAAAAATAATTAGCACGTGGGAAAAAGCCAATTCATGAGCTCTACCCCAATCTGTGGTCATCACCCTGATTCTGGCATAGGCCCTAAATGTGCCTCCTTTATCATTCAGGAACCCATGATTGTCCCAACCCCCTGAGGGAAATGAATCACCAAACCTAAAGGGTGGGTAATCACTGCTATATCCTACACATCATGCTCTTGTCCTTTTAGCCCCGAGCAGTTAATTAAAGAAAATTCATAAAAGATAAAACGCATATAGAGAAGGGTGGAAAAATCAAGGCCTTTGTGCTCTTCCTTCAGGAAGTCATCACAAGTTTGCAACTTCAACTTTTGCACCTTGAACCACAATTCTCCTGACCTGGGGATTTCTATAGCTTGAACAATCGTATTAGGGGACATTGCAAAATTTAGCATGCCCACTTTAGACCCCGTCCCTGTAAATTTAATGGCAAAATATTTAGCAATTCTCCCATGAAATCCCTACAGCTTCTAACAGAACCGAAGACACCCCACGCTGGAAAATTCTTGGGTAAACGTAGGGTCTTCTTCAAGCAATTTCATATCCATGGGCTCGTATCTCACCAATGACCCTCCTTTATACTGCTTCCTTCGAGCTTCCATGGCTTCAACACGCCGTGAGCAGCTTCCTGACACCTACAAATATCTTGAGGACAATTAGACTAGCTATGACACTCACAGACCTTTCCTATAGACAGCTAACCAACCAACAAGACAACAGGGTTGAAACTATAGACAGCAAGAGCAGCTCGTAAGGAGATGAGACAAAGCTTGTGACAGCAAAGCTATTCAAAAGTGGAAAGAAAACGAAATGAGAATGCAACTACGTGTTTTGGGAAAGGTAGATAAGGAAAAAGAAGATGTAATCATGGCTCAATAACCTCTGACCATAACCGTTTTGAAATTTTCATACTGTTGACAGAAAAACAGACTTTCGTAGCGGGATTAGTGCTCAAGAAGGCAAATTTGCTATGGAAGTGTTAGGAACTTCCGTAGCAAACCCTGAACTTTCTAAACTAGGGTTGCTACGAAAGTTGGCTAAACTAACCAATGACTAGATAAGCTCGAGGGACATGAAATTTTTTATTTTCCCATTTATGATGATCGCTACTAAATTCATAATGACCCTACAAAATGACTAAAAGACCAAAAAGACCTTTATACATGTGATTCTTTTAAAAAAAATCAAACCCCTAATTAACTAAACCAAATGACTCAAAGACAAACCTAAGTGTTATCTTGGATAACAGAAGGAGAACCTATTTGAGATATATATGAAAAATACATAGGAGTTGGAAGATGCCTAGAAAATAGTTGCTTCGCCATACAAGCATTGACCTTAAAGTTCAATGAAGAACTAGGGCTTCGTTCTTCCAATGACGTCGCGAATAATGATATGTTAGTATGTCGTATGGGGAACAAAACACACGTCTCGTGTCCCCGGCAATGGCACCAGAAATGTTACCACTCAAACTAGCAGGGGACCTAAAAGGGTTTCCTAAGAGGGCAACTGCTAGGTTAAGGGCAACGATGGAGGCTTAGCACACTGTCACCACAGCTAGGGCTCCCTGCTCTTTATGAACTTTCACCGATGGGAGGAGTCTCAGTACTTTTGGGAAGCCAATTATAAAGGATATATCAATGAATATACGGGAAGTGACCCCTTAAACCATTTCCCTAGGAGGGGGTGAGGAATGGGGATTGCTTGCTCTTCAAGCAAGGTCCTTGACTTTCCAAGGAGAGGGGGTGAGGATGAAGGGTATAACTTGTAGAGGTGCTTCTCGATCCCTAAAATCCTACAAGAACTTGGATTCCAAAATAGTCTTTGATGAATAATCTTTAACAACAAATGGGACCACATGGGGCCAAGCGGACCCAACCAAGGTTCGAGGAAGGAATTTAGCAATCAATGATGTTCCTATCCTAAACAATGTGAGAGGAAAGGATCAAACAATAATTTTTACTTCAAAAGGTCAAACTGATCCTGCCGGGTGCTAACTTTGGGAAACATTGGGCAAAACTTGATCCTAAAGCTAGGGATTGGGATGTCCCGAGATTCCACTGTCGGAATGTCTTCAAAATTTGAGGAGACCTGGGGGGTCCACCATGTTAAATTAGGCAACTAGGGCCAAACTCCATGTTGCACTGCTCATATGATGGAGATGATATTTTTGTTGATTTCCTCTTTCGAATAGATGCAAGATTGATCTAAAGATCATCTTGTTTGGATGAGCAGAAGTTGTATTTTGAATTTATTTTCCACACGTGAAATTTGTCAAGGTCGGCCAAATTTGTTATGTAAGATCACAAGCCCCAAAGGTTATGTCACACACCCTCAGTCATGGATATAAAAAGGAGAGACATGATCTTCATTTCATCATTCATTCATCTCAGACATCTCTCTCTCCTCTGATTGGTCCGTAGAGCCTTAAAGGCTTCTCCCTCCTCCACGTGTGAAAACAGAAGCTGCAATTTCAGAATGGTTTCGGGCTTTCGTGGAGAATGTTGACCAACGTTGACTTTGGGTCAACACTTATGATTTCACTGCGTTTTCTAGGTCAGAATTCCGATTTGGTGAAGCCACAATGAGAGGCACAAAAACTGAGGCAGACTGTTGACTTTGATTTCTGTTGACCGCAACTTTGACTGTTTTGTTGACCACAAACTTTGACCACTGTGTTAACCAAATTTGTGGAATGTTTTTCACTACGTTTGTCTTTGACTGAAGGTCGAGTTTGACCGAGTTTGACTGAGCTTCATTGGAGGCTGATTTGTCGGTTTGACCAGCGAAGTCTTTGCTGGCAAGGGTATCCTGTTGACTGCTGTAAAATATATTTTCTCTCTCTGCTGAATAAGAAGAATTATAAGAATATTTGAGTCTCTTGTCTTGGCTTGTCTTATGTCAATTTATTTATGTTTTATCAGCATTTACTATCAATGGTTATGTGATTGCATATCTCGAAATTGAATTGGGCTAATAAGAAAGATTGAAGTAAACTGCTCTAAGCATAGAACATACCATGGTTAACTAAAATTAACATGTTATCAGAGCTAAGGTGAAGACAAAGCCCAAGCAAGAGTGAGAAGAGCAATCACCAAAGTTGAATAGAAAAGGACCAAGATCAATGGCTTCATCATCACACTTCAAATCTGATCACAAGCTGAATGATAAGTCTAATTATCATGCTTGGAAAATGTCCTTAGATCTAACATTGGAGGAACAAGATGTTATGGATTATGTGCAAGGAAAGATCACTGAGCCTCCATCAAATCCATTGGCTGCCACTAAAACAAAGTAAAAGAAAGGGACAGTCAAGGCGAAGAAGATCATCAAGGATTCTATTCATAAGCAGTTAATTGCTTATATCTCCAAGCTGGGCAAATCTAAGGAGATGTATGATAAGTTGGTTAGCATGTGTTAGGGCTAGCAATGCTAATCAAATTCTCTTTTTCAAGAACAAGTTGAAGAACATCAAGATGGACAAGGGAGAGTCCATCCAATCCTACTTCATGAGGACCACCAAAATCAAGAATGATCTCTTAGCTATTGGAGAGGCTATAGCTGACCGACAACTCACCCTCATTGCTCTTGGAGGTCTTCCTCGGCCATGGTATGTATTTAATACTACTATTCTAAATAATAATATAATTCTTGATTAAGATGAATTGTTGACGAAATGCGCTAAAGAGGAGACAAGGATGATGGAGAGAGACCATCCCTCAAATGGGAATGGAAGTGACCCTACTGCCTTCACCGCTCATGCAAAGAAGAGGAATAATGTTGGTCTGAGAAATCAAAATCATGGAAGATTGGGTCTCAAAGGAAGGAAGGGAAGATGTTACTATTGTAACAAGTTTGGTCACTATTCAAGAGAGTGCCTTAATAAAAGGGACTCTCCCCAAGATGATGATGACGACAACAACAACAACAACAACAACTACTTCAGGGGAAATGGAAGAAACAACAGGTTCAAAGAAAAGAGGAAGGCTCCCTCTGATTGAAATGGAAACGGAAATGGTCAACCTTTCAAGAGGTCAAGGAACTCCAGGTATGATGAATCTAATGTTGTTGATAATAAGAGAAATGAATATATTCTTATATCTGCTCTCTCTATTGCATCTCCTCCCGACACCCTGGATAACTGGTTGATTGATAGTGGTGCCTCAAGGCACTTCACTGGATATAAAGAGGCGCTCTCTGATTTGATTTTAAAGGATACTAATTTGGAGATTATCCTTGGAGATAATGCCACCTATCCCGTGAAAGGGACAGGCACTGTGACCCTTCATCTAAATCAAGGTCAAGTTCTCTGTTTGCAAGATGTGTTGTACGTACCTAACTTGAAGAAGAATCTAGTGTCTATCTTGGCAATGGAAGACAAAGGATTCAAGGTTGAATTCATCGATGGAAAGGTACGCGTTTGGAAGAGGAACTTCAAAGAAGCATTCACTCTTGGTTTCAGGGTTGATACTATAATATCCCTGTTTAGGGCAGCCCTGTTTAGGGTGGGCCCTGCCATGTGTCCGGGGTCTACGTAATGAGGGGTTGTTTAGTCGCCGCTCAGGGATGCCCAGCTGGCCGTTTAGGCCCGCAGCCAGTTACGCTTCACTCACAGTCCAGCTGCGGTGGTTGGGCCTTTGATACACAAAGGCCCAACCACTACACCAAAAGCCTGGACTGTTAGTGAGGGCAGCAACCCTACACAAAGGCCCAACCACTACACCAAAAGCCTAGACTGTTAGTGAGGGTAGCAACCCAGCGCGTTAAAGGTGGGCTAAACAGCCCACCGGAGCATCCAAAGGCCCAACCACTACACCAAAAGCCCGGACTGTTAGTGAGGACAGCAACCCGGCGCGTTAAGGGTGGGCTAAACAGCCCACCGGAGCATCTGAAGGCGGCAGCTAAACAACCCCTCATTACGTAGACCCCGGACACGTGGCAAGGCCCACCCTAAGCAGGGATATTACAGCCCACCACGCTCCGCGAGTCTCGACCTCGAGACCTCGGCTTCGATACCACAAAGGCCCAACCACTACACCAAAAGCCCGGACTATTAGTGAGGGCAGCAACCCAGCGCGTTAAGGGTGGGCTAAATAGCCCACTAGAGCATCTGAGGGCGGCAGCTAAACAACCCCTCATTACGTAGACCCCGGACACATGGCAAGGCCCACCCTAAACAGGGATATTACAAATACACTCTATCAGGTTGGAGGAAGTCCGTTGGGGGCCATGACATGCAACAGAACTCTTCAATCCAAGCTATGGCACCGGAGGTTTGGACACTTTCATTATAAAGGCCTTCTGGAAGCAAGGAAGGTGGTGACAAGTATGGCCAACTTTAAAGATGATCATGAAGGTGTATGTCAGGGTTGTGCCGAACGAGAGCATAAAAAGGGACCATTCCCGCCACGAAGACATCTGATATTTTACAATTGATTCATTATGATCTATCTGGTATGTTGCCCATAACATCCTTGGGAGGATGCTTATATTATATCACTTTTATAGATGACTTCTCCTGCAAAACTTGGATATACTTTTTGAAGAAGGACAAAGCATTCAAGTGGTTCCGCACCTTCAAGGCCTTGGTTGAAAATCAAACAAGGAAGAAGATCAAAATTTTGGGGACAGATAATGGAACCGAATATTAGTCAAATAAATTCAATGACTATTACAGGGAAGCTGGCATTAAGAGGGAGACCACTACTGTGTACACACTCGAACAAAATGGTCTTGCTAAAAGGAAGAATAGAACCATTTTGGAAGTTGCCCGCACCATGCTTTATGACCAAGGTCTTCTGAAGTTCCTGTGCAGAGAAGTTGCCAACACTATTGTGTATGTTCAAAATAGATGTCCCACATTCTGCATTGCACTCCAAAACTCCCGTAGAAGTCTTCTCTGGTAAGAAGCCTGATGTTTCTCATTTTAGAGTTTTTGGAAGTCCCTTATATTTTCATGTGCCGAAAGAAAAGAGAAGCAAGTTGGATGTTTTTGGAAAGAAGGGAATGTTTGTGGGCTACAGTGAAACCTCGAAGGCATATAGAATTTATGTGCCTGGTCAAAGAGAAGTGGAGATATGTCATGATGTCACCTTCGACGAAGATTCTAACCTCAGGAAGGTTAGGGATCTTCCTATCTCAAAGGAAGACAAAGAAGAAGAAGCAAGAAGGCAGGAAGAACCGAAGGATGAACTAATGCCCGATGTTGAAGGCCTGATGGATCCTATTGATCCACCTTCTTAAAATAAAAGGAGACCCTCATGGCTTAGAGACACTCTCGAAGATGTCAAGAGACATATTGCTCTAAGGGGAACATTTCGCGAAAGTAAGAAGTCGAATAGGTACCAAGGGTACCTAGAAGCCATGAGCACCTTTGTACAATCCGAGCCTGGAACGTTTGAAGAAGTCGTGAAGAATCAAGTTTGGAAGGATGTTATGCACAAGGAATACGAGTCGATCATGAAGAATGATGTCGAGGATGTGGTCCCTAGACCAAAGGAAAAATCTGTTGTCACCTCGAAATGGTTGTACAAGATCAAGCATGGCGCCGATGGAAGTGCTGAAAAGTTCAAGGAAAGATTTGTTGCCCGAGGCTTCTCGCAGAAAGAAGGAATAGATTATGATGAAATATTTGCCCCTGTTGCCCACTACACCACCATCCACTCGATCATTTCCCTTCTTCCATCGCAAGGATGGAGTCTACATCAGATGGATGTGAAGACTGCCTTCTTACATGGCTCAATCAAGGAAGAGCTATATGTGGAACAACCTCTGGGTTTCAAAGTTCGAGATAGAGACACACATGTATGTAGATTGAAGAAATCCCTCTACGGATTGAAGCAAGCCCCCAGGGCTTGGTATGAGAGGATCGATAGCTACTTGATGAAGTTGGGCTTTACTCGAACTGATGTTGATCCAAACCTTTATTTTACAGTTGATAATGACAAGCCTCTCATTCTGGTTCTCTATGTGGACAATCTCTTCCTGACAGGGGTTGACCCTCTTATTCATCAATGTAAGAGGGAGCTAGCTTCCGAGTTCGAGATGAAGGACCTAGGACTGATCCATTATTTCCTAGGCTTGGAGGTTTGGCAAAAGCCATGTGAGATTTTCCTTTCTCAAGAAAAACATGTTGTGAAGTTGTTAGAGAGATTTGGGATGGTGGATTGAAAGTTCGTGACTACTCTGATGGAACTCAACTTTAAAAAGTTGTGTGGAAGTGCTGCTGGGCCCGAGTTGGGAAATCCCACTGAGTATCGTCAACTCGTGGAGGCGTTGATGTTCTTAGTTATAGAAATTTGATACCCAACCCCGGTTTTCAGTTTCTCCTTATTTCTCCTATAAAGTGAAATATCCATTCCCATAGCCATACATTCAACAAGCTGGAAAAAATAAATATTTTCTGAAAACACTAATTCTGGAAACTTCACAATGCTGAAATGCAGAAATAAAACTCAGAAAAATAAATCAGCCACACACAGAAAATAGACACGCTGGTTTTTGGTCAACTTGACCCTGGAAAACCCCCTACAACGCTTGGGGAAAACCAATTCGAAAGCTCTTCTTATTTATGATAAATGCTTTTACAGTGAACAGTAAAACATAGAAAAAATTACAGCAAATACAAAACCCACTTATCTCGATTTCTATGTCAACCTCCAACCTTGAAAATCATGCCAACATCAAAACAGAAAAAGTACAGCAATAAATGTTGTACTTTCTGCCTAGGAAAACATGCCAAGAATTCTGCCTGTACGATACTGTACGAAATTGTACAAATAGTACATCAGCTCCTTCCTCTGTTTCTGTGCCCAGAAAAGTTACCTCGAAAAATGTGCCCTTTGCTACCGAATCTGCTCCTTGAAAACAGTGTTGTAATTGCCTTGAAAAACATGCTAAACAGAGATGTACGGATTTTATACCTTGGTAAACGTGTCAATAAACGCTGCTGTATGGAAATGCTGCCTTGGGAAATGTGCCCTCTTGCTGTACAGATTTTCTGTGTAGCTATGCTACTCTCCCTCCACTCATAAATTTCTTTTTAGCTTTCTCTCCTCCTCTCTCAATTTGCGCATGAAAGAATGAATGACCTTTTCCCTCATTTTCCTCCTCTAACCTAACCCTAAGTGACTTTTGGGGAATCCCTAAATCCAATGGCTGAGATAGCTTTAGATCTAGGGCTGAGATTAAATGCTCATTTAAATCTCACTTTCTATTTTTTAATTCACCCCACTTTAATAAAGATCCACTTAGTCATTTATTTCCAAAGTCACTTTTCCTTTATAATTTCACATTTACTTTATTAAAGTCACCTTAAAATTAGACTTAATAACTTTATCACTTAAAGTCACTTTTAAATTAGATTTGACTTTATAACTTTATAAAGTCACTTTACAAGAAAAATTAAATTCTTTTGGACACTTTCCCCTAGGCCAAAGATCAAAGTCTTAGAGAACCCCTGTCCTCTGATAACCAAATTTCAACACTCCCTCTTACCGAGGAAGGTGTTCCTCACCACACCCATCTTGTCTCTGAAGTAGACATGCTTGCCCCGTGGTAAGGCTTTGGTAAGAATATCTGCAACCTGCTCATCAGTGGGAATATACGCAAGCTTCACAGCTCCCTTCTGAACATAGTCTCTGATGAAATGATATTTGATCCCGATATGCTTTGACCTGTCATGAAATACTGGATTCTCCGTGAGTTTAATGCAACTCCGATTATCACAGTCAATCACTGACAGTCTCAACGGCTGACCAAATAAGCCAAACAACATCTTGCGAAGCCAGATGGCCTCACAACTAGCTAGACTGGCTGCCATGTACTCTGCTTCCGCTGAACTCAATGCTACTGACTGATGCTTCCGGCTGAACCACAACACCACTGCCGAACCCAACCCAGAACAGCACCCTAAAGTGCTCTTCCTATCAGAAGCATAACCTGTCCAATCAGAATCAGTGTAACCTGCCAATCTCACTCCATCCCCCTGCCTATAATCCAGACCATAATCCACTGTCCCCTGCAAGTACCGCTAAATGTGTTTTGCAGCAACCCAGTGCACCCTCCTGGGCTCACACATGAACTAGCTCATCGTGTTGACTACAAAACATATATTTGGTCTAGTGTTGACCAAATACATCAAGGAACCAATTAGCTGTCTAAACAATGTGGGATCCACCAACTCGGAATCTGAAGCGTGAAGCTTCTTCCAGTTGGTGATCATCGGTGTCGACATGGGTCTACAATCCTCCATGTGGAATCTGCCAAGGATGTCCACAATATACTTCCCCTGCCCCAGGAAGAAATGCCCCTCCTCTTGCAACACCTCCAAACCCAAAAAGTAATGCATCAAGCCAATGTCCTTCATCTCAAACTTCGACGCAAGATCTCTCTTGCAGTGCTCTATGAATCTCTCTGCACCCGTAATGACCAAGTCATCCACATATAGCACCAGAATGAGAGGCTCCTCACCTATCACAATAAAGTAAAGGTTCGGATCTACATCACTCTTTGTGAAACCCATCTCCTGCAAGTATGTATCTATCCTGGAGTACCAAGCTCCAGGAGCTTGCTTCAGGCCATAAAGGGCCTTCTTCCGTCTACACACATGGGACTCCTTCCCATGAACCTCAAAGCCCTATGGCTGCTCAATGTACACCTCCTCCTGTATGAAGCCATTGAGAAATGCGGTCTTCACATCCATCTAGTGGATCTTCCAACCCATCTCTGCTGCTATCAATATGATGGAGCGAATCGAAGTATATCAAGCCACGAGAGCGAAGGTCCCCTCATAATCAACTCCCTCTACCTGGGAGAACCCTCTAGCCACAAGCCTTGCTTTGAATTTCTCAATGCTGCCATTTGCAGCATGCTTTACCTTGTAAAGCCATCTGGAAGTAACCACCGATTTGCTCTCAGGCCTCGGCACCACCTCCCAAACATCATTCTTTATGATAGAAGAATACTCCTCCTGCATGGCCTCTCTCCAGACCTGCTGGCTAGCTGCCTCCTCATAGCTAGAAGGCTCAGAGTCAATGATGTTGGCAAGCATTGCCATATAGCTACAAAACCTATCAGGTGGTCTACTCTCTCTGACCGGCCTCTTAGGCCCAGCAACAGATGTGGCCTCTCTCAAGGTATCCTGAAGCAACTTGGGCTTCCTCTTCCCTAAGCACACTTCTCCCACCGGAGAATGAAACTCCTCCTCCTCATCATCAGGAGCCTGAACTCTTGACTGTCTATCTGCTGTCCTCCTGCCTGAACCTGAACCTGTAGACGCTAAAGTACCGCGTGAACTGTCTATCAGTGGACTCCCTAGTGAACTGCTCTGTGGACTGCTCTGCATGCTGCCTAAAGCACCACCCCTCTGACTCTGTAAGCCACTGCTCACTGACGGACTTGACATCGTAATCGATGTACCTCCGGATCCTCCAAATCCCTGCCCACCGGATCCTTGTGCCTGGCTCAGTTGCTCCTGAGGGTCTGGCTGATCTAGATACTCTAACTCCCGTGACCTCCTGAAAGCTCTGTCCTCCTCGAACTTCACATCCCGCCTAACAACAACTCTCCTCTGTGCGGGAATATAAATCCGAAAGGCCTTCGAGGTCTTACTGTAGCCCACAAAGACACCCTTCTCTGCGGTGGGCTCTAGCTTGGTCCTCTTCTCCTTGGGTACGTAGGAGTATGCAATACACCCAAAGATACGAAGATAACCAACATCATGCTTCTTCCCAGAAAAAGCCTCCTCCAAAGTCACATGCCCCAAGGCACGATGCGGACTCCTGTTCTGCAAATATACAACAGTGTTGCAGGCCTCTGCCCACAAAAACAATGGTAACCCCTGATCATGTAGCATGGCTTTGGCAGCCCCTCCGCTAGATCTGTTCTTCCTCTCCGCAAACCCGTTCTGTTGAGGATTGTAAGGAACTGTAAAATCCCTCCTAATGCCTGACTCCGCACAATAATCAACAAACTCACCAAGGGTGTACTCTCCTCCATTGTCCGACCTTAGGGACTTGATCTTCCGACCTGTTTGAGTCTCCACAAGAGCTCTGAACTCCTGAAACCGCTTGAAGACCTCACTCTTGGTCTTCAAGAAATAAATCCAGGTCCTCTTGGAGTGATTATCAATGAATAAAACATAATTCTCATATCCACTCAAGAAAACATGAGACATTTGACTGCTCACATCGGAATGAATCAAATCAAGTATCCCAGTCGATCTGCTGTCACTGCTGGGAAAAGGGGATTTGGCAAACTTGCGCATAGCACATCCTCTGCATGTATCAAAGTGATCAGTACTGAAATCTGGCACACCTGTAGTGATCTCCCGCAATGTCCTCAAGGCTCCATGATACATGTGCCCTATCCTGCAGTGCCAAATCTCACACAGCTCTGAACTGCTAGCTCTGCTACCGGTACTACTACTCAATGCCAAAAGGGGCTGAAATGCAAACTTGTACACCTTTGCATGGCGTACACCAATCACTTTAGCTGAATCAGCTGGAGCGCCCCTGGGATATATCAACACCTGTCCTCTCCTGAACAATATCTCATACCCTCTGTCCTCCAATGCTGAGATGGATATCAGGTTCTTCCACATCCCTGGCACATATAAAACATCTGACACCTTGAAGGGAGGTTTGGGTTCCCTATCAAATGTCAATGTCCCCACACCGACTGCTCTAACAACGTTGTCATCTCCGAGTACTACCTCTATATCAGTGCCACTCTCTGAAAGCTCTGAGAAGTACTCACGGACTCTTGTCAAATGATGTGAAGCCCCACTGTCAACATACCAGATACCTGAAGATGCTCCGCTAGTGGAGGGAAATGCACACTCCCTCTCAACCTCCATGGTAGGTGATCCTGCACTAGTGGACTCACAAGCAATGAACCCAAACTCCCAGTCAAAGCTATCCGTAAAGTCCTCTATCTCTGCTGATGCTGCCATGCTCTGGTTCTTCCCCTTCTTTTTCTTCTCCGAACACACAACTGCATAGTGTCCCATCTTCTAACAATTCCAACACTTCACTTTGGAATAGTCCTTCTGTGTGTTCCCCTATTTACCTTTACCTTTGCCTTTGCCCCCACCACCACTTGTGGAAGCTTGCTTCTTTCCCTTGCCTTTCTTGCCTCCTGCCAATAGTGCTACATCTTCATCCTGCTCAACTGGTTTAGCTGCCCCAAGCTGGCTCTTTCTGATTTTTGTCTGTATGCAATCATCCCAGAACCTTTCCCAAGAGGGAAGGATCTCACGTGCACAAACCCCATCAGCAAAGTTCAGCCATGAACTGGGAAGGCCATTCACTGCAATCCGCACCAACTCAGTGGTGGAATGACCTCTCTAATTGCTGCCAATGCATCTCTCACATTAGTAATCTTTGTGAGATATCCAGCTGCACGATCAGTCTTACCCATCTTAATGGTCTTCAGCATCTCCCTTAGGACCATTTTCCTGTTCTCATTGGTACTCTGGTAGAGATTGGTCAATGTTGTCCACATCTCATGAGCATATCTCTTTCCTCTCACATGAGGGATGCAATAATATTTGATTCCATCTAGAATCCGTCTCTTACCCTTGTTATTCTTTTTATTAAACGCTGTCAACTAAACAGCATCAGTAGGCACATTAACAGGGTTCTGTGCGTTATGCACCATGATATCCCAGACTTCTGCCTCCTCAAAGATGCTATGCATTCTCTCCTTCCATACATTGTAGTTACTATGCCCATCCAACCTATCCTCCACCCTCAAGCCCAAAGACATGCTTGTTGTCCTAATAAACTGAAAATAACACTAATGTAGTAAAGGTAATATTTTCTGTGTGAAAAATCAGCTTGCTGTAATTTTTCTTCTTGCTGTTCCAAACTGCCATTTTCAGCAAAATAGCTTTGATACCATGTAGAAATTTGATACCCAACCCCAGTTTTCAGTTTCTTCTTATTTCTCCCATAAAGTTAAATGCCCATTCCCATAGCCATACATTCAACAAGCTGGAAAAATAAATATTTTCTGAAAACACTAATTCTAGAAATTTCACAATGCTGAAATGCAGAAATAAAACTCAGAAAAATAAATCAGCCACACACAGAAAATAGACACGTTGATTTTTGGTCAACTTGACCCTGGAAAAAACCCCTACAACTCTTGGGGAAAACCAATTCGAAAGCTCTTCTTATTTCTAATAAATGCTTTTACAGTGAACAGTAAAACATAGAAAAAATTACAGCAAATACAAAACCCACTTATCTCGATTTCCGTGTCAACCTCCAACCTTGAAAATCGTGCCAACAGCAAAACATAAAATTACAGAAAAAATACAGCAATAAATGTTGTACTTTCCGCCTAAGAAAACGTTCCCAGATTTCTACCTGTACGGTACTGTACAGAACTGTATGGACAGTATATCAGCTCCTTCCTCGATTTTCGTGCCCATAAATGCTGCCTCGAAAATCGTGCCCTTTGCTGCTAAATCTGCTCCTCAAAAACAACATTGTACTTGCATTGAAAAATGTGCTAAACAGTGTTGTACGGATTTTCTACCTTGGTAAACGTGCCAATAAATGTTGTACGAAAATGCTGCCTTGGGAAATGTGCCCTCTTGCTTTACGGATTTTCTGTGTAACTATGCTGCTCTCCCTCCACTCAGAAATTTCTCTTCAACTTTCTCTCCTCCTCTCTCAATCTACTCATGAAAGAATGAATGACCTTTTCCGTCCTTTTCCTCCTTTAACCTAACCCTAAGTGAATTTTGGGGAATCCCTAAATCCAATGGCTGAGATAGCCTTATTAGATCTAGGGCTGAGATTAAATGCTCATTTAAATCTCACTTTCTATTTTTTAATTCACCCCACTTTAATAAAGATCCACTTAGTCATTTATTTCCAAAGTCACTTTCATTTTCTAATTTCACATTGACTTTATTAAAGTCACTTTAAAATTACACTTAGTAACTTTATCACTTAAAGTCACTTTTAAATTAGATTTAACTTTATAACTTTATAAAATCACTTTAGGAGAAAAATTAAATTCTTTTGGACACTTTTCGCTAGGGCAAAAATCAAAGCATTAGGGAACCACCTGTCCTCCGGTAACCAAATTTCAACATTAGTGAACTCATGTTCGGACATATGTTTTGCAGTGAACACATTGAGTCAATACATGGTCGAGCCTCATCATATTCACTGGATTAGTGCCAAGAATCTCTTGAGATATCTCCGGGGCACAATCAACCATGGGCTGAAATACACTGCAGAGAATATGAGGCTCCATAGATATACCGATGTTGATTAGGCAGGCAATGTGGTGGATCTCTTGGATGAGTAGGAAGCAGAAATTGGTTGCTTTGAGCATCGTCGAGGCCGAATACATTGCAGCAACTATGGTCTGTTGTGAAGCCATTTGGTTGAGCAAGCTCTTCAGTGAGTTGTTTGGGCATGCGCTGAATACCATCATGATCCTTTGTGACAACCAAAGTGGGATTCGTATTTTTGAGAATCTCGTGTTCCACGACTGTTCCAAGCACATTGATATTAGGTACCACTTTGTCCGAGGCATGGTACAGCGAGGTGCCATAAAGCTCCATCACATTGGGACTGGTGAGCAGGTTGTAGATATTCTCATGAAGCCCCTGGGGAAGGTCAAATTTTTAACCTTCCGTGAGAAGCTTGGTATTGTGGACAGACCCTATTGTGAGGGTCCTGCCTAAGTTCGACTATGAGCTCTGAGAGCTCCAGGGGGCTTGGGAATAGCTACTTGGAGCTATAAGCAACCACTGGGCTAGGTTCGCCTTACCTTGTTGGTGTCCTATTTCACCACCATTATGATATTGGATTGGTTCACACTCTCTTTGATCTATGCCCCACATGCACCCTACCCATGTAGTCTGGGACTCATGGTAAGTACCTCTCATCTGGCCAATGAGTTGGGAAATGAGGATAGAGACCATAGCATTATTGATGGATGCATCATGTATTGCCATACTCCCTATGTCTAGGATGGGATGTATCCAACAACTTGATTTGGGATGTGTCCAACAACTTCGGGTCAGTAGAGAGTGGCAATGTCTTTGTGACTCACTCTCGATCATATCTTCTTATTATTTCTTCTATACCAAAGCAGAGCAGAAGTATTATTTCCTATCTGGGATGAGCAGAAGTTGTATTTTGAATTTATTTTCCACACGTGAAATTTGCCAAGGTCGGCCAAATTTGTTATGTAGGCTCACAAGCTCAGAAGTTGTGTCACACACCCTCAGTCATGGATATAAAAAGGAGAGACATGATCTCCATTTAATCATTCATTCATCTCACACATATCTCTCTCATTTGATTGGTTCGTACAACCTTAGAGACTTCTCTCTCCTCCACACGTCTAAAAATAGAAGCTGCAATTTCAGACTGGTTTAGGTACATGAGGTGCGCCGACCTTGATTTTTCCAACCTTCTTTATATGTCTTTTTCCTTTTATGAATTTTCTTTAAATAATTGCTCGGGGCTCAAAGGACAAGAGCATGATGTGTATGATTACCCCCTTTTAGGTAGAGTGGTTCATTGCCCTCCAGGGATTGGAGCAATCATGGATTCCTGAATGATAAAGGAGGCTCTATCTAGGGCCTATGGAACCAGAGTGATGACCATGGGTATGGGGTAGAGCTCATGTATTGTATTTTGCCCACGTGCTAATTAATTTTTGTCCCGACCATATTTTGCATTTTGTGGTACAATTTCCTTTGAGTGTGGCCATTTATGCTTTTACTTTTTCTTTTAGCTGCTCCAACCTCCAGGGCATCATTCCAGGCCTGACCCAAGGTGGGGGCAAGGGGATAGGAAGGTTGACCCTATGTGGACCCAGAGAGGCAATGTGGACCAAGGTGGGAGAAATGATGAATGGGGGTATAGTGAGTGGAAAGGGAGTAATATATGCGGATAAAGGAGTGGGACCACGCAGCCAAAGTCGAGGTTTCCCAAGTAGTACCACCCTAGAACCAAATGGTCAATAAAAGAGATCCCACGGGACTAAGATCCAAGGGTAACATTCAAAAGAGATAAAGAGGACAGGAGCACAAACTAAGCCCACTATTTCTGCCAAATCCCCCCATCAATCCATGCCCAAAAGTGTCCATGATAAGTAAACCCAATACTCAATTACCTAATGACATGACATACCTTTAGATTCGGGAGGCTCACCTTCAAACATACGATCAATGCAGATGGGTGAGGAACCACATGGCTGGCTCAGGAGGTCGAGAAATGGCACAACAAGCTAATTGAGGTCTGCAAGGGGTTGTTGGCTGTCCACTGAGGTCCATCATGGAGAAAAAATTATCCTAGGGATATCACCCATGAAGTGGTGGGTAACAGGAACAAGCCACACATCCCCTGTCCCCAGCAACGGCGCCAAGAACGTTACCACATAATCTAGCAGGGATCTTTGGAGGGGTACCTAAGGGACAACTACTAGACCAAATAGCAACAACGGGACAAGGACCCACTGTCACCTTAGTCAATGTCCCATACTCTTTATGGATTTTCACCAATGAGGGGAGCCTCGATATGAAGGAATTCACTAGGATGATATGATCAATAGCAAAGTATAAGGTGATTTCCAAAGCCCATTCAAAGGAGAGGCTCAGATAATGGCTTGCTTGTTTCAAAAGTAAGATAAGGGAGCTTCAAGAAAGGCTTATGGGAAGGAGGCCTAGACTTAGGTGAAAGGGATGTTAAATAGATGAGATACACATGAGTCAATGTTTCCTAAGGAATGGGAAAGACCTCTCATAAGGTTATGTAAGATAAGAATCATGCGAGGGTTTTTGGGACCACAAGAGAGACCCATGGGGATGCAAGTAAGGCCTACAGTTTACGAAATTTCAAGGACAATGAGATGCTTATGTCAAGCAAGGATGATAGGGGTCAGAGAATGATTAACTCCAATGAGTTTTCAAGAGAAAATGACCCCAGAAATGCCGCTAACCAATATAGGTGAAGGATAGAAATGGTTTGGAAGCTAGGGCTTGAGATTTCCCCCAAACTAACCATGGGAATTGCCTCAAATTTAGGGGGCACTTAGAGGACTCACCAGCGCAGTTGCATACCAACTCTCTCTCAAAAACTCACCTCCTAAATCAATTCGTGCTATGCCCTAGTTGGCCTTCTAGGGTTAGGGAAGAAAGAAAAAATAAGTGAAAGAAAAGGGTTTTAAGGTGATCAACTAGGATTAGGACCCAATGCCTTGACAATTGGGAGAAATGGAGTCGAGATTGACCTTAATTAAGGAATTTCTCTCTATCAAGGAGTCTTGTGCATCTTTTCGCTAACCCTAATGAGGCAGCAATGTAACAACAAAGGAATTCACATTGTGTCTGGCAAGATAATGGAGTTTCAAGGTTTGCAAGGCAACGCAAGCCTCTAGGAACATTCATTCGTTATATCTAACATGTAATGCATCCAATTAGGGCATAAGAAGATAATGACAAGATATTTCATACATTAATCATGTGGCAAACTAAATAAATAACATCAATGTAGCACTTACAAGATAAAGCGATTATATCCATCCATCATGTTTGCAAAATAGAAGCTCCAAGAAACGATAACAAAGATTCAAACATCAAAATGCATCAACAACAACCAATTTCATCCATCAATTGTAGGTCCGGATTCTTTTTACAAGAGAAATCCCAATCCAAATGATGATCCTCAATACGAATGAGGTCTCTCCAATTTATATGAGAGCCTCAAGGGGTTCTATTTAGTTCAACTAGCCTAATAAGCCCCTAAAACAACTCTAATGTGCAAAGTTACAACCTAATTGGTGAAAATCCCACCAAGTGGCTCCAAAAGTACAAACAAGCCTTCCTAATGAGGCCGAAATGATATAATCATCGAGCACAAGGCCATTGGAAGGTTGATATGTGTCCCTCATGTGCCGAAATGAAGAAGAGGGCTCTCAAAATCATGACCAAGGGGTTAGCCACTTGGTTTCCGGGCAAAACATTTGTGGTTCTCCAAAGTGGTTGTGGAGGCACATTGAATGGTCTCATGGGTCTACAACTGGATCAACATGTCGATACTCCATCCATAAGGGCAAGGATGATAACACGAGCTCTCTCATGTCTCCCTAGGTGAGAAAAAACTCAATCTTTGTTGAAATATGTAACTAGGTTCGGTCTTCATAATGTCTTATGTAATCTTGATTTTATGTATTTGATGTAAAAGAGAAAAAGACAACTATTATTGTTGTTTTTATAGCAGGGGTTTCATGCTCTAAGGTCAATTTATTTATAGGTCAAAGCACCCATTGTGTGCTTCTAGGATTTGTCATGAAGTCAAGGAGTCAAATGAGTCATTGTAATATGTGAGAGACCTTATTGGGCATCTTGTATCAATTCAAAAGAAATTATTATAAGTCAAAAGTCTCCCTGAAAGAAGATAAGTCGGCCTGCAAGAACATAAGTCGTCCTAAAGATATGAAGTCGACCTATTAGGGTTGTTCGAGCCTCATAAAAGTGTATATATACAATAGCATTCGACCTCTTTTGACAGAAAATCAATCAAGCTTGTTGAAGCACATAAGAGAGATAAAAAAGCCAGCAAAGAAGAGAAGAATTGAAGAAGAAAGATTGAAATCCTTGAAGTCTGATTTTGAGCCACATTGTCTCACACGTATGAAGATATTAGAGCACACATTGCAGCTACAAGACCGAAATTACAGTCTTCTAAAGGAGTCGAAGTTTGGTGCCATAAGGATCAAGTTTGAAGGCCGAAAATCTAAGAAAGGAGAAATCTAAGCGAAGGAAGAAGAATACCATTTATGCCATCTTTTCATCGACCCGTGCGAACTAGGGTTTTTGCAGTAAGGTTGAAAATTGAAGTTGAAAGTTGCCGATACAAACCTGTGATTAGAAGAGAAGTTGCAACTGTTTTGGAGAAGCTTGACTTGGGTTGACTTTGTGAAAAAGAAATTCATCTACAGGAAAGTTGACTTCATCTCGGAGGGGTCTTGGTCTTGGGTCATAAAGGTCTTGGAATTTGTCATTTGAAGATTCTATACGAAGAGAAGAATTCTTGTGGGTTTTCCTCTTTAGGAGATGTTTTGGTCATTGTTAGCAGCCTATATCATGTGTCCATTTGTGTTATTGATCTTCATAGTTTAGTAGTTGTTTGATGATAAGAACACTATAATAATCAAAACAAGAAGAAGATAATTATAAATACTACAAGTTGAAGTAAAGAACATCACAAGTAATTATCAAAGTAAAGAGAAATCACCCTAATCTAGCTGCCATAGATTTCTCAACATGGTATCATAGCTAAGGTGACAAGAAGAGGTGGCTTGAAGATCATTCAATTGAAGAAAGATACATAAGGACCAAGCATAAGAAGAGCATCAAGGAAATCAAATCATCAACGATAACTAAGAGCATCAAGGAGATCTAAAGACCCTATCATCTTGGATGAAGAAGAAGAAGACCTCATGGACCCTACCTCCACTCAAAGAAAGAAGGACTCTACACATTTGAAGCATCGTCTAAAGAATCTAAAATATAGAAGAAGAAGCATTGTCATTCTTCAAAAAGGAAGATCGTCGTCAAGAAAGAAATCTAGTGGAATACATCATCATCAATGAAGCTTCTTCATTTGACAAGTACTTTATACTTTATGTCTCAATCTACAAACCAAATGACTACTTTCTACAAGGAGAACAATATATTTGTTGGGACATCGAACTACCTTGCATGGAAGAAGAGAATAGATTTGATCCTCATAGAAAAGGAAGTTATTGAATATGTCAAGGGCTCCATCTCCAAAATGTGAAAATTCCGTTACCCAAAATCCTACTACAATAACTAATATTGTTTCTTCTATTTGTTAAATAGATTAAACAAATTATTTAATGTCTGCTACGACAAATAACGAAACAAATACACTGCAGCCTTCACAAAACAAATACTGCGGAAGAAAAATAAATGCTGGAAGAATAGATCCACACACACAATTTGACACTGTCATTTTTCGACTAAGTCCACGGAAAAACCCAACTCGAGAAAATCAATGCAACAGCAGAGGGTTTGATTCTTATGCAGTAGTAAATCTAAGTACAATCTATGGTTTCTTAATCTAGCAAACCAAAATAGAGAAATGACTGGCAATAAAACTAGTGAGAAAAATTCTCACTCCACGGGCTATCTGATACTGACCTCAGCTAAATTTGAGTTGCTCCTTGCTCCCTTTGCGTCAGCCTACATAGTATTGCGTCCCACAAGCTCAGAATTGTGTCTCCTCTTGCTATCTTGCCAGCTCTTGTCTGGGAAATGGATCCTCCTGGCCTCCGAACTCTCTGCCCATCTTTTGGCACTGAATCACTTCTTATCCCCAACAAAATACGAATTACCCACTGAAGCTTTGTAGTGGCTCTTTGTGGCAATCACCGCCTCTCTAAAATGCACTCACCGGAACTGGAAAATCTTCCTCCAACCTTACTATCTTTGCCCCTCTCTCACTACTTCAAGCTCACTAGCTCTCTCTCCGGCAACTGACTGCTACTACTCTAGAAATTGATCTTCCAATGAAATCGAACAACTGGTGTGTCTTCTCCAAGCCCCATCGAGTTCTTATAATCTTCCATCGAGACATCAACGACCAAGATTAAAACTTAATCAATGTCTAAGATTAACTAGAAATCGATCCATGTCTTTTTCTAGAAGATTCTCACCATGACTTAATTAATTCCTTTTAATTGATCATATTTCCTAAAAGTTTAGACTTAGGAAATATTAAAAACTGACTAATTAATTTAATTAAGTCGTCTCTAGGTGGAATTTCCAGAAACGATTTCTAGGTATTGGAGAAAACATGTATTCTAACCTCTCTGCCAAATCTCGAGGCTAGAACAAATCCGATGCTACAAAAACTAACTCTCGCTTAGCGAGGAAAGTGTTCTAGTACTGCAACTGCAACTGCTGCTACAATACACTGTCTTTGCACCATCTCTTGTTACGTTGTTGATGTCTAGCTATTGTCGCCCACCAACAACTGCGCAACTTTCATATGTGTTGCATCTGTGCTATTGATGACTCTGCTGAACTGTTGCCAACACTGCATCTGCACTGCAACTTTGTTGCTGCTACTACTGCAACATCTGCAACTCCCTCTCATTTCTTGTTGCTGCAACTGCAACATCTGCAGCTGAGAACTATCCAAAAGTACTAAACCATCTATGTTCAGTTTGATGCATTCATCACCTGAGTTGCGACCACTACTAGTCTCTGTGCTATCGTTGAAGCCTTTGCGTTATTGTTGACTCTGCATTGTGCCAACTACATTGTTGCCAACTCTGCACTGTACTGCCCAATATCTTACCGCTACTAGCCACTGCATCTGTCACTCTAGCATCTGACTGGACCAATTGCCACTGATCAATCCTACTACTGCTGTCTGTGGGCTCCCGTAGCAAGGTATTGATTCAATAGGTGGACCTCCTCAAGAATCTTGCCCATCTGTAGCACTCTGGGGCTACAAAACCAAGTCACCCCACCTCACTTCTGGAAGGATGTCTACTATCATGGAAAAATCTTCCTCCGGTCTAGACGACAGCCTATCGATCTTCGTGGATGCAGCCTATTGGTCCTGCTTCTCCTCCTTGTCCTTCTTTCTGAGAGGACACTAAGTGTTGTAGTGGTCTAGCTAGCCACACTTGAAGCACTTGACCTTAGAAAGGTCCTTCTTCTTCCTACGTTGCTCCTGCTCCCCCTTTGATGCAAGCGCCACATTCTCCTCCTCCTTCACTTGCTTCGTCCCACTGTTGTTGTTGCTGCCACTCATAAGAAGAATTCGATTAGTAATCCATCTATTATAGCATCATATTAACCAGCATTGTTACAGTGCAAGACCTTGACTAACAACTCCATCTCTCCACGAGACCATGAGCTACAATGCTGGTGAGATCAATGATTATAGACACCTTCATCATTGTCTCCAAGGTACGTACTGTAAAAATTTTATAACCAACCCCGATTTTCAGTTTCTTCTTAATTCTCCCATAAAGTTAAATGCCCATTCCCATAGCCATACATTCAACAAGCTAGAAAAATAAATATTTTCTTAAAACACTAATTCTGGAAATTTCACAATGCTGAAATGCAGAAATAAAAATTCAGAAAATAAATCAGCCACACACAGAATTTTGACACGCTGATTTTTGGTCAATTTGACCCTGGAAAAACCCGCTACAACTCTTGGGGAAAACCAGTTCGAAAGCTTCTCTTTATTTTATGAATATTGCTTTTACAGTGAGACAGAAATTACACAGCAAAAAAATTACAGCAACCTCATAAATGTACTTATCTCGAAAACCGTGTAAAATTCCACCTCGATTTTCATGCCAACTCAAAACGGAAATTATCAGTAGAAAGTACAGCCTTAAACGTTGTACGAACAACACCGAAAATAGTGTCGAAACAGTTGTACGACCTCCCTCGAAATCTGTGCAAATGCTGCCTTGATTTCCATGTTGTACAGCTGCTGTACGGACCTCGTTTTGCGTGCTATTTGCTGTTGTACATGACATGACTTCATAGCATCCAGTATCAGCATATATATACATGTACCTCATTATTTTCCTTTTGAGTCATCTTGCAACAGGTTTCCTTAGAATGAAAGAGTTTCATTCTCTTGACCTGCTTCATCAATATGTCATCATATTCTAATCCCAAAATTCTGCAAGTTAGAATTCTCGAAGAAACATTCTTCTTTCTTTCTAACTAGTGAATCCAAAGAGGATTCCATTAGAAAATGTCACCGCTTGTTTCCATATTTATTATTGAATGACGATCTGTGTGACTTAAGTCATTTCCATCATATGTTTAAATTAATTACCTTTAATATTTTAATTTTCCTAAGTTAGACTTACGGTCCTTAATTAAAAATATTAATTAATTAATTTTCTCCCAAACTGGATGGAATTTCTCAAATCCCTTTCTGGGTTTTGGAGATCTCATGTACTCTAGCCCCTTCACAAATTTTGGGAGCTAGAGCACATCCGAAGCTACCCCAACAATCCACAAATCTCAACACTCCCTCTCAGCGAGGAAAGTGCTCTAGCACAACACTGCTTCACCTCGAAGCTCTGCACTGATCTCTAGCGTGGGCCTCTGCGCTGATGCTTGGCCTATTTCCCTTCATCGTTGCGCTGCTGCTAATCTCCCATATTGTTGCCCATGACGCTGCCACTGCCACTGCCACTGCTACATTTGTACTACAGCTCCCTCTCAATCTGCTGCATCGTGCTGCCAACTACTGCACTGCGACTCAGTTGCTGAGAGAAGCAACTAAAAACTCCTACCGAATCTTTGACAAACAAGTCAGTTGGGTTGCATCCTCATCATTGAAGCTCCATAGGCTGCTGCTCTGTGTTGTCCTCCTGAAGCCATTGCGTTGCTGCAGCTCAGCGCTGTGTAAGCCATCCTGCACTGCGTTGCTGAAGTCACATCAGCCCCCTCTGCGTTGTGCTGCCACACTGCTGCTGCATCTGCATTGCGTTGCTCCCTCTTAGCTTCCAGCTATGCCTTTGCTCCCTCCGTGATTCTCTGCACAACCTGCTCCACTTGTCCTGCTACTGTCTCAAGGCTCCCGTATCACAGATGTGATCCAAGAGCTGCGCTACTCAAGGATCCCACCACAACTATGTAGCTGCTCTACAAATCCAAGTCGCCCCACTTTCGTGGTTCATGAGCGCTCATGGCCACGTCATCTTCGAAGCCATCGTCCGCCACAACAGCCTTGGAAGTAGAAGCTTCCTTGTCCTTCTTCTTCTGAGGACAATTGTTGGCGAAATGTCCTAGTTTGCCGCACAGGAAACACTTGATCTTTGATAGATCACGCTTCTTCCTCCCTTGTTGCCTCTTTGATGCCAAGGTTGCATCTTCTTTCTCTTCCTTCTTCACTTTACTTCATCCGGTGTTGTACTGTCTCTTGGTGAACCGACGGAGTTCTTCTTGACAAAGGATCGCCCACATATTGTCCCAGTTGGGAAGGTCTGCTCTGTCCAAGATACTTTCGACAAAAGTTTCCTAGTACTCTGTGATCGCATTGAGTGTAATCCTCACCATCACATCATCCTCCACTTTCACTCCCATCGCAGTCAATTGGTACTTGATCGCCTATAATCTGAAAAGGAAGGGCTCGATTTCTTCTCCCTTGGCCATCATGAATACCCTCATCTGATTCTCCAGAAGCATTCTCCTCTGGACAGATCTTCCTTCATATAGTGAGGTCAAAGCCACCCACATATCATGAGTCGTTGTCTGGCTATGTGAGGCACTACATGATTTTTGACACTATCCATGATGAAGAGCTTGGCGTGTGTCGCTGCTTCTTCATGCTTCTCCAGGAGCTTCACATCAGTTGGCGTGGCCAGGACCTTTTCTACATGCTCCCTCAGACTGTATGCCTCCATGACTACTAGGATTCTGGCCTTCGAGACTACAAAGTTGGATAGACCGTCCAACCTATCCTGATCACATAGTTCGTGAGGTGCCATCTGCTCAGCAAATATGTCGAAACTAATCCTTCTGTCTATGCTAGAGACTCGGATCTAGGGTCCTTGGAGAGAAAGGCACCCTTCGCTCCCTCTGAGCTCCTCTCTTGGAAGTCTACCAAATCAAACGAATCAGCGCTCTTCGATCCTCTGATCGATCTGCAAATTTTTTTGGCTAAAAATCCTCTAAAAAGTTGTTCTTCTCCCACTCTTTGTCAACTAGTGCTCAGGCTAATTTATGCACCTTAAGAAATTTAACCCCACCAGCAACTACTCAAGCTCTGCAACACTGCTTCCGGCACTCTGAATCAGCCACAACCTCAAGAGTGTGTCACTGTGGCTAGTCTCTGCGTTAGCAGACAATCCTAGTGTTGTCTCTGCGATGCCTCTACACAGTAAGTACGTGGACCTGTGTGGAGACTGCATGGGGACTGCATCACTCTGGCCTCTGCATGGCTCAGCTTCCCTCTTCTGTTGCGTTGTCCTCTCTGCTCCGACTTTCTGCGGCTGCTACTGCTTTCTGCAGCAAGGATTCTTCAGTCTTCTTGTTGGTGATCCAACTAGATCTGCAATCGCTCTAATACCATGTGAAAAATTTTGAACAATACTTAGGAAGAAACCCTACTGTTAAGTCTTGTTATACTTCTCCTACTTAATCAAGTTATTAATCAGAAATTTCAGCATTAACATCGAAGTAAACACATTAACAGTTCTTCACAGATACAGATCTAAAACTGAATACATGCACACAGACAAAGTGACACACAAGATTTTCTGGACAAATGTCCCCAAAAAAACCCAATGCGGGAAAACCGATCTTCTGGCTGCTGAGGATTTATATTATTATGTAGAATCTAAGTACAGCAAATCTGGGCACCTTACCGGTTAACCCGACAAAGAAATATAAGATATGTAGCAATACCTCTGTTCCGGAGACGGAAAACTGGACTGATTCACACCCTCAAAAGATATTTACACAACTCAGCGTCTAGAAGCCCCAGCACTGCTCTGAAGCCCTCCGCGTCAGCTCTGCCAGCCTTATGATGCCCCTGCACTGCTCACGAGAGGGTTGCGTAACCCCGAACTGGGTGACGCAGTCCTTACACTGCCTTGGTTGACCCTGCATAAGCCCTGATGGCCTCCTGCTGCCTCTGTGCTGCCCTTTCTGGGCCTGCGTAGTGACTGAAACCCTCTGCGCTGCGTAGCTTCTGTGTAGTTGATGCTTCTCTGCCTCTTGCTAACTCTTGGCTCTGTGATCAAATCATCCCCTTAGCCAATACTACCCCTCGCTACAGCTGAAACACTTCTAGAAATTCTTAGCAAACCACGTTCTAGAATTCCAACTTAGCCTCAATGCTCTGTCTCCGTCTGTGTACTCTCCAACTGACCCCAAGCCTTTCCTTTATACTTTTCTCTTTGGGAAACTAACAGTCGTGATCTAATCTTGATTCGACGGCTCAGATTAAAAGAAAGCTTGATTCGTGTGACTTAAGTCATTTCCATCACATGTTTAAATTTATTATCTTCAATATTTTAATTTTCCTAAGTTAGACTAAGGGTCCTTAATTAAAAATATTAGCTAATTAATTTTCTCCCAAACTGGATGGAATTTCTCAAATCCCTTTCTGGGTCTTGGAGATCTCATGTACTCTAGTCCCTCCACAAATTTTGGGAGCTAGAGCACATCCGAAGTTACCCCAACAATCCACATATCTCAACAATATGAGCTTCTTCCTTTTTCTCTCTTGTCCTTATTAGATTTGGGACAATCTTTCTTATAGTGCCCAAGTTCATTACATCCATAGCACCGCATGTTTCTTCTTTTCTTCTGAGGACCAAATTTACCAAATCTTCCCTTTCTCCTTGACATGGCAGCATAGGCTTGATTCTCTTCATCTGTTCCTATATCAACTTTGGCTTTTAACCTCATCTCTTCTATCT
The DNA here is from genome assembly GCA_034641835.2 of Pinus albicaulis. NCBI lineage: Eukaryota > Viridiplantae > Streptophyta > Pinopsida > Pinales > Pinaceae > Pinus > Pinus albicaulis. The sequence continues at coordinate 1,662,765,570 of CM076578.1, read as the reverse complement.
TACATAGAGACGATAGATTTTGGAATGGTGTTGCTTCTTTCTTCCCATATATACTTGAAGTGAAGTCTCCCCATCCCTCCAGTAGAGCATTCAACACCACTGTAGTCATTTCTCTATCAGACATTACTTTTCTCAAAGGACCAGAGAATAAAGTTGACCTATCCAAGATTAAATGTTACAACTGTCATAAGATGAGTCATTACAAAAATCAATGTCCTGAGAATCCAAAGAATAAGAAGAGAGATAGGGAACAATCAAATATTACCGATGAAGCTCAGACATTACTTTTCTAAAATATCAGACATTGCTCAATTTCTCAAGAGAGTTGTGTTGAGTTTTCTTGAGTGATGGGGTAGCATCGGATGTGCTCTAGCTCCAAAAATTTGTGGAGGGACTAGAGTACATGAGATCTCCAAGGCCCATAAAGGGATTTGGGAAATTCCATCCAGTTTGGGAGATAATTAATTAATTAATAAGTTTAATTATGGACCCTAAGTCTAACTTAGGAAAATTAAATTATTAAAAGTAATTAATTAAAACATGTGATGAAATTGTGTTAAGTCACGCGGATCAAGCTTTCTTTTAATCTTAGCCATCGATTCAAGATCTGATCATGGTAGTTGGTTTCCCAATGAGAAAATTATAAAGGAAAGGCTTGGGGTCATTTGGAGAACACACACGGAGGCAGAGCACTAAGACAAAGCTGGAATTATAGAGCGTAGTTTGCTAAGAATTTCCAGAAGTGTTTTAGCTGCAGAGAGGCGTAATTTAGGCAAAGGGGATGGTCTGATCCCAGTGCCTAGAATCAGCAAGAGGCAGAAAGCAGCGTCCAGAGGCAGCACAGATAAGCAGAGGCAGTAGCAGCATAGAGGGCAGCAGTTGTGTAGCGCAAAGGCAGCTTCAACTACGCAGTCCCACCGGGGGCAGCACTGGGCATCAAGGGACACATCTGGGTTATGCAGAGACCCTCAGGGGCAGTGTAGGTTCTGCGTCACCCATTCTAGGGTTACACAACCCTCTACAGGCCAACACAGAGGCACGCATAGGCTGAAGAGACTGACGCAGGGCTTCAGGGGCAGCGCTGGGGTTTCTTGGGCCAGAATTTGGCTGTCTTGTAAATCCCGTTTGAGAGTGTGGATCAGTCAAGTTTTGGCTTCAAAACAGCAAGTTAGCTACAGATCTCTCTTTTTCTTTATCGGATGAACCAATGTGGTGCCCAAATTTGTTGTAATCAGAAAAATATAAACCCTCCAACAACCAGAAGACCGATTTTCCCGCATTGGGTTTTTTCGAGGACTATTGTCCAGAAAATCTTGTGTGTCACTTGGTCTATTGTGCATGTACTTTTCTGTTTTAGATCTGAATCGGTGAAAGCCTGCAATATGTTTACTTCGATGATAATCTGAAGATTTCAACATTAATAACTTGTTTAAGTAGGAGAAGTACAACCAGATCTAACAGTAGGTTTTTGCATAAAGTAACTTTCATAAATTCTCACATGGTATCAGAGCGATTACAGATCTAGCAGGGTCACCAGCAGAAGAATGAAGAATCTTGTTGTAGAAAGCAGCAGAGAGAGTAGCAGCGGCAGCAGAAAGCCAGATTTGAAGGGGCAACGCAGTTTTAGAGGGAGCAAAGCCATGCAGAGGTCAGGGTGACGCAGTCCTATGCTGTCTCCACGCAGGTCCACGTACTTACTGCGTAGAGGTTGCGTTGGGTCTGTCTGCTCACGCAGAGGCTAGCTAGGGTGACATAGATCTGAAGTTGTCTGATTCAGAAGCGCCAAAAGCAGAGCTGCAGAACTTCAAAACTTGCTGGTAGGATTAAATTTCTGAAGATTTAGAATTTAGCCTAAGCACTGGGAGACAAAGAGCAGGAGGAGATCAGCGTCTCAGAGGGTTTCTAGCCAAAGAAATCTACAGATCGATCAGTGGATCGAAGAGAGTTGTTTCGTTGTTGAATTTGGCAGATTTCCAAGAGAGGAAATCAGTTGTCAGAGGGAGCAGAGGGTGCCTTTTCGCCAAGGACCCAAGATCCAAGCTTAAGTAGAGAAGCGGGGAGAGAAAGATGTGCTCCAGCAGAGTAGATCTGAGCAGATGGCAACTCACGGACTACATGATCGGGATAGGTTGGACGGCCTGTCCAACTTTGCAATCTGGAAGAAGAAGAGGAAGCTGCGACACATGCCAAACATTTCATAATGGATGGAGTTAAGGACCATATAGTTCCACATATAGCTGAGAAGAAAACAAATAATGAGATGTGGAAGGCTTTAACAACCCTATATGACAAGAAGTCCATCTAGAGGAAGATGCATCTGGAGAATCAGCTACGGTCATTCATGATGACCAAGGGAGAAGAAATAGAGCCCTTCCTCTTCAGATTACAAACAATCAAATATCAGTTGTCTGCCATGGGAGCAAAGGTGGAGAATGATGTGATGGTAAGGACTGCACTCAATGCAGTCACAGAAGAGTGGGAAACCTTTGTCCAAAGTGTCTTGGGCAGAGCAGACCTTCCCGACTAGGACAACATGTGGGCAATCTTACGTCAAGAAGAACTCCAAAGATTCACCAAGAAGTAGTACAACACGGGATCCAGTAAGGTGAAGAAGGAAGAAGAAGATGATGCAGCCTTGGCATCAAAGAGGTAGCAAGGGAAAAAGAAGCATGATCTATCCAAGATCAAGTGTTTCTAGTGCGGCGAACTAGGACATTTCACCAACAATTGATCACAGAAGAAGAAGGACAAGGAAGCTTCTACTTCCAAGGCTGTTGCGGCGGACGACGGGTCAGAAGATGACGTAGCCATGAGCACTCATGAACCACGAAAGTGGGGCGACATGGATCTGTAGAGCAGCTATAGAGTGTGGGCGGGATCCTTGAGCAACTCATCTCTTGGATCACATCTGAGCTACGAGAGCCTTAAGACAGTAGTGGGAAAAGTGGAGCAATTGGTCCAGAAAGTCATTGATGAAGTCGAGGCGGATTTGAAGGCTGAAGGGAGCAACGCAGTGCAGATGCAGCAGCAGCGTAGGGGCTTATGTGACTTCAACAGCACAAAGCAGAGCTGCAGCAGTGTGGAGGCTTCAGGAGGAGAGCGCAGCGCAACAGAAGTGTGAGAGATTTCCGCACAAGGTGCTAATGTGACATCAGCAGTGCAGAAGGAGTCTGCTTACGCAGTACAGAGTTGTAACTGTGCATCATCCTCCAAATGACAACAAAAATCAACAGTCGATGGAGCTTTAGTGATGAGGATGCAGGCCAATTGACTTGTCTGTCAAAGATTGGGCAAGAGCATCAGTGGATTCTCTCAGCAACTGAAGATTGTAGTGCAGCAGTTGGCAGCACTATGCAGCAGATTGAGAGGGAGTTGTAGTACAGATGTGGCAATGGCAGTGGCAGCATCATGGGAAGCAGTATAGAATGGCAGCACTAGCACAGTGATGAAGGGCAGCAGGTCCAGCATCAGTGCAGAGACCCACACTAGAGATCAGTGCAAAGCTTCGGGGTGAAGCAAAGTTGTACTAGAGCACATTCCTCGCTAAGAGGGAGTATTGAGTTTTCTTGAGTGATGGGATAGCATCGGATGTGCTCTAGATCCCAAAATTTGTGAAGGGACTAGAGTACATGAGATCTCCAAGACCCAAAAAGGGATTTGAGAAATTTCATCTAGTTTGGGAGATAATTAATTAATTAATAATTTTAATTATCGACCCTAAGTCTAACTTAAGAAAATTAAATTATTAAAGGTAATTAATTAAAACATGTGATGAAATTGTCTTAAGTCACACGGATCAAGCTTTCTTTTAATCTTAGCCATCGATTCAAGATCTGATCATGGTCGTTGGTTTCCCAACGAGAAAAGTATAAAGGAAAGGCTTGGGGTCATTTGGATAACACACTGAGGCAGAGCACTTAGACTAAGCTGGAATTCTAGGGCGTGGTTTGCTAAGAATTTCTAGAAGTGTTCAGCCGTAGAGAGGGATAGTTTAGGCAAAGGGGATGGTCTGATCCCAGTGCCTAGAATCGGCAAGAGGCAGAGAGCAGCTTCAAGGGGTAGTGCAGAGAAGTAGAAGCAGCAGCAGCTGCGCAGCGCAAGTGCTACGCAATCCCTTCTAGGGCAATGCTGGGCAGCAGGGGACCCATCTAGGTTACGCAGAGACCCTCAGGGGCAGCGTAGCGTCTGCGTCACCCATTCTAGGGTTACGCAGCCCTCTCCAGGCCAACGCAAAGGCACGCAGAGGCTGAAGAGACTGACGCAAGGGCTTCAGGGGCAGTGCTAGGGTTTCTAGGGCCAAAATTTGACTGAGTCTTGTAAATCCTATTTGAGGGTATGGATCAGTCAATGTTTTGGCTTCAGAACAGCAAGTTAGCTGCAGATCTATCTTTTTCTCTATCAGGTGAACCAGTGTAGTGACCAGATTTGTTGTATTCAGAAAACTACTTAATAATATAAACCCTCCAGCAGCCAGAAAACCGGCTTTCCCGCATTAGGTTTTTCTGTGGAATCTTGTGTCACTTTGTGTATTGTGCATGTACGTTTATGTTTTAGATCTAAGTCGGTGAAAGTCTATTATGTGTTTACTTTGATGTTAATCTAAAGATTTCAGCATTAATAACTTGTTTAAATAGGAAAATTATAACTAGATCTAACAGTAGATTTCTGCATAAAGTAACTTTCAAAAATTCTCACAAGCAGTGCAACAAGTGTTGGGGGGAGATTGAAGTGATTTCTTGTAGTGAGGGGTAGTGATAGTTTGTCGGAGGAAGTTTTTCCTAATTCGGACAGTGCAAGGAAGAGAAGGCAGAGAAAAGTCCATAGAGGCAGTGCAGTGCCACGCAAAGGGCTATGTTGTGGCAGCACAGAGCTTCAGAGGAAGTCTGAAATTCAATTGGGGAACAGTCGAGATCTAGTGTCGGAGCCAAGGTGTGAGATCAAGAGGCCAGAGAGTCGAAATTTCCAGAGAGCGAGAGATTAGGAGGATGTGCAGCACAGTCCCAACAGTAGTGACATAGTGACTACGTAGAGACAGCACAGGAAGCTCACCTCCAATCGGATCAGTGTCGGATTTTCTAGTGACAGTGTGAGATCTTTTCACTATCTCTTTGTCTAGTTTTATCTCTGTATCGGATAGCCAGTTTGGCAAAGACTAGTATTCAAAAACTACTGCATAATAATTAAAATACTCAGTCGTTGCATCGGTTTTCTCGCATTGGGCTTTTCCAGGGACATTGTCCAAAAACAATGATGTATATGTGTGTGTTCATTTCTTTCCTTCTCAGTTCTTGCTTCCGCAGTATTTTATTTATGTTGTGAAGGTTGCAGTTGTATTTATTTCGATGTTTACTATGTAACACAGTAAATAACTTGTATCAGAATTAACAAGTAGGAGAAATAACATCAGATTGTTGCAGTAAAGATTCCCATTGTGGGATTTTCACAAAGAGAGCCTTGTACATTTCTTGAGCGGAGTCCATCTTTGATATGTATGGAATAAGGTTGTCCTTTACCCCATCTACTATTAGATTCATGGCCAAGATTTTGGTTTCTCTGAACTTCTCTTTCTTTGCATCATCTGTAGGCTTCTTGAATTTTCCATGAACAAGGTCCAAAACTTTGTGCTTAGCCAAGATAAGATCTATCCTCTTTTTACATGCTCTGTAGTTGGAGGCTCCTTCTAGTTTGTTTGCTCCCTTCATTAAGTTTGTCATATTGCTATCTTCTACTCCTTGTGGCCATCTTAGAAACCCTTTTCTTATATCTCTCTTTTCAATAGATCTTTAGTCTGCCTTTTTCCTTCTTCTTCACCTTAGCACTGATATCATGTTAGAAGATCAGAAAGAAAGAAAGATTTTCTTGAGTTGATAATTACTTGTGATATTTTTGTGTTCTTATCAAATTTCTTATGTTCTTCTTTTATCTTTGTTTCATCAAGCATTCATCAAAACAAAATACGAAGATCAATGACACCATATGTAGGCACTCAGCCAGGGCTAAAACCCCTCTATAGCGGAAAACCCAGTCAAACTCTTCTACTAGAAAATTCAAGTTGAGATAGACCAAGACCCTAGACCAAACGACCTTCCCTCTCCACCAAGTCAACCCTTCCTTCTTGTAGATGATCCTTTCCAAAGTCCCCAAGTACTAGCCTCACAATTGCAGCTTCAATCCAAAGTTTCGGCCCCCGGCAACAGAGTTTCGGCCCCCACCTACATAATTTCGGCCCAGCTTCAAGACCACAGTTTCGGCCCTTCCAACAACTCAGCAACTTCAAATGTGTGAGAGAAAGTGAGAAAATTTCAACTTCTAGTGCTTGACAAAGTCCTCCTTCACTAGCCCTTTCCTCCCCCTTCCTTGAATTTCGCACTTCTTCTTGTCCTAGAAGTTGCAAATCGAACTTCTTGAGTGAGTGCTCCAAATGAGGTTGAGTTGTTTCCTTTATATAGGATATTTTGCCCCTCAATTAGGCAGACTTGTCCAGTTTGAGGTCGGCTTAGTGGATGAGGCCTAATTAACCTATTTTACATTAAAATAAACTTCTTTCTTGAGAAATGAAGCCCAAGAAGGGTCTTTTACATTATGACATGGACAAGGACACTTGACATAAACCCTAGATGCCTACAATGGAGGCTTTTACCTATAAATAATTCAACCAAGCATGAAACCCATGCTTTAATAAGTCCATTTCTTTAATAACAAAATTTATTTTGCTTTCTTTTGACAAATACAATAAATCATGACTCAAATAAAATTATGAAGACCGACACTAGTTACATTCTTCAACATTTGTTGTAGCATGATATTTTTTGGATGCTAGAGAACATCTATGTATTGTTTTTTGATGTATTTTCGGTTCAAATATCGATTGAACTTGGTGTTATTTTGGTTATGTGCATCCTTACATGCTCTATAAATGAGAATTTTCGCTTATTTGTGTATAAATGGCTTGCACTCATATGGATACACATAAATATATGTGGTTTTCTTTAAAATTTGAATATTTTATGTGTTTTTGTTTGACCAGTTTTTTTACCGGTTCCAGTCCAGTTCTGACCGGTTCCCGGTTCGAGGGGTCTACCGGTTCAATGATCGGTCCAGTTTTCATAACATTGTTATGCGCGTGATTTAACTGCTCCATGAACTCGTCCTCAAACTCGTGCATGCTAAAGGACTGATCAAGGCCTTTCTGGACTAAGGCACAAGTCAAGAAGACCTTCGTTACTATTTTTAACATACTATTGAGATTTTATGTGTATAATTGCTTAATGATATCAATGGCATAAGAAGAATTAATTGAGGATCATTAGAAGTAATTATCAGATCAGAAAATTGGTTTCTACTATGTCTATTGTATAAAATTCAACAGGGCCTTGGCACTTGTTCATTTATTCATGAATCCATACCTATATTCTAAATTATAATGTTAAAACTTAAATGTTTTCTTTCAAAATTTTGCTATAATGTTCTGAATATATATATATATATATATATATATATATATATATATATATATATATATATATATATATTCTTTCCCCGTTTCCTAATTTTTGGGGGTGTTGTTATGTTAGCCCTCACCTTAACACTGCAAAGAAAAACTTAAGGTGAATGAAGAAAAAAATCCATAAGAGGTAAGCGAGCTAAGTAAATATAAAGGAAGTATGGTATGCAAACCCCCTCAGGATAAGGGCGCGGACAAAAGATTGATGGTACCGTGCATTTAAGCAAAAGTGGGGCCGCATCCATATGTCGAAACAGTCAAAGGGAGAGTGCCACGTGTAGGGATTTCGGGGGTACCAAGGATGGTATGAAGGAGGCAGAGGTCTACCCCCCCGAACACATGACGTCACGGGTTGGTGGAGTAAGTCTTAAGCATTCTATGTGGGGATGGAGCGTCACGGGAAGGTCTCACGGGCCCCCGCTGGAACTATTAAGTGGACCCCTCAAGAAAGACAGGTGGCGCTACTAAAACAAAAGGCAAGGTAAGTTAGGAAAGTCGGTACACGACCAGTACTGGTATTAACTAGGCACATGGCTCACACCTACCTGGCACCTGATAGCCAATAACCTAATGCCATGTGCCCCATTGTCGATGTCCTATGACGTCGCCTCTACAAATACACCCTCTAACCTCATTTTCCGCGAATCTAGGTCTGTTTAACCCTGTTCTACGCCCACTTTGGTAAAATTGTACAAAGATCGGCAATAGAAACAAAATTGTATGGGAGAAACTTCGAGCAGAATTGGCCGGATTTGTGAATAAGTACCATACTCGGCTCACTACCGAGCTTGATATGGACAAAGAACAGTTGATAATCGCCATTACAGAGGCAGTGCTGGATCCTACAGCCGAAGGAACTAGCTACTGAGCTTTAGAATTTGCTTTAAACCTGGCCAATGTCCCTTTAACATGCAAGCTCGGTCTACATCAATGCATTGGGGATATGTTGAGGGACGAAGTGGTAAAGCTTGCACTCTCACTAAGGAAGCTGGAAGACAAGTACACCGTAGTGTTAGAGAACTAGAAGAAAGAAAGGGCTATTTCTAGAGGCATAGCCAACAATCTACAAAATCTCGTGGAGGGTAGTAAGTGAAAAAGGGACCATCAGGATGTATCTGAAACAAACATTATGGATCTAGAGGCTGAAAGCTCCAAGCTAAGGAAAAGACTAAACATCCCCGCGGACAACATGTACAAAGGAAAAGACTAAACATTCCTTTTATGTTCTGCCATTGTTTCCACATTCATTCATCTCGGTAACTGTTACTAGTCTCACGCTTGGCCCTTTCACAGAAGTTGGCTTTATGTCTTCTTCTAACGCTCCTCTATATACCCTTATGTTATATCATTGGAACTCATTATTATCTATTTTATTTCTCTGATATCTTGGTCCCACACCAGAAAAATTCAATTTCCTTTCATATCAAAAGGTCATATATTGTCAGCTGTAATACAGCCCTTCCGAAACCTCTTCACTTAAGATGTCCTAGGCACTGGTCTTTGACAATTCGAGGCTGTCTCTAGGAGCTACAACATCTTTTTGGCACCATTGATGAGGAACGAATTTGAATATCTTATCCTCGGGCACAAGAAAATATTATACACCCTTCAAAATCAGGTGAGCACGAAGGGTTGAGAGTTGTAGATCCCTCACCTTGGAAAATCCACTGCCCTTTAAAGTATAAAATCCATTTGCAGTCCTAGCTTACCATAAGCCACACCTAAGGTCAGATACGTCTCAGTTAAGAACACCTTCTGTATCTGACCTAGAGAAAATTTTATTCAAACGAATCTGGAAAGAAAAGCAACCTGCACACACTGATATACCCAGATTATCTCTAGAAGTTTCCCCATCTTCATCTCAGAAAGCTCAAGTCCAAGGCCCTGGTTCCACTGCCAGAGTACTTGAATACCCACCAGATAACCCTTTCCTTGAGCATTTGGAGGTAAAAGATGAAGCAGAGTCAATAGATACTTCAAGATTTTTCTTGCATCCCACTCCGGAAGCTGAAGAAATAAAGCAGGTGACTATCCCTCATATTCCACTTGCCCAAACCAATTCATAGACCACCGTTCAGCATATTCCCATTTTCATTTGTCAAAATATTCCTATAACTCCACCCCCTCCCATGGAAGTTCTCGGCTTCTTGTTAAATAAATATGCCCCCCTGGCATTACCACATATTCTAAATGACATACCCCAAGACTACATGAAGCTCTTACCTCGGTTTACCGGGGAAGACAATAGTATTGCACAAAAGAATCTAGAATATTTTTGTGCTTTCGCAGAGAATTTCAATGTTGAACATTTGGACGTAGTGCTAAGGCTGTTCGTTCAATATTTAGATGGGGAAGCTCGGAAGTGGTTCAAGACTCTTGGAGACCGCTCCATCACTAATTGGGAGGAGATGGAAAATGCTTTCACTCGAAAATGGGGAGAGAAAAGGGACCATGGTTATTGTCTCACAGAGTTAAATGCATTAAAGAAAAGACATAATGAAGACGCGTCTGAGTTTATAAAGAGATTTAACAAGCTATACATCAACTTGCCAGCTGATATGAAGCCCCCTCAGATAGCTGCTAAGGTAGTGTTTGTGGGAGCATTTGAATCTGAGTTCGGTTTCACTCTAAGGGAGAGGAAATATGCTTCTTTGTACCAAACTTAGACTGATGCATTAGAGGTAGAAGCTAACTTCGCTTCTATAGGGAAATCGAAAGGAAGGTTGGACCACGATTTTAGACGAAGGGGTAAAGAAGAAGCCTCTTCTTCAAACCAAGAAAGAGAGGTATCAGATTATAAGATTGAAGAAATCAACAAAATGATTAAGAATCTTTCGAATAAGCTGGTGAAACTAGAACTTGAAGCAAAGAATGCCTCGTCCCGGCCATCTCAGACTGCTCCTAATAGAGGATATAACCCACAGTATCGAAAACCACCTCTGCAGATATTGCAAAGGGACAAAAAGGAGCAACAGGATCACATACAACCCCCACTGTATTTGGAAGGGTAAATGGAGGGCCCTACTGAAGATGTTCCTGATGGGCAAGATGACCAATACCTTGCCTATTTAGAAGGGGAGGAGGTAGAACTTTCTCTTCGAGAGGAAGAAGAGGACGAGAAAGTGAGCTCCACTGAGGATCCTGACATCGATGATTATTGCAGACAGTTCGTGGATTTCATGCAAGCCTAATTCCACAAGAAGTACGACCTATGGTCTTCTAGGAAAATGACGCGTACTCAAGATCAAGAAGAGGAGTCATCTCCAAAGGAATCGGTCATTCAGAAGATTGATAACAGAGGTAAAAAAACCAGTTGAAGAACCCTCATATCAGAAAGGTACTCCTCCATCCTCATCTAAGTCCATACCTGATCCTCTTGCAAATCCTAAATATATTCCCACTAATGAAAAGCCTCCTGTCATTCCCAAAGAGACCACTGCAGAAAAGGGTCCTACTGTGTTTAATCTCCAAAAAGAGTTAGAGAAGGTTAAGATCCTCGTCCCTTTAGTCGAGCTCCTAAAGCAGCGTTCTTACAAAGCTCAAGTCTCTAAGTTCATGCTCCCTCATGGAGTAAGCCCACACCCAGACAGTCTTAACCTTCAAGAGGAAAGGCCTATGGTAGTATTTGGCCCCCATGTAGAAGAATTGGACTTTGCAACCCCTCCTTTTTATGTATCCTTAGTCATTCATGATTTGTTGCTGCACAATTGCATGTTGGATTCAGGGGCATCACATAACCTGTTACCTCTTTCGGTCATGGAGCAGCTGGGATTGCAGATCACTCGACCGTACAAGGACCTCTATTCTTTTGACTCCAAAAGGGTCAAATGCCTAGGAATGATCAAAGATCTGGTGGTGAACTTGGCCCAGATTCCAGCCAAGAGTGTCGTTATGGACATAGTGATCGTTGATATCCCTACTCGGTTTGGGATGCTTTTGTCCAGATCACGGGGAACCAAAATTGGCAGGTCAATCAAGCTTGACCTCACTTATGCAACCATTCCAGTGTTCAGGGGCCAAGAAAGAAGGCTGTATCGGGAGTCAAGATTCGTCAAGATGGTGACTAGAGCTAATGGCTCAGTCAATTCTCCGGTATATAGCAAGGAGGGAGAGTTCTCTTGTCTTATGCTAGAGGAAGACCAAGAGTTCTTACAGGTACCAGCATTCAATCTGATGAAGCTGGAACAGTCCTCAAGTAGTGACGAAAGGGGGATGTGGACTCTACACTTTGATGGAGCAAATTCAAGGGAAGGAAATGGAGCGAGAGTCCTCTTAATCTCTCCTACTGGACAACTAGTCCCGTTCTCATTTAAATTGGAATATAAAGCCACCAATAATGTGGCAGAGTATGAGGCACTCCTTTTGGGTTTACAAACTGCCAAGGATATGAACATTCAGAGTCTTAAAGTTTTTGGACACTCAGAGCTGGTGGTAAGGCAAATTAAAAATCAATGCCAAGCCAAACATCCTTGGTTAAGGGCATACAGAAACGAAGTATGGGACCTAGTGGAGAACTTTTTCCTAGCGTTCAGTATACAATTTATGCCAAGAGATTAGAACAGGATGGTTGATTCCCTTGCTGTAGCAGCCAGTGATTTTCGTCCACCCCAGAATCTGCCCTTGAGATATGAAGTAGAGGTGCGTTATCATCCCTCTATACCAGATAACATCAAACACTGGCAGGTGTTTGAGGATGAGGAGCAGATGAAACGCTTCATGGAAACGATCGGAGAGTTCTCCAACTTGGTCATTGATACCGTAGAAGAGCAAGAGACCGAAGAACAGCCCCAAAATAAATGGCAAGAGACGGTGGCTGGGCATAGGGTGTTGCAACTGAAAGGGAACGTAATCCCCAGGGGTCTGGTACCTTTGGAAAGACTGTTCGATAAAAATGACGTTCCTATTAGCCCTAACAAAGTGACCCAGGAAGGTCAAGTAGACGATGTCAACATCGGGACAGTAGAGGATCCTAAGATTGTCAAATTATCTAAAGGAGTCCCAGAAGAATACAGAGAACAATACTTTCAATTGTTCCATTCCTACAAGGATGTTTTCGCTTGGTTCTACCAAAATCTGAAAACATTTGATATCAGTATCATTCAGCATAAAATCCCACTGAGGGGAGACGCCAAGCCACATAAGCAAAAGTTAAGACAGATTAACACTTTGCTGCTTCCTTCCATAGAGAAAAAAATCAAGAAGCTGCTGAAGGCTAAGATCATTGTGCCTCTGAGATATTCAAAATGGGTGGCCAACCTGGTCCCAGTCCGAAAGAAGAATGGAGAAATAAGGTTATGTGTAGACTTTCAGAACTTGAACAGGGCATCCCTTAAGGATAACTATCCCCTCCCCAAGATGGATCACATATTGCAGAAAGCGGTTGGATCATCTCGAATGTCCATGATGGACGGATTCTCTGGTGATAACCAAGTGGCAGTCCTTCCCGAAGATCAAAAGAAGACGGCATTCACCACACCATGGGGTACGTTCATGTATGCCTGAATGACTTTCGGCCTGATAAATGCAGGAGCCACTTTAAAGAGGGCAATGGACATCGCTTTCGTAGGAGAGCAAGACAAGTTCATGGTGGTATATCTGGATGATATCACCGTTTTTTCGAAGGATGATGCTGAACATATTGAACATTTGCGCCGGACTTCCGACAAATGTCGAAGGTATGGTCTATCCCTAAATCCTCAAAAGTCCATGTTTGCTTTAGAAGAAGGAAAATTAATAGGGCCCATTGTAACTAAAGCAGGAGTGAAGATTGATCCAAAATGAGTGGAGGTAATTAACGGCATATCCTTACCTCGAAACAAGAAGGAGGTCCAGGTTTTCCTCGGACACATAAATTTTCTGAGAAGATTCATCCCGAACTATGTAGAAATACTTCGACATATCACTAAGATGCTTAAGAAAAACAGTGATGTGAAATGGACGACTGAATCAAGAGAAGCATTCAGCAGAATTAAGAGTGCCTTTGTAGAAGCCCCAGTACTGGCAGGACCAAATTATAGTAAGTCGTTCGTGATCTTCTCATTTTCCTCCCCACATACTGTAGCCGCTATATTATTACAAAAAAATGAGGAAGGGTATGAGTAGCCCATCGTCTTTTTCAATCAAGTACTTCGGGACACTGAGTTGAAGTATAACATTTTAGAGAAGCAGGCGTATGCACTGGTAAAATCCCTAAAAGCTTTCCGAATGTATGTACTGCAGTCAGCCATAACTGCTTTCGTGCCTACGGCCGCAGTGAAAGATCTCTTGATTCAAGGAGACAGCGAGGGAAAAAGAGGTAAATGGATCGCCAAGATCCAAGAATATCAATTAGACATTCGCCCTACGAAGCTTATCAAGGGACAGGGGTTGGCCAGAATTTTGTTTGAGTCAAACTGTCAGGCTCTGGGAATAAATCTATCCATGGGAGTTGGAGAGTTACCTGAAGGCATGGATGAATAGCCTGGGATAGAAACTACTGTGCAAAAAACACACATGAAGTATCTAATCAGTGTTTGGTACAAGGATATTGTAGAATACCTTTTAACCCTTAGGTGCCCATTGAACTTCGATAAGGCTAAATGTCGAACATTGAGGTTGAAATCCCAGAAGTATATTGTTGCAAATGGCCGACTATATTGGAAGGATCCTTCAGGAATCCTGCTCTTGTGCCTCATAGAGTCTGAAGTGGAGGAGGTCATGGCTGAATTCCATGAAGGCATCTGTGGAGGCCATTACAGTTGGCGGTCTACAGCCCACAAGATTTTGAAAGTGGGCTTCTTCTGGCCCAAATTGTTCGGAGATGTACATGCTCGGGTCAGGGCGTACGAGAAGTGTCAAAGGTTCGCTGAAAAACTGAAGTTTGCACCCTTACCCATGATCCCAGTACATATAGAAGAGCCTTTTCAGCAATGGGGGATCGACTTCATCGGGGAGATCCACCCAGCATCCAGTGGTCAGCATAAGTGGATCCTAACCGCCACCGACTACTTCACCAAGTGGGTAGAGGCTATACCAGCGAGAAATGCCACTGATGCAGTTGTGATCAAGTTTTTGGAGGAGAATATCATATCTAGATTCGGCTGTCCGGCTAAGGTTGTGACGAATAATGCTCAGGCTTTCAAGTCTGCCAAATTCACCAATTTCTGTCAGCAATACAATATCACCTTGGGGCATTCTACAGCTTATTATCCCCAGGGAAATGGACTGGATGAGTCTTCCAATAAGACATTGGTGAGGGCATTAAAGAAACCTATAAACGAAAGTCAGAAAAACTAGGACTCTCGGCTTAAATTCGCACTATGGGCGAACAGAATCACTAACAAAAGATCGACAGGCAAGTCCCCATATGAACTGGTCTATGGGCGAGCGGCGGTTTTCCTAATTCAGCTCGCTTTGCCTGTGGCCAAGTTCCTACAAGATAGCCAAGAAGAGACCAACGATCTTATCAGAAGAATGAACCAGCTGGTTGAGTTAGAAGAGACTCGGAACCAAGTGAATGACCGGTTAGCAGAATATCAAGAAAAAATGAAGGGTTTGTTTGATCAACATGCCAAAGACAAGGAAATGCAGTCTGGGGATTTAATATTGAGATGGGACATCAGAAGAGCCGAGAAGGGTAAGCATGGAAAGTTTGACCCACTGTAGTTCGGGCCATTCAAAATTGTCGAGGTTAAAGGCAATAACACCCTTCACACTGGAGAACTTGGAAGGTGATGTGATCGAGGCGCTCGTAAATGGGCAGTTCTTAAAAGCCTATTTTCAATACTAACCAGGGTCCCAGAGGCCTACTGTATATAGTGTATATATTTGCTGCTTTTACTTTCACTGTAATATTCCTAATTTGCGAGAGCAAATTGGAATATTCTATTTTGTTTATTTTGCCACCTATAGTTTGTAAATAAATAAAAAGTGAGTAAAAGGGGTCTAAACTCACTTAAATGAAATAAGACATCCACCTAGTAGCATAACGTTGTGACTTAAGTGGGAGTCAAGGGGGGACCCAACACCACGTGGAGAAGGGGGCCTATGTACACTCTAGAAGTTTCTCCAAGCTTCTGTGGAGATAAGGATGAGAATGTGGATAAGGATGAGGATGTGGAGGAGAGAGAGAGACTACGTTGGGTTTGGGAGGGAAACCAACACTATAAAAGATGAAGGAGCCTCCTCATTTCATTCATGCTTGATATTTGGATGATTGATTATTGAGTGAGACATATTGTCTTCTCTTTGGCACGCTGGCTGTTTAGCCCGTCTGCTGCACTGTTTAGTGCAACCGAGTGTCTCCATGCGGAGATCCTTGGCTCCGGGGGACTTCGAGTGCCTGCTCGAGCAAGGTTTCTTTCCTTCAGTTTCAGTGGTGATTTGCAGTAGTTTCTGGTGGAGATTTGGTAGAGGAGTTACCCCCCTTTCTTGAGACTGCGCAGGCTAGGGCAGAGGACGCAGATCTGGATAGGGAGGACGCAGATCCAGCAGATCCAGGTAGAGAGGACGCAGATCTGGATAGGGAGGACGCAGATCCAGCAGATCCAGCTAGGGAGGACGCAGATCCAGAGAGAGAGAACGCAGATCCAGAGAGAGAGGACGCAGATCCAGCTAGGGAGGACGCAGATCTGATGAGCAGGGTTGTTGTGTGGGATTTTGGCATCATTTTGGAAGCTAGATCTTTGTTGGAGGGTGATCCTTGGATTGGCCAACCAATCCAAGTATATTTCTGATCTGATACTGAAGTTTGCTTTAGAAATTCTGAAGCATTCTTCAGATCTGCTGCAGTAAGACTCAGATCTGCTCCGACATTTTCATGTATTGCCGAAATCCCCAAGGGGAAAGTAATAAAGAGCCCTTTGGGCATTTTGTCTCATTATAGATCTCTGTTTTCATGTATTTATCAGTTCCAGATCTGTAATATAATAAATATAAGCTTCAGCCTCCTGGAGAAACGCTGAAGGGTTTCTGGATCAATCTTTGTCTTGCGGCACCTCTATTTTGAGGGGTTTTCCTATATAAATTGTTGTTTAACCTTGATGAATGCATATGCCGTGTTCCCAAACCCATTCTCTGATCATCCATACTGTTATACATCTTATTCCTTCAGAAAAGACGCAGCCCTTGCTTCAGTAAAATTCTGCATACTCAAAGTCTTGGGAAATCAGGGTTTCTATTGACTAGTCGGGAAGGAGGAATTGTTTAACATAGCAAAACGCCTTTGTTTGAGCTGAAATTCGACATGGAAGTCCCTCTTGACCTATTCTAACATATTCCAGAACCTTGACCCGTCATTTTACGCAGATTTCCTTATTCACTCATTTTAGGGCCAAAATCCTCATTTTTCCCCACCTTTTTGCCCTTAGAAGCTGAGTAAAGGTTGTTGCTGCTATTTATTTGGGTTGCTGAACATTTTCAGAGATATTATATGATAGCTGAAGCCATCATACCTGAAGAATGCGTTTTTATGGCATGATCTGCTGAAAATTTTATTTTGGGGATATTACAGTGGTATCAGAGCATAGTTCTGGCTCAGCCTGTGGAGCTAGCTATCTATGGAAAATATGAGGATAAAAATGCCTACATTCTTACCTGAAGTACCAAGGCAACATGGTCGTATACCCTGGGAGAATTATTTCAGAGAATGGCAGTCCATGGGGGAAGACTTCAAAGCAGTTTGTCCTTTCAGAGATTACGTTGAGCTCAGACTGGATGGAGTAGTAAGGTACAGTGGTAACAGTGGATTTTCTAGCACGCAGAGTTCAAAGTTGCAGCAGACCACTGGGAGGTCACCTTTTCCCAGGCATGAGGGACCCACTAATCCCTGTGAGTCAAAGCCCAAAAAGACTGGAACGATGAGAAGGAAGATTTCATTCTCATCCCTTTTCGGATTCAGAGGAAATTCATCCACCGTAGAGGAAGTCAAGAAGATGGAAGAGAAAGAAGAGGAAGTACCATGCGCTTCCGATTCTAATCAAGAAGAGATCACATCACCTCGTGAGGAGGCTTGTGATAACGCTGTCACACTCATGGAGGAGCAGCCACACGCATTGACAGTTGGGGCAGCCAACACTTTTGAGGACGGGACTCTCGTAGACCAAGGGTCAAATCTCATTGCTACTGTAGAGCAGTCTGGTTGCACTGCGCTGTGCAACGTGGAAACACTCGAGGAGGAATCAAACCATCATTCTCATGAGCCATTGTTGGATTGTACATCACATTGGAGGTTGGGGTTTGAAGCCTTGAAGATTGATGGTAGACATCTTGGAGTAAGAAATCTTTTCTCTCTTCAAGATGACACTTTCTCAATGAGCTCCTCTCAACTCAAAGAGAAACTTCTACTTTCGGATCCAAGACCTCATTGGTTTTGGAAGACTATGGATGAAGGGGAGGTCTCAAGGAGAGATCTCACTGGAGATGCACTTTGACACACCATGGGGTGCAATGACTTTCTTCCCTTCTCACAAGAGCAAATAGAAGATGGGGGACATCTTAGGATGGATAACATCTCTCATGCTTGTGTTGGACATCCCTTGAGCCATACACATCATGATGGGAGGTTTTTGCCTACCACCTATTTGATTCTTGATAGGGTCTCATTGATCCTTGAGAGGTTTATACTTCAAAATCCCATGAAGTGCAAAATCAGAAATTTGATTTGGGAGGATGGTAGCCCTCATGGGAGGAGTACCAGGATGAGGAGAAGGAGGCATCCACAAGTGATTGAGTGGATGGGGATGATGAGAAAGGAGCTAGGAGGCTACTTGCAGATCTATGATACCGGGCAGCAGGAGGCTTGGCTGCGCTAGTTACTCTTGAAAGAGTTTGGCCATCTCTTGGCAAACACTCTTCCTAAGAGTAGGAGGATGGGGAAAAGATGGATGGATACTTGCATCATTGAGCAGCATAGAGTATGTATGCATGGTGTTGATATGATACTCGTTATGTCTTCATCACATGAGTTGTATGATGGAAGTATGGGGAGGCAGCAAATTGTTTGGTTGCTTGGTTTGTTTCTGGGAGAGCAAGGACATATTTGCTCTCACACTTTGCATGATGTTGCAGGAAGAGGGGATGGCACTATCTCCTTGATCTTTGATGATGATGGGGAAGCACTTCCATCTTGGGGAGTATTCCACACTTGTTGCAGCATTATTAGAGGAGTCTTTGACAAGGAGCATGTCAAAGAACAGAGTCTTGTATTGACATGAGCTTATTTGCATGAGCTCACAGCGTTGTCACCTTGGAGCAGAACATTATGGATGGAGTGTGCGCAGCAGAGATATGGTGGATCTATAACCCATAGGTCCCAGGATCACTTCATATTTGTTGCACAAAGAGGAGGTAATGATGATAGAGACATCTATGGCATATTCTTCTTAACTTGGATTTCCAAGCATAAGGAGGATTATCTTCTTGTAACACATGGTTCATTCTTCTTCATAGCATGCCAGAACACTATGGAGGGCTCATGTATGGATCCATGTACCATCTTACTTCCTGCATATGGTGAGGGATTTGTTTTTACATTCATTGATTTTCACACTCTTGCCATTCCTATGCAGTGCATTGCTTCACAAGGGGGCAAGCTTGTCACATTGCTCCATGAATTGTATTGGGCCAATCTACATGATGGAGGCAGCCATCTCTTTTGTGGCCTTGGGCAAATGTTTTATCACTACATGTATGTTCATTTGCTGCACTATAGCATGTATCATATAAATACATGCATGATTAACTATGTAACAAGAAACATTTTGCCTTGTACTTTCATCAAGCAGCAACTTGTAACACTGCGCTGTACTTGTTGGGGAAGCTGTTGGTACCTCTTTGCATCACTTGTAACCTTCAACGTTTCCTTCATTTTGCTACTGAGCATGTCTCCATTTGCTGATATAGATCAGATTTGTATGGGAGGCTTGATTATGAGAGAGACACATGAGCTGGATGTGTCTTTGAGTATTTTCTGCACTACATGTTCTAATGGGAGCATGAGAGGAGGCATGGCCACCACTACTACATATGTGTTCTCTTTTGAGGTGGGCCATGAGATTGATATTCATCCATTGTACAGCCATGGGCAAGTGTTTGGTCTTATGTTGTTGTCATATTCAGCCATTTACTATCCATTAGTAGATGTGATGGATCTTGTACCTTTCTTGCCATGTAATTTTTTGGAGTTGCAGTGGATGAGACTGCATTATATCCTTGTGAGAGATTGTTTGCATCATGTATCATCATGTAAAACCTTCAGCAAACATCTCATTAGAATGATCCATGATGACCATGTCCTATTCTTCATGGATGGATTGTTTTGGGCCAGCTTGTTCTTCATTGTTGGAGGAACCTTCATTGGAGGATTTTTCTTCACTTTGCCACTGGAGGGCAATGGTTGTGTAGCCCAGGATCAGCATACACTCTACACTTATCATAAGTGGAGAGAAGGACAGCATGGGGTAAGCTATGATGCTTGCCAAGGTCGGATTTTCATCCCACCTTCATTACCAGAGCTTGGGGTGGAGGGAGATTTTCAGGAGTTGCCTTGTTGGGAGGTGGCTCATTTTGTTTGGATGATTGCTTGGGGATGGAGGATCCACAGGAGGGAGATGCTCCTCATTACATTCCAGACTCCATGCCTCGAGTGGAGATTCTTCAGTTCTACCCTTGCAGTTGGTCGGAGAGAGGTGATGAGTTGGTGCGCAGTTGATGGGCCAGCTTACACAATCATAGATGCAGAGCAGCAGGGGTCATGGTCTTCATCAGTCATAGCCAGAGGCAGTGCGCAGTCCGAGCCATGGGACTTGGGCTATTATTGGCCATGGTGGCAATGGGATCCAGGAGGATTGTTGGTTGGCTGGTATCATGAGAGATCAGTTTGGGATCCTGGCATTGAGAGATCCCTACATGACAGGATGATGAAAAGTACAGGGGAGATTCAGTGGCGCATCTGGGACCCAGGCATATTTTGCAGTATCAGTGGAGAGCATCCGCTAGAAGGAGACTTGTTCAGGCAGTTGCTTGAGGGCAAGCAACATTTTGCCAGGGGGGACTGTAATATTCCTAATTTGCGAGAGCAAATTGGAATATTCTATTTTGTTTATTTTGCCACCTATAGTTTGTAAATAAATAAAAAGTGAGTAAAAGGGGTCTAAACTCACTTAAATGAAATAAGACATCCACCTAGTAGCACAACATTGTGACTTAAGTGGGAGTCAAGGGGGGACCCAACACCACGTGGAGAAGGGGGCCTATGTACACTCTAGAAGTTTCTCCAAGCTTCTGTGGAGATAAAGATGAGAATGTGGATAAGGACGAGGATGTGGAGGAGAGAGAGAGACTACGTTGGGTTTTGGAGGGAAACCAACACTATAAAAGATGAAGGAGCCTCCTCATTTCAGGCATGCTTGATATTTGGATTATTGATTATTGAGTGAGACATATTGTCTTCTCTTTGGCATGCTGGTTGTTTAGCCCGTCTGCTGCACTGTTTAGTGCAACCGAGTGTCTCCGTGCGGAGATCTCACCCTTAGCCTCGGGGGACTTCGAGTGCCTGCCCTGGTAAGGTTATTTTCTTAGCATCATCCTTCAGTTTCAGTGGTGATTTGCAGTAGTTTCTGGTGGAGATTTGGTAGAGGAGATACCCCCTTTCTTGAGACTGCGCAGGCTAGGGCAGAGGACGCAGATCCAGAGAGATAGGACACAGATCTGGATAGGGAGGACGCAGATCCAGCAGATCAAGGCAGAGAGGACGCAGATCTGGATAGGGAGGACACAGATCCAGCAGATCAAGGCAGGGAGGACGCAGATCCAGCAGATCCAGGCAGAAGGGACTCAGATCTGGATAGGGAGGACGCAGATCCAGCAGATCCAGCTAGGGAGGACACAGATCTAGAGAGAGAGGACGCAGATCTGAATAGGGAGGACGCAGATCCAGTCAGGGAGGACGCAGATCTGATGAGCAGGATCATTGTGGGGGGTTTTGGCATCATTTTGGAGTTAGATCTTTGATTGAGGGTGATCCTTGGATTGGCCAACCAATCCAAGTATATTTCTGATCTGATACTGAAGTTTGCTTCAGAAATTTTGAATCATTCTTCAGATCTACTGCAGTAAAACTCAGATCTGCTCCGGCATTTTCATGTATTGCTGAAATCCCCAAGGGGAAAGTAATAAAGAGCCCTTTGGGCATTTTGTCTCATTATAGATCTATGTTTTCATGTATTTATCAGTTTCAGATCTGTAATATAATAAATATAAGCTTCAGCTTCCTAGAGAAAACGCTGAAGCATTTCTGGATCAATCTTTGTCTTGTGGCACCTCTATTTTGAGGGGTTTTTCTATATCAACTGCTGTTTAACCTTGCTTAATGCCTATGCCATGTTCCAAAACCCATTATATGATCATACATACTGTTATACATCTTATTCCTTCAGAAAAGACGCAGCCCTTGCTTCAGTAAAATTCTGCATACTCAAAGTCTTGGGAAATCAGGGTTTCTATTGACTAGTCGGGAAGGAGGAACTGTTTAACATAGCAAAACGCCTTTGTTTGAGTTGAAATTCGACATGGAAGTCCCTCTTGACCTATTCTAACATATTCCAGAACCTTGACCCGTCATTTTACGCAGATTTCCTTATTCACTCATTTTAGGGCCAAAATCCTCACTTTTCCCGACCTTTTTGCCCTTAGAAGCTGAGTAGAGGTTGTTGCTGCTATTTATTTGGGTTGCTGAACATTTTCAGAGATATTATATGATAGCTGAAGCCATCATACCTGAGGAATGCGTTTTTATGGCATGATCTGCTGAAAATTCCATGTTGGGATATTACATTCACATTTGATGTTTTGTTTTGCAATGGAGCGTTTGAAAATTTTGAGGCGGCGCTGGCTATCAAGGTATAGTTCACAAATGGTCTGCGAAGTTCTCGACACGTCTGAGGACGAACATGCCGTCCCCAGGTGGAGCCAATGTTGTTATGTTAGCCCTCACCTTAAAGCTGCAAGGGAAAACTTAAGGTGAATGAAGAAAAAAATCCATAAGAGGTAAGTGGGCTAAGTAAATATAAAGGAAGTATGGTATGCAAACCCCCTCATGATAAGGGCACGGACAAAAGACTGATGGTACTGTGCATTTAAGCAAAAGCGGGGCCACATCCATATGTCGAAACAGTCAAAGGGAGAGCACCACGTGCAGGGATTCCGGGGGTACCAAGGATGGCATGAAGGAGGCGGAGGTCTATCCCCCGGAACACATGTCGTCACGAGTTGGCGGAGTAAGTCTTATGTGTTCCGTGGGGTGATGGAGCGTCGCGGGAAGGTCTCACGGGCCCCCGCTGGAACTATTAAGTGAACCCCTCAAGAAAGACAAGTGGCACTACTAAAACAAAAGGTAAGGTAAGTTAGGAAAGCCGGTACACGACCAGTACTGGTATTAACCAAGCGTGTGGCTCACACCTACCCGGCACCTAATAGCCAATAACCTAATGCCACGCGCACCATTGTCAACTTCCTTATGACGTCAGCCCTACAGTTGGCACCCTAACCTCGTTTTTCGTGAATCTAGGTCTGTTTAAATCTGTTCTACGCCCACTTTGGTAAAATACTCGGTTTTACGAATCTGTCGTGCAGCGAAGCTTGAACTCCAGTACCAAGTCGCTTTCAACCCCCACGTCGCTTTCCCTCTTGGGTATTCCTCACTGGTTATACATATTTAGTCGCTCTTCCGCCTCACAGTTTTCCTTCCGTTTTACTTTTCAAAACGGTCATGGGGAGAGCAAAGCCCAGAAAGTCTGAATCTGAAACCCCACAAGCCAGCGAGGTCAGGGTAGTCCCTGGACCTGAACCTTTCATTGACACTCAAGCTCGTATTCATGATCCTTCCTACCCTTTCAGTGTATCTCGTTGCAGACCCGATTTGTTGGAAAGCCATGTGAAGGGTCAAGACCGGTTCAGAGTCATTCAATCAGGGCTATATTACCAGATTTCTCCGCCCACCTATCCAATTACCGAGTTCATACGCTAGCTCAGAGATGCCTATGACGAACGCAAGGATTCATTTTTATCGGCTCAGGGAAATAAGATTTTCCGCATATCTCTTGAGCTCATAAAGGAAGGCCTCTGTTTCCCCCACAGCCAGAGTTACGTTGAGTTCACTGAGTTATCCCTCTCCCGTCAGTTTTCAAAATTTCCCTGGAATCAGCAAAGTGAATTCCTCTGTTTTATTTCAGATTCTCGTCTTACGGCTATCCCACCTTCAGATATGGTTCCCTTTTCCACATTCAGAGACAATGTCTAGCCTATCCTCTCTTTCATTTCAGGGTTACTAGGTCTCAGGGACATCGAGTGGGTGTCAAAAGAATGTATATCTCTCTTTTGGCTCATGTCTCAGCAGGGCGTTATTTTAGATATCCCTACTTTCCTGGCCTCGGCCATTCAAACCCAGTTCCAAGGGTTACCCTCTTCGGGGTCTTTAAAATTCTGTTCATTAGTGTTTTATCTCTTCCTGTTTGAACATGCTGATAAGTTTGAGACTCTAGGCCTCGAAAAGCTTTCGAGGGCGAACACCCAACCAAGAACTATCTTTAAGTGGAACGTTTCTGTTCATCAACAGCCTAACGGGAGGGGTTACAAAAGGTTCTTGAATGAATTCATGACCACAGCCTACACCATAATCCACGACAACCCTTCGCCCAGGATATTTCCTGAGCAGAAGGACTGGCTACAGTTTGATGATGAAAAAAGCACAGGGGACTGGTACCTATTTGACAACTACACTGAGATCAAGGTCTATGGTGCAGACGTACCACCCTACCGCCTGCCAGCCTGGATTTTTGCCTTTGAGCACATCCGCCAAACCCTGAAGGCGGACCAGTTCCACTTCGTCCCTACGAAGAAAGGATACATCCTCAAGCTCCCTACCTCTATTGGCCCCTTCACCGTAAATTCAAGACACGCCCTCTCCACAGTGGAAACGCTGCTTAGGGGCTGGATATGATACAGGGAAAGGCTTGGCCCTATGACCCGAAAGGGATCCTTTCCAATAGGAAAAGGAAAATAAAGTCAACTTCTTATGTACATGAGACTAGGCCCTTCATTGAGTGGAGAGCTAACTTTGATACATGGCCTTTGGCTTCACAGATGAAAGTTGAATCTTCAGCTGCAGAAGGAAGGTGCGATACTACTTCAGCAGGAACAGAGAGAAGGGGGCAAACCGACGAGGCGGATGCTTCAGGAGTACAAGAAGGTATGGATATGGGCGAGGGATCTCATCCCTCTAAGAAATAGAGAACTGATGAAGCGGAGATTATATGGGAAGAGCCTCCACAAAAGGAATTGGTCCGATACGGGGAGCCTGACAGAAGCAAGGCCGGTTTCACAGTTAATTATGATGGTGTTTCTTCTTCAAAACTCCCTACGCTATCGCAGGCCATTTCAGTTAATAGAGCTAAAGTAAGGGAAGAGATCGGCAATAGAAACAAAACTATACGGGAGAAACTTCGAGCAGAATCGGTCGGATTTGTGAATAAGTACCATACTCGGCTTACTACCGAGCTTGATATGGACAAAGAATAGTTGATAATCGCCATTATAGAGGTGGTGCTGGACACTACAGCCGAAGGAAATAGCTACCGAGCTTTGGAATTCGCTTTAAATCTGGCCAATGTCCCTTTAACAGACAAGCTCGGTCTACATCAATGCATTGGGGATATGTTGAGGGACGAAGTGGTAAAGCTTGCACTCTCACTGAGGAAGCTAGAAGACAAGTACAACGCAGTGTTGGAGAACTAGAGGAAAGAAAGGGCTAGTGCCAGAGGCATAAGCAACAATCTACAAAATCTCAGGAGGGTAGTAAGGGCAAAAGAGCGACAAGGATGCGGTCCGGAAACAGCTCATTATGGATCTAGAAGCTGAAAACTCCAAGCTAAGGAAAAGACTAAACATCCCCCGTGGGCAACATGTACAAACAAAGGAGTTAGTCCAGGTGGAAAGAGAGAAACCAGCGCTCGCCGATTCATTGGTCAAGGAACATGAAGGGAATGCTAAAACGACCGCGGAAATGGTTACCCTCAGATAGAGACTGTCAGATTTATAGGAACAATGGGACAAGCATGTGTGCGTGACCCCAACTTCCAATGCGCCTGGCACCACCCTGGAGCAACTGACTAAAGCTTTGTCGAGCTTGCAGGTTTCAGAAAATGAAGCCCGTACAGCACGCCAAAGGATACAGGAATTGGAAGCTAAGCTGGAAACAAACGACAAGGTGGTAACAGCCCTGCAGGAAGAGGTGGAGAAAATGAAAAGAGAGAAGCTGCTACATGAAATAACCATCAAAGAATTGACCAACCGGATGAAGGGAAACGCGACCCTCCTAGAAGCCAAGCACCTCATCCGGACCGACATCATATCAGAGGTGAAGAAGCATTGGAAATATATTACTTTGATGGATGATAAAAAGATCGCGGTCCGATTATTCAAAGTAAAGTTGCAGGAAGGCCAAGAGGAAGCAAAGGCAAAGGTGGCCATGGCCAAAAGGTATATCACTTACCTAAATGGATTCGACTCTGAAGAGCTACTCGCCCAGGGCATCAAAGACCATTTCAAAGGAGTAATGGAAGTCAGAAGGGTGATTGAAAGGGAGACTGCGCATGAAAACGCACTGAGTGGTTTGGAGCAGGTTGCCAGGGGAGTGGAATGGTTTGATCGAGAGTGGGATGAGCTGGTAAAAGCAGGCCTTCCATCATGCTGAGAGCCGGTAATGACTGCGTTTTCAGGACTAACAGATTATGAAAAGAAGCTGACAGTCGTTATGAACCAAACTGATCTACCCTTTGATTAAACCACTCGCCTAAAGGCGGAAACAATAATTGCCGCCCTAAGCAAGGAAATCTCCCTTCTCTGTCAGATTAAGTAGTCCCTAGCCGTCCATGTGGACTACACCGAACTGACAGACATTCAAACTCTAGTAGAGACTTTTGTCACTATGCCATCACCAGGGGTGAACATATGGCAAAAATGCAGCGAGTACGTCAACAACTCTACCTCCACATCATCCCACCAGTTGCTACCTCCACTCAGACACAAAGCTGGTTCGTCCACATCATCAGCACTTCCAAGTCAGCTGGCAGCAAGCACCCCTCTTCATCCCAAAAAATGATACTCGTGATCTGGCCCAGGTGGCCCATTTACTTTTATTTCTTTTACATTGTAATATCGGGTGAAACCTTCGTTTCACCCTCTGCACTTTTATTTTCTATTTAGTTGTTATGTTTTTAGTTTGCGCCTTCGTTAAGGCCACTATGCAGATGATGAGAGGCGGTTTTTCCTCATAATCAATACTGATTTCGATAGAGACCCCAAACAGAAAGATATTATAGAAGTGGAATATTTGTCTAAAATATCTTTTCGCAGAGCTCAGTTCAAGGCTATAAAAGATGAAATCTGAAGCTGAGACTGGGTTCCAGATTTTTCAGAGCAGAATTGCTAGTTGTGAATTTTCCTTTTTGTAAAGTTTTGAGATACGTTTACTGTGTATGTTGGAAGAGCCCATTGGGTACTAGAAGTGAAGTTGTTCTCTTGTGCAATGGATTCCAAATGAGATGAGTTACAGTCTGTATTTTCTCAGTTGTGTTTTAATATAAATGTTCATTTGTATTTCCATCACTTTTCCCTGTATCGAAAGCTTTCGGAATGCGAGTGTTGATTATTTAGATATGAATTTATCATAGAGGGTACTCATATCTAATTGTCTGCTACACTTTAAATATGGCTCGAGGCACGATATTCAGTTCATGTTATATTTACATTACCGTTTTTCCTCTGATGTTAGTTGGGTGGATTCTTATGCTAGTGTAAGCCTACCTCAAGCTAACATTTCCTTTCATGTTCTGCCATTGTTTCCACATTCATATATCTTGGTAACTGTTACTAGTCTCATGCTTCGCCCTTTTCACAGCAGTTGGCTTTATGTCTGCTTCTAATGCTCCTTTATAGACCCTTATGTTATATCATTGGAACTCATTATTATCCATTTTCTGTCTCTGATATCTTGGTCCCACACCAGAAAACTTCAATTTCTTTTCATATCAAGAGGTCATATATTTCAGCTATAATACAGCCCTTCCGAAACCTCTTGTCTTAAGATGTCCTAGGCACTGGTCTTTGACAACTCGAGGCTGTCTCTAGGAGCTACAACAGGGGGGTCGCATTTCCAGCACGTTCTTGTTTCCGGTACACATTTCCGTTTCCACATACCATGCAACTTAGGTCACCAGTATGAGAGGCTTAAAGAAACATTTTTCCACATTATCTCTCTTAATGTTGTTCTCATTCTGACAGAAGTTCATTAAGAATTTGTGAAATCTAAAATTTCGAAAACATAAAAATTAACCACAGATGTAAAGGAAAGACATCTGAATTTTGGATGGTCCCTCAGCCGGAATATTGTTTCCAGGACCAAAAAATGGATTCATAATCATAGTGCCAACTATACCATTATAATGCTTGCTGAATGCTTTAGCAGTAAAGCAGTTGACAGTTTACCATCTTCACTTTCTTTTAAAATTGCAGACTCTCCTGTGGAGGATGAATGTTTCATCTTTAAACCAGATATCAAAGCTCTATTGAAAGAGAAGATAAAACTAGACCTGCGTGTAACATCCTTGGCACCGTTTCCAGCAAATGCAAGTACATAACGTAAAGGCCTTTTCCACGCAGCCGCAGCTTCTTCTACTTTATGCTCACCATCAACAACACCATTTGCAGCATCAACATGCACCCATCTTCCTGTTAATGTTTCTCCTTCACAATAGACCTCTGCCCAGTAGAGATAAGGGACCAGCTTCCTCGACCATACTGCAGTGCTTCTCTCCCGAGCACCCAATCTGGATTTTTTAATATCATGTCTCCTCGCGCTTGTAGATGTAGGCATATCTAAATGAGTTGTGTCATGTCTTTCCTTGCAAGCAATATTTTTTTCATTATTAACTTTGCTCTGGGCTTCTACTGCTGTAGCCGATAGGGCCATTGCTAACTCTAACTCAAATTCAAGGTCACCCTTTCTTTTAACCATTTCTTTCTCTTGGCCTTCACTATAGGTTACCACTGAATTTTCATATCTTGCCTCTGTATGTTTCGATGCTGCATCTGCAGATTCAACCTCAGTGTAGGATGTTTCCAATGATATTTCCTGTGGAAGGCAGTTCCCACTGTCAGCACCTATCGTACTCCTGAACCCTGTACTCCCATGGCTTTCAGTGCCTATGTGATCTTCAGTTACCCTGTCTTGTGGAGATACCTGAGAAGGACACTTCGCAAGAATTTGGCCAAGACTAGCTGTTGTTGTTTTAGTTGTGTTCATATGAGGAATGCTCCATCCATTTTCAGTATCTGTATCAGAATTCCAATCTGCAGAAGCGTCCAAAGATTCAGTGTCTGGCTTGAGAGGGGCCACATCAAGTATTGAAACATACCTGCCAGTCAAATATATAGGTGAGTTTTAAACAAAAGCATATGAAACTCTAGTCTCTTAAAGCATCAGTAAAACCCAGCCAAGAGAATGAATTGAAACATCTATTACAGCAGATAGATAAGAGACTGCAAAACCATTTTTGAAAAATGCAAAATAAATGGTAATTAATCTCTCAAAGATGCAAAATAAAGATTTCTCTCTTAACTATAGCGACATATGTTTCCTTTTACCCCAAGGATACTTTTTACTTGATTGGAGTCACCAACCTATTGGTTGTCACTTCAAGTTATGATACAACACCAAGACAACTGACACGATAAAGAGCCCCAGTTAAGAGATTTGGATTTTGCATCTTAGAACTCCTTTCAGGGTATAGCCTAGATTGATATTACAACCTTAATTTTTACAGCCTCCAAGCTGCCATTTCTA
Organism: Pinus albicaulis; assembly: GCA_034641835.2. NCBI lineage: Eukaryota > Viridiplantae > Streptophyta > Pinopsida > Pinales > Pinaceae > Pinus > Pinus albicaulis. The sequence goes on along the minus strand of CM076578.1, from coordinate 1,662,736,189 downwards.
GATCATGCTCAAGACTCAAACATGTCAATAAATAATAACATTAAATATAATAAGGAATGACTTGAGACACCCAATTAGTGTAACACCCAGATATGATGAATGAGTTGAAACATCCACTATAGCAAACTAGTAAACAGGACACAAACCCATTTCTTAAGAAGTATTCACAAAGCAAGCTCCGAAGATGCAAAGTACTCCATTCATTTTTAACTGTAACAAGGTATGCTTCTTTTAAACTAAGGATAGCCATGGTTGATTAGGCTGATTGGACATTAATTGTCACTAGAAAATACTACACATCTCCAAGACAATTCATATTGAAATTCCCCAAGGGGTAACTATCCTAGATGTTGTGAAAAAATCTACTACAGTATCTTGGTTTATTTCTCCTACTTGATTTAGATTAATACACACTATTTTCAGAAATTAGATTCAGAAAATACCAAAATAAACACAACTACAGCCTACACATGCAGATCATTTACTGAATAATATGCTCATGCAACAAAGTGACACATGGATTTTTGGACACTAGTCCCCGGAAAAACCCAAAGTGGGAAAACCGGTGCAGCAGATATGAGGGTTTATTATTAAGTAGTTCTGAGTACAATAAATCTGGGTTCCAGATCTGGGAAACTCGACAGAGAATAAAAGAAATCAAATCTATAGCTAACTTGAGTTCTAGTGCCAAATATCTAACTGATCCACACTCTCAAACGGAATTTACAAGACTCAGCCCGGATCTGGCCCTAGAAACCCTCAGCGATGCCCCTGAAGCCCCAAAGTCAGCCCTGCTAGCCTCAAAATTCCATTGCGCTACCCAGAGAGGGACTGTGTAACCCTTGGAAGGGTGACGCACGCCTTACGCTGGCCTTGGAGACCCTCTAAGTAACTTCTCCAGCCCCCCGGAGCCTCTGCGATGTCTTGCGTAGCGGCTGCGCAGCACCTGCGTAGCTGCTACTCTGCTTCTCTACATTGTCCTTGTTGCTACTCCTCTGCCTCTTATTGTCTCTCGGCTTGTAATATCCCCAACGGGAAATAAACAGTAATACACAGAAATACAACAAACAGATATATAGAACAAAATGTCGGAACTAGGAAATAGAACAAATACACATAAAATGCCAGAACATTAAGCCATTTTATTAATCTGAGAATATGTGTATATGGGTACAAGATAATCAGAATGAGTGCACCTATCCTTGCCCTAGGCAAGTGGTAACTCTCTCAGAAGAAGAAATGGCTGCAACAGAGACTGCGTCCTAGCTGACTGGAGAAACTGCCGTAGGAAACTGCTGCTGCAATGCACTGGAACTAGGGGCTGATCCCCTCATTGGAATGAGCTGAAAACTGGAAGGCTAGCTGAACTCAACCCTCCGGACAAAACCCAGAAATCGTGAAGCAAATGCTCCACCTCCGAAAATGCACCAAATAAACCCTCTCCAGAGAAAACGCTGTCTCTCCCAGTGACAGCGCAGAAGCCCAAGAAAACGCTGGGAAAAAGGGCTGAATCCACCTGCAACCCTCCGGATGGAATAGCAAAACTCCTTAGGGCTGGAAAACGCTGAATCACTGCCAAATCCCCACACAACAACCCTACTCACAATAACTGCGTCCTCCCTAGCTGGCACTGCGTCCTCTCTCCTAGACTGCGCAGTCACAAAGAGGGGCAACTCCTCTGCAAAACGTCCACCAGAAAATCACTGCAAATCACCACTGAAACTGAAGGAAAAACCTTGCTCGAGCAGGCACTCGAAGTCCCCCGAAGCCAATGGTGAGATCTCCGACCAGAGACACTCAGTTTGCACTAAACAGTGCTGCAGACCGACTAAACAACCGGCGTGCTGAAGTAGACAGAAGTCTAGCTCTCAATATCAATATCATATCAACAATGCCAAATGGAGTGGAAACCCCACCTTTTATAGTGCTAAACTCCCTCCAAAACCCTAACTGCGTCCTTCACCCTCCTTGGCCTGCGCAGTTACCTTAGGGTCAGCGTGAGGCCTCCCCTCATATACGTGTGGACCCCCAAGGCCACCCCTCTAAGTTACAACGTCAATCAACTAGGAAAGCACTTTATTTTATAAAGTGAGATGACCCCTCTTATTTCTCACTTTATTTATTATTTTTAGCTAAAGCGGCAAAATTAAACAAAATGAAATATTCCAATTAGCAATGCTAATTAGGAATATTACAGTCTCCCCCGGCAGAACGTTGCTTGTCCTCAAGCAACTAAAGTGATGGATGCTGCAAGATCCTCTCATCCTCCCAAGTGGCATCCTCATTCGGCAAGTTCTTCCATCGCACCAAGAACTCCCTGATCCTCCTGCTCTGCAGCTGCCTCTCCCTAGTGTCAATAATAGCCTCCGGCTGTAACACCAGATGCCCCTCATCATCTGTAGGTGGTAGCTCCTCGGTGACTGTCACATGCTGGCCCAGTGCCTTTTTCAGGCATGATACATGAAAGATGTTATGAATCCGGCTGCCTTGGGGCAGCTCCAACTCATACGCAACCTACCCGATCCTGCGTATCACCCTGTATGGTCCATAAAAACGAGGCTTTAGCTTCTCCGCCCCCTTCTGCTTGAGCGAAGACTGTCGGTATGGCTGTAGCCGTAGGTAGACCAGGTCCCCTACCTCAAAGTGTCTCTCCACCCGACCCTTATCAGCATACAACTTCTGCTGATTCTGTGCTGTGGCTATGTTGTCCTTGAGAGCTCGGAGGATATCTTGGCTCTCTTGGATCCATAACTTGGCTCTCGGAGCCCTGCTAACACCAAACATCATGTCCACGAAAGATAAGGAATGATATCCATATAAAGCATAGAAAGGTGTCATACCGATAGACATATGGTGCGTTGTGTTGTAGCAGTTCTCGCCCAAATGCAGCCACTTCAGCCATGCCCTCTGCTGCCCACTGACGTAGTTACGCAAGTAGCCTTCCAGCCACTTGTTAACTATCTCTGTCTGCCCGTCCGTCTGGGGATGATAACTAGTGCTCGGTGTCAACTCGGTCCCCACTAGTCGGAAGAGCTCCTGCCAGAATCCGCCCATAAAGCGGCTGTCCCTATCGCTGACAATGGTCTTGGGTAGACCATGTAACCTGAAAACCTCCCTGAAGAACAGCTCAGCCACCTGTGCTGCTGTGTGATGTGCGGATATGGCGAAAAAATGGGCATACTTCGTCAGCCGGTCAACGACTACGAAGATGCAATCCTTGCCCTGCACTGTGGGCAACCCCGTGATGAAGTCCATCGATATGCTCTCCCATTTCCCCTCCGGAATGGGAAGAGGCTGCAACAACCCTGCGGGATGGCTCACTCTCCCTTGTTTCGCTGGCAAACATCGCACTCCCTGACATGCTGGAGTACGTCCTCCTTGAGGCCCTTCCAAGAGAACCTCTCCCGAATAGCCCTGTATGTCTTGGTGAACCCCTGATGGCCCGCCAATGGTGAATCATGTGAGGCCTGGAGTATCTTCTTCTTGAGCTGAGACCCCTCAGTCAAGAAGATCCTGTCCCTGTAATAGATGATCTCATCGACCACCCTGTACCTGTCATCTGCTACCTGCCCGTCCAGAACCTCGCATGCAAACCTATCCTTGGAGTACTCAACCAACAGTCGAGCCCTCCAATCAGCGTCCAAGCTCATGAGTGATAACGTGGCCGGTCTACGAGAAAGGGCATCAGCCACCACGTTATTCTTCCCTTTGACATACTCTATGTCAAAGTCGTAGGCCTGGATCTTGCTGATCCACTTCTGCTGTCTCTCCTGCAACTGCTTCTGCTCCAAGAAGTACCTCAGGCTGTTATGATCTGTCCTCACCCTGAATCTGCCACCCACCAGGTACTGCCGGAATTTGGCCAATGCATGCATGATGGCCAGCATCTCCTTGTCGTATATGGGATACAACCTCTCGTGTGGAAGGAGCTTCCAGCTCTCAAAAGCAATCGGATGACCGTCCTGCATCAAAACTGCACCAATCCCCTCTCCGGATGCATCACACTCTAGGACAAAGGGCTGTGTAAAATCTGGAAATGCCAACACAGGACAACTTCTCATCACCTCCTTGAGCTTGTCAAAAGCTCGCTGTGCCGTGTCCGACCAACTGAATGCCCCCTTCCTCGTCAGATCTGTGAGGGGTGCAGCAAGCTGAGAGAAGCCCTTGACGAACTTCCTGTAGTATGTGCAAATACCAATAAATCCCCGAAGCTCCGTCACATTCCGCGGCTCTGGCCAATCCCTGATAGCCCTGATCTTCTCCTCGTGGACTCTCACCCCGTCCACTCCTATAATGTGTCCCAGATACAGCATCTCTGTCAAACCGAACTCGCACTTGGAGAGCTTGGCATAGAACTGCTGCTCCTCCAAGATGTGCAAGACCGTCTCAATATGCTGGAGGTGCTCCTCCCAAGTCCTGCTGTATATAAGTATGTCATCAAAGAAAACCAGCACAAACTTTCTCAGATGACCCCTGAAAATGTGGTTCATGCATGACTGGAAGGTAGCCGGTGCGTTGGTCAGCCCAAATGGCATGACCAGAAACTCAAAGTGCCCATAGTGACACCTGAAAGCGGTCTTGGGAATGTCCTGTTCCCTCACGCGTATCTGATGGTACCCGAATCTCAAGTCAATCTTCGAGAAGAACCGTGCTCCTCTCAACTCATCCATCAGCTCATCGATCCTGGGGATGGGGTACCTGTTCTTCAGGGTCTTCTTATTCAGAGCCTTGTAGTCAATGCACATGCGCAATGTGTCGTCCTTCTTCTTCACCAACACTACAGAAGAAGCGAAAGGACTCGTGCTGGGCCGAATGTGACCAAGGGCCAGCAACTCCTGGATAGCCCGCTCTATCTCGTCCCGATAGGCCTTGGGATGCCTATACGGTGTGGTAATCACGGCCTGTATCCCCTGCTCAAGCTCGATTGTGTGCTCAAACCCCCGATCCGGTGGCTGCCCTGGTGGAATATCCCCGAAGACCACTGCATATCTGTCGAGAATAGACTGTAGATCAAGATGCACTGTCTGCCCTGTATCCACTACCTCTGAAGCCCGCAACTCTACCGCCCACTCTATATCTCCCTTGCGGAAGGTCGCCTCCATGCTGTGTGCCGACACCGTCTGAGGTGGGTATGTATGCTGCCCCCGTATCTTCTCATGCTTCCTCGTCTTGGGATCATCCCACTCCATCTCTAGGGCCTTCCAATCTGTCGTGACCTTCCCTAGAGTAATAAGCCACTGAACCCCCAATATCACGTTGGTGTCCGGAATGTCCACCACAAAGAAGTGATCTGTCAATGTATAAGTGCCCATCGTCACTGATAACTCCGGGACATATCGAGCACATGCCATGGTCTGATCTCCTGGGACCAAGACAGAAAACCCATCAAAGCCCTCCGTCTGTATGCCTCTCCGCTCAACCATCTGGGCATCAATAAAATTGTGGGTGGCCCCACTATCAACTAAGACTGAAACCCGCTGTCCGCGCACTGTCCCTCGTACGCGTAGTGTCAAGTACTTGGGAACTCCCCGCAATGCGGCTAGAGCTCCCCCAGTGGGTGCAAACGATGCCCCACCTGCTGCGGGTGGTGCAGGTGGTGAAGTACTCTGCGCCGCATAACAATCTCCTGCCTCCACATCATCCCCATCATCCTCTTCTCCACTGCTCTCGGAGAAGACCTCAATGAAATGTGCCTTCCCTGCCGCACACCTGTGTCCCGGTGCCCATGGCTCCTGGCAAGTGAAGCACAACCGCTTCCTCCTCAGCTCTTTCCTGGCCTCATCATCAAACTGCCCTCGTCCAGGATTCGCCTTGGGAGGCGGAGCCCTCGTATCCTTACCCTTAGGCTGGAAAGCCTGTTTCTGGGGATAAGGTGGCCGAGTCCTGGGTAAGACATCCTGTAAGTCTCAAGTCCTGCTGATGGCATCCTGAAGGGTAGCCGGTTTGTTCGACCGGACTAGGCCACGAAGTGGCTCTGATAGCCCCTCCACAAACATGTACACCATCCGGGCTGCAGATAAGTCAGGTACCATCACTGAAACCCTCAAGAAGTCTGAAATGTATGTCTCTGCACTCCCAGTCTGTTTGAGCTTGGTCAGCTCAACAAAATGCTGCTCCGGGTCCCTCCTGTCAAAGCGCTCAACCACCCTCCGGGTGAACTCGGCATATGTCGTCACTGTGGAATGCCCGAGTGTCACCATCCCATGAAACCACCAGTCCTGGGCCTCACCCTCCAGATGCAATGTAGCCACCTTAATGGCCTCTGACTGCGACATCTGGTTAAGCTGGAAATAAATGTCCAGCTTCTCCACCCAGGACTTTGCCGAACTGTTTGATGAGCCATCAAACGTGGGCAAATGGAATCTACTAGCCGCGCGGTGGTCATCGCGGTGGTGCCTGTGCCCCTTGTGATGATCACGGGGTCTAATGCCATACTGGACATGGAGATAGCTCTCGAAGGTGAGAGAATCCATGAATGCCTGTCCGTAAGCCTGATACTCTACAAAAACAGCCGCCATCTGGGCCGGATCCATCTCTCGCGGCGCTGCCGGCCCCTCGTCCTCTGCTAGGAAGGTAGGCATGGTAGGTCGCGTGGGTGCTGGAGCATCCCTCTGTGCACCTCCCCGTACTCCTGCCCCTGTGTCCTCTGGCAAGAATGTGGGCATAGTGGATCGCGTGGGTGCCTGAGTCGTCACAATGGGGATAGCATCGTGCACTGGTACGTGGTGAGACATACCCGATCCCTCTCCGACCTGGAAAACCCTAGGGGGTTCTCTCTGTGCTACCTCTACGGCTGCGAGCCTCTGTGTCATATCCTGCATGTGATGGAGGATTGCATCCAGTTTCCTATCTGTGTCTGCCATCGTGTCCCGCTGCTCTGTGTCCCTCACAGGCTGCTCCTCCTCTGAATCTGTCTCAGGTGGCTCCTGATCAAAATCCCTCCCCCCGAAGTGAAAATTCCACCTACCCTCAGCTTCTCTACGTCTCCTCCGATGGATGTAGGGATTATCCCCGGGCGTCATAGACTGCTAGCACCACAGGCTGAGCCAGAACTATGCTCTGATACCACTGTAATATCCCCAACGGGAAATAAACAGTAATACACAGAAATACAAACAAGCAGATATATAGAACAAAATGCCGGAACCAGAATATGGAACAAATACACATAAAATGCCAGAACACTAAGCCATTTTATTAATCTGAGAATACATGTATATGGGTACAAAGATAATCAGAATGAGTGCACCTATCCTTGCCCTATGCAAGTGGAGACCCTCTCAGAATAAGAAATGGCTGCAATAGAGACTGCGTCCTAGCTGGCTGGAGAAACTGCCGTAGAAAACTGCTGTTGCAATGTACTGGAACTAGGGGCGGATCCCCTCACCGGAATGAGCTGAAAACTGGAAGGCTAGCTGATCTCAACCCTCCGGACAAAACCCAGAAATCGTGAAGCAAATGCTCCACCTCCGAAAATGCACCAAATAAACCCTCTCCAGAGAAAACGTTGTCTCTCCCAGTGACAGCGCAGAAGCCCAAGAAAACGCTGGCAAAAGGGCTGAATCCACCTGCAAATCCTCCGGATGAAATAGCAAAACTCCCCAGGGCTGGAAAACGCTGAAATCTCTGCCAAATCCCCACACAACAACCCTACTCAAAATATCTGCGTCCTCCCTAACTGGGACTGCGTCCTCTCTCCTAGACTGCGCAGTCACAAAAGAAGGGCAACTCCTCTGCAAAACGTCCACCAGAAAACTGTTGCAAATCACCATTGAAACTGAAGGAAAAACCTTGCTCGAGCAGGCACTCGAAGTCCCCCGGAGCCAAGGGTGAGATCTCCGACCGGAGACACTCAGTTCGCACTAAACAGTGCTGCAGACCGACTAAACAACCGGCGTGCTGAAGTAGACAGAAGTCTAGCTCTCAATATCAATATCATATCAAAAATGCCAAATGCAGTGGAAACCCCACCTCTTATAGTGCTAAACTCCCTCCAAACCCTCAATCACCGCGTCCTTCACCTCCTTGGCCTGCGCGTGCTACCTAGGGCTTATTGAGGCCTTCCCTCATATACGTGTGGCCCCTCATATACGTGGGGACCCCCAAGGCCAAATTTTCTAAGTTACAACATCAATTAACCAGGAAAGAATTTTATTTTATAAAGAGATTATCCTCTTATTTCTCACTTTATTTATTATTTTTAGCTAAAGCTATAAAATGAATAAAATGAAATATCTAATTATAATGCTAATTAGGAATATTACACTCGCTCTTACGATCAAATCTGTCTCTTTAGCTACTACTCCTCGTCATAGAAATTCCTCCGGAAATTTTTGAACAAACCCGCCTCCTAAATCGCATCTATTCTCTACCAACCGTGTACTTCCAACTGACCCTCAAGCCTTTCTCTTATACTTTTCCATTCATCCCATCAATGAACGAGATTAAAACATTCATCAACAGCTGAAATTAAAAGACTGTTTGATCTGTGTCTTTTAGAACATTTCAGCACGTGTTAATTAATTCACTTTAATTATTTTATTTTCCTAAGTTTAGACTTAGGAAATCCATTAAAATAATTAATTATTTGAATAACTTGAACACCAACTAAAATTTCACAAAACACATTCTAGGTTTTGGAGATCAAGTGTGTCCTAGCCCCTCCACAAAATTTCGGGTCTAGAGCACACCCGATGCTACACCAACTATACAAAATATCAACACTCCCTCTTAGCACGAAGTGTGCTCTAGGAAAGTGTACTCTAGCAATGCATCCACACCATGCACTACAAGATCTTGAAGCTGGATTTTGTGTTGCTGATGCTTGGCCTGCTACCCTCCATCCACTGCATTGCTGCTCTCTGTACTGCTGCCCATGCCACTGCCCCATTTGTACTGCAACTCCCTCTCAAATTGTTGCATCATGCTGCACATAGCACTGCCACTGCTAACTGCTACACTACAACTCAGTTGCTGAGAAGTAAGCAACTATAAGAACTCTACCCCAACTGTTTGACAGATAAGTCAAGTTGCCCTCAACCACTGAAGCTTCCTGGATGCTGACTTATGTTGTCCTCCTGGAGACATTGTCATGCTGCAACACTGCATTGTGTGAGCACAGCTTCTCTGTGCTGCTAAAGTCCCATCAGCGCCTCCGCGATGTTGCCTCCACGTTGTTGCTGCTTCTGCATTACGTGCTCCCTCTTTAGCTCCCTCTTCCGCTTCAATGTGGCCTTCTGCAACCATCTCCCGACTCATCCCACTATCGTCTTAAGGCTCCCGTAGCTCGTATGTGATCCAAGAGTAGGGTTGACTCAAGGATCCTGCCATTATCTGTAGATGCTCTATAGATCCATGTCACCCCACCTCTTCTCTCGAGGCACATGAGCACTCATGGCTGCATCATCATCAAAGCCATCATCCTTTGTTGCTGCAGCCTTGGAATCAGAAGAACCTTTTGTGAAAATTTCTAAATCTTAGACTTATGCAGAAATCTTTACTATTAATCTGGCTATGCTCCTCCTACATAGATAAGTTATTAACTGAATAAATTCAAGTTAAAATCCAAGCAAAACACATAACAAATCTTCACCAATTCAGATCCATAACAAGTACAGGCACACATAGACAAAGTGACACAGATATTTTTTGGACAAATAGTCCCCGGAAAAACCCAATGCGGGAAAACCAGCCTTCTAGCTGTTGGAGGGTTTTATTATTAAGAATTTTCTGAATACAACAAATCTGGGTTCCAGATCTAGAAAACCTAACAGAGAAATAATAGATCTACAGCTCACTGGTTGTTCTAAGGCGAAAATAATGACTGATCCACACCCTCAAACAGGATTTATAAAACTCAGCCAAAATTAGGGCCTAGAAACCCTAGTGTTGTCCCAGAAAGCCTCTGCGTCCCTCAGCACTGCTCTGGAAAGGGTTGGGTTACCCCATACTGGGTGATGCAGGCCTTACGCTGCCCCTTAGTGTCTCTGCATAAAACCTGAAGGCTTCCAGCTGAAAATCACGTTGTCCTTGCTGCTACTATCCTGCTTCTCTGCGCTGTCTCTCTGAGCTAATCTCTGCCTCTTGTTGATTCTAGACCCCAAGATCAGATCATCACCTTGGCCTAAATTCCCCTCTCTGCAGCTGAAACACTTCTGAAAATTCTTAGCAAACCCGCCCTAGAATCTCAACTTAGCTTCAGTGGTCTGCCTCTGTGTATCTTTACAAATGACCCCAAGCCTTTCCTTTATACTTTTCTCGTTGGGAAACCAACGGCCATGATTAGATCTTGAATCAATGGCTAAGATTAAAAGAAAGCTTGATCTGTGTGACTTAACACAATTTCATTACATGTTTAATTAAATTCACTTTAATTATTTAAGTTCCCTAAGTTTTAACTTAGGAAATACATTAAAATAATTAATTAATTAATTTAATATCTCCTAAACCAGATGAAATTTCCCAAATCTATTTCCGGGTCTTGTAGATCCAGTGTACTCTAGTCCCTCCACAAAATTTGGGAGCTAGAGCACAATTGATGCTACCCCAAATACACAAATTCTTAACACTCCCTCTTAGCATCAAGGGTGTGCTCTAGCAAGCTGCAATACATCACACTATGCATTGGAAGAATTTGGCTGCTGGTTCTATGCTTTTGATGCTTGGCTTGTTGCCACTCAACACTGCATTGTTGCTGCCATTTTGTACTGCTGCCCATGACTCTACCACTGCAACATTTGTACTGCAGCTCCCTCTCAATATGTTGCATCTGTGCTGCTCATAGCACTACCACTGTTGATCTACTGCACCGCAACTTCAGTTGTTGAGAGAAACAACTGAATCTCCTGCCCAATTTTTGACAGACAAGTCAGATGGGCTGCATCCTCATCACTGAAGCTCCATAGGCTACAGATCTGTGTTGGCATCTGAAGGATGATGCACAGCTACAGCTCTGTACTGCGTAAGCAGACTCCCTTTGCACTATTGAAGTCACATAAGCCCCTTGTGCTTAAATCTCTCATGCTGCTGTTGTACTGTGTTGTCCCTTCGAGGGCTTTTATGTTGCTGCAACTCTGCACTACGTAAGCAGCACTGCTCTACGCTGCTAAAGTCACCTCAACCTATGCGTTGTTGTTGCTGCTCTGCTTTGTGCTGCTCCTCCCAGTCTTCGGATCTGCCTTTGTTTCATCTATGATCTATGCACCCACTGCCCCACTTGTCCCGCTACTATCTTAAGGCTGTCGTAGCTCGCTTGTGATCCAAGAGATGAGCTGCTCAAGGATCCCGCCTTAGACTATGTAGCTCCTCTACATATCCATGGCGCCCCACCTTTGTGGTTCATGAGCGCTCATGGCTGCATCATCTTCCGACCCATCATCTGCCATAGTAGCCTTGGAAGAAGAAGCTTCCTTGTCCCTTTTCTTTTGAGGATAATTACTGGCAAAATGTCCCATTTCACCACACTAGAAGCACTTGATCTTTGACAGATCCTTCTTCTTCTTTCCATGTTGCCTCTTTGATGCCAAGGCTGCATCTTCTCCATCTTCCTTCTTCACTTAGATCAATCCAGAGTTGTGTTGCTTCTTGGTGAATCTACGGAGTTCTTCTTGACGCAGAATTAGCCACAAGTTGTCCCAATATGGGAGGTCCACTTTGCCCAAGATAATTTGGACAAAGGTTTCCCACTCATCTGTGACTGCATTGAGAGCAATCCTGACTATCACATCGTCTTCCACCTTAGCATCCGTTGCAGTCAACTGATCTCCGATCGACCGAAATCTGAAGAGGAAATGCTCCATGTCTTCTCCCTTGGTCATCATGAATGACTTCATCTGTTTCTCTAACAACATCTTCCTTTGGACAGATTTTCCCTCATATAGGGAGATTAAGGCTTTCCACATCTCATTAGCTATCTTCTTCTCAGCTAAGTGTGGTACAATATGGTCCTTAATTCCATCCATGATCAGCCGCCTAGCATGCCCAGCAGCTTCCTTATTCTTCCGAAGGAGATCCGAATCAGTCGATGAGGCCAGAGTTTGCTCTGCAAGGTCTCAAAGATTATATGCCTCAAGGACTATCAGGATCCTTACCTTCCAAACTGAAAAGTTGGAGAGGCCATCCAATCTGTCCTAATCACGCAATCCATGAGGAGCCATCTGCTCATAAATGCGTCGGAACTTCCCTTTCTCTTTGCTAGAGAACTGGATCTAGGGCCCCTGGCGAAACAGGCACCTTCTGCTCTCTCTGACAACTGATTTCCCTCCTTGGAAATTCTCCAAATCAATAATGATTCAACTCTCTTTGATCCTCTGATCAATCTGCAATTTTCTTTGGCTAGAAACTCTTTGAGAAGTTGATCTCCTCCCGCTCTTTGTCACTTGTGCTTAGGCTAAAAATTTGAAATTTCATAAATTTAACCCCACTAACACCTTCTGAATTTTTGCAGCTAATCTTCAGTCTTTTTTGGATCTGACAAATTTAGATCTGCATCACACTGGCTAGCTTCAAACCAATCTAGTGTTGTTTCTGAGCGGGCTTGCTAGGAGATAGCATTAGACTACGTCACCCTTCCTTAGGCGTGAATCTGCCAATGAAAACAGCACTGACCCTTCAGATCTGCGTTTCTACTGCTTTCTGTAGCTAGAACCTTCAGTCTCTTGTTGGTGACCCTCCTAGATCTGCAATTGCTCCGAGACCATGTGAAAATTTCTGACTCTTAGACTTATGCAGAAATCTTAACTGTTAATATGGTTATGCTCCTACTTAGATAAGTTATTAATTGAATAAATTCAAGTTAAAATCGAAGCAAAACACATAACAGATCTTCACCAATTCAAATCTAGAACAAGTACATGCACACATAGACAAAGTGACACAAATATTTTCTGGACAAATAGTCCCCAGAAAAACCCAATGTGGGAAAATCGGTCTTTTGGCTGCTGGAGGGTTTTATTATTAAGAATTTTCTGAATACAAAAAATCTGGGTTCCAGATATGGAAAACCCAACAAAAAAAAAATAGATCTACAGCTCATTGGTTGTTCTAAGGCCAAAATAATGGCTGATCCACACCCTTAAACGGGATTTACAGAACTCAGCCAAAATGAAGGCCTAGAAACCCCAGCGTTGTCCTGGAAAACCTCTGCGTCAGCCTCTGAAGCCTCTGCGTCCCTCAGCGCTACTCTGGAAAGGGTTGTGTTACCCGAGACTGGGTGACGCATGCCTTACGCTGCCCCTTAAGGTCTCTGCATAACCCCTGAGGGCTTCCAGCTGAAAATCACGTTGTCCTTGTTGTTGCTGCTCTCCTGCTTCTCTGCGCTGTCTCTTTGAGCTGATCTCTGCCTCTTGTTGATTCTAGACCCTAGGATCAGATCATCCCCTTGGCCTAAATTCCCCTCTCTACAACTGAAATACCTCTGAAAATTCTTAGCAAACCCGCCCTAGAATCTCAGTTTAGCTTCAGTGCTCTGCCTCTGTGTATCTTTACAAATGACCCCAAGCCTTTCCTTTATACTTTTCTCGTTGGGAAACCAACGACCATGATTAGATCTTGAATCAATGGCTAAGATTAAAAGAAAGCTTGATTAGTGTGACTTAAGACAATTTCATCACATGTTTAATTAAATTCACTTTAATTATTTAAGTTCCCTAAGTTTTAAGCTAGGAAATGCATTAAAATGATTAATTAATTTAATATCTCCTAAGCCAAATGAAATTTCCCAAATCCATTTCTGGGTCTTGTCGATCCAGTGTACTCTAGTCCCTCCACAAAATTTGGGAGCTAAACCACAACTGATGCTACCCCAAATACACAAAATCTCAACACCTTTGTCATTCTTCTTAGGACAATTGCTGGCGAAATGTTCAAGATCACCACAATTAAAGCATCTGACCTTGGATAGGTCCTTCTTCTTCTTCCCTTGTTGTTTCTTTTCCCTTGATGCAAGGGCTACATCTTACTCCTCTTCCTTGACTTTGGCCTTTCCGCTTCCTCCACTGATATTCTGCCGCTTAGTGACCCTCCTGATCTCCTCTTGGCGGAGGATAGCCCACATGTCAGCCCAAGATGGTAAAGCTGCCCTTCCCAAAATGCTCTGGACAAACGTTTCCCAATCTCCTGAGACTGCATTCAGAGAAATCCTCACTAAGAGCCCCTCATCTGGAGTAGCACCAATGCCAACCAGCTGATCTTAGATGGCTTAAAGCCTGAAGAGGAATGGATCTATCTCTTCACCCTTCATCATTTGGAACAACTGCATCTGGTTCTCCAGAAGCATTCTTCTTTGTACGGAGCCTCCTTGGTACATCGTGTCCAAGGCTACCCACATGTCATTTTTTGTAGTCTTCCCAGCAATATGAGGTATAACGTGGTCCTTGACTCTGTCTATGAACAAACGCTTTGTCCGCGCTTGATTTTCTTCATACTTCTAGAGGGGATCTACATAAATTGGTACAACAAGAACCTTCTCTGCATGCTCTTTGAGACCATACTCATCCAGAACTGAGAGTATTTTAGCCCTCCAGATAACATAGTTGGACATGTCGTCCAATCTATCTTGATCCCTCAGTCCATATTGAGCCATCTTTGCTCAGATCTGACATAAATAGTACTTCTACCTCTGGATCTGGGTTTCTTGGTGACTAGAAACCCTCTAGTAGTTGCTTCTGCTGAAGACGGATTTCCCTCCTGGAAATCTTCCACCAAAACACAAACGGACAACACTCTCCGATCCTCATGATCGAATCTCAGATCTATTTGGCTCAGATCTACTGATTAACTGTCTTCCTCCCGCCTTTGTTGCCTTAGCTAGGCACAATTCTGCACCTATAGAATTTCTACCCCACCAGCACTGCTTTCGGATCTTGGCAAAACTCTTCTGCAACTGGAGAAATGACTGCACTGTGTCTCACTGACTGGCCCAGCGCAGTCTCAGCGCTGCTCAGAAGTCGACTGCGTAACCCCAGACTGGGTGACGCAGTCCTTACGCTACCCTGGGAAGGGTCTGCGTATGCCTGAAGGCCTTCTGCAGGTTCAGCGTTGTCCTCTTTTGAATCTGCATTCTCCTGCTGTCAGGATGTCCTTTTTGAATCTGCTGCTTCTTCTGCCACCCTGCAGAAAAATATTTCTTCAACTAATTGTTGGAGATTCAGCTTGATCTGCTATCGCTTTGATACCATGTGAAAAAATCTACTGCAGTATCTTGGTTTATTTCTCCTACTTGATTTAGATTAATACAAGTTATTTGCAGAAATTAGATTCAGAAAATACCGAAATAAACACAACTACAGCCTACACATGTAGATCATTTACTGAATAATACGCTCATGCAACAAAGTGACACATGGATTTTTGGACATAAGTCCCCGAAAAAAACCCAAAGTGGGAAAACTGGGGCAACAAATATGAGGGTTTATTGTTAAGTAGTTCTGAGTACAGTAAATCTGGGTTCCAGATCTGGTAAACTCAATAGAGAATAAAATAAATCAAATCTCTAGCTAACCTGAAGTTCTAGTGTCAAATATCTGACTGATCCACACCCTCAAACGGGATTTACAAGACTCAGCCTGGATCTGGCCCTAGAAACCCTCAGCGCTGGCCCTAAAGCCCTAGCGTCAGCCCTGCTAGCCTCAGAATGCCACTGCGCTGCCCAGAGAGGGACTATGTAACACCTAGAAGGGTGACGCAGGCCTTACGCTGGCCCTAGAGACCCTCTGCGTAACTTCTACAGCCCCGTGGAGCCTCTGCGTTGTCCTGCGTAGCACCCGCGTAGCGGCTGTGCAGCACCTATTTAGTTGCTACTCTGCTTCTCTGCATTGTCCTTGTTGTTGCTCCTCTACCTCTTATTATCTCTTGGCTCTTAGGATCAAATCATCCCCTTAGCCAATACTACCCCTCGCTGCAGGAAATTCCTCCGTAAATTCTTAGCAAACCTGTCCTAGAATTCTAGATCTATTCCTCAGCTCTATAGCTGTGTGTCTCTTCCAACTGACCCTCAAGCCATTCTCTTATACTTTTTCAGTCATCTCATCAACGGTGAAGATTAAAACATTCATCAATGGTTGAGATTAAAAGACTATTTGATCCGTGTCTTTTAGAACATTTCAACACATGTGTTAATTAATTCACTTTAATTATTTTATTTTCCAAAGTTTAGACTTAGGAAATCCATTAAAATAATTAATTATTTGAATAACTTGAACACCAACTGAAATTTCACAAAACACTTTCTGGGTTTTGGAGATCAAGTGTGTCCTAGCCCCTCCACAAAATTTCGAGGCTAGAACACACCCGATGCTACACCAACTATACAAAATCTCAAAAGAGGTACCCTCACAAGGGTGTATCGTTGCTGATTTCATGAGCCCTCCTGCTCAAACTCCCCAGGCTCAGGTAGATCTCTTAGTTTCACCTTCAGAGATATCAATGTGCGAGCTCAAATGTGGTATATCAGATGCTCCACCCTCACCTCTCAGATTGATAGATGCACACATGGATCTTACAGTTTATTTCAGCATGTTCTATTTTGATATACCATGCATTGGTTTCTTACTTGGATGTGGTGTTGTAACTTTTGGGTCAAGCCATGAAAGTGGTAAGCTCTAAATTGAGATCTGATAACTCTTCATGATATTACAGATTTATTACTTGCCTCATCATACCATAGGGGGGCAGGTTGTCCTTTAAAAGTATGGTCATTTCTCGGGTCAGTTTGTACTGGTGGGAAACTAGTTAAGGTAGTAACCCAACCATAATTAATTCCCCCTTCACTCCATCCCATCCATAAAACACTATCCCCTTTCATGTTTGACTTATCAAAGATCACCAAAAGGGTCTAAATGAAGAAAAGCCTAAGTCACTAAATCCAAAAATGCTAAGAGGTGGAGAACAATTAAGGTTAAAAGCCATTAAAATGTAAAGCTTGAGTGAATGCCACTTCATTATGAGGCCATTGCCCCCATTCCCATGGTTGTCTATGAACATCTAAAGAAAAAGGGACTTGATCAATGAAATGAACATTGAAAGAAAAAGGAAAAAGGGGTAGTAACAAACAGTGTGAAGGAAAGGCAACCAAAGGCGAAGCTCCCTCTTTAAAGGCTTCTATACATAAAATTCCTAGCTCTTGAAAGCTAGATGATCGAAATTATAAGAATCATACATCATTATGTGACTTTGAGGATCATCACATGAAGTCTTCCCCTTCCCCTTTCATTATTTTCTATCACACAGTCTTTGTCCTAGGACTTGACAAATTTATAAAGGTTAATTATTGATCCCCCATGATAAACTTAGGCAAATTTCAAAACTAACCTTTATTATGTTGTGTTGGAAGAAATATAAGGGTATACCAACTAATGGCATGTCAAAAAGTTGGACCCACCACTACAAGAGGGCGCCATGCATTTGAATTCACATACCATGCCACAAGATACGTGACATTGCATTGGGATCAATTATGCTACATTGGGATCCACGTACCTACATTTTTCCCTATCTATCAACCTTGTAATCCATTTCATTGTTCTTAGGAACCATGTACTTCATCAAGACACATGTCACCAAATTGGGATTTGTGACAATGCGTCTAGTCATGACAGGGATGTTGAAGTTCTTGGTAGCTTTGAAAGGTCTTTTACATGAGCTTGGTTTCTTCGCATGTAGAAAATGGTTGATTGCCTCTTTAGGTGCTTGCTTGGTGGAGTAAGTGATTTAGGACATCTTTCCTAAGTCTAATTTAGGAAAAATGCAATAATTAAAATCAATTAATTATTGTAGAATATTAAGCCAGAGTACTAAGGATAAATAATTTAATTATTTAAGCGATTTAGGTATGATCTCAATCATTGATCTCAAATGAAGCGATTTAGGTAAGAGCTCAATCATTGATCTCAAATGAGGCGAGATCTAATCTCGACCATCAATCACTTAGGAGATTAGGGTTAGGAATTTGGCCTAATGAAGTTATAAAAGAAGCCTAATGTATAGGTGAAGAAACAACACAGCTATACAACATTGAGAGAGCGATTTTCTCAAGGGGAGAAACCGATTTTCTCCAGAGCAAGAGGCTCAGCTAGACTGAAGAGAAGGGAGGAGCGGTGCAGGGAAATTACGGCAGTAATTCCAGGAGGTCGGGTTTAGGGGATCGAGAGGCTGAGTTGCTGAAGCACAGAGGAGGCCAAGTTGTGGAGAGGTTGATTTATCCAGTAGGCCATGTTACCCAACAAAATGGGTAACCCTATAGGAGAGTTTTTTTCTCCTACATTTGATAGCTAGTTAGTCGATATCCCTTGATATTCACTTCTCAATGATGATATCCCATATGCCCCCACCATCTGCATCAACCATGTGCCTCTCACCATCCAATGTTCCCCTTAAACAAAAGTGGGTTGCTACTCAACGGGTACTTCGATCATTTTACGATTGGGTGTTTATATTTGATGTTTTGGGCATTTAGCATGGTTAAAGGTGTGATCAGGAAAATTGACCAATCTTAATTGTTAACCTTTAGCCCTAGTCCATTGCGACCTCCCTTGAGGCCTTACAGTTATAGGAGGGGCACTACTTGGAAAACATGGATTGAAGTATCGTGTTCCATCTCCCTTATACCATACCTAACACTTTCCACATCACATTATAATCCCTTTATACCATCTACATTCTTTAGGTCTAACTTGTCATTGGTTCATTCAGATTTGGCACTCTCTTATCCACATCCTTGAGTAGGGTTTGTTGTCGAAAAATCTAGCAAACCTTGGAGAGGGAAACCCTACAAGGTATAAACTAGACAATGGGACAACAATGGGGTAGAGGCCAAATGTCACCTCAGCGAAAACCCCTTGCTCTTTATGGACTTCACTGATGGGAGGAGTCCCAATAGAAAGAGGATAGCTTAAAATCGATGTTGCGATAATCGTGATCAGGATTAAATCAATGAGGGTCAAGAAAAAGAAAAAATCGGAAAAATCAGAATAAAATCTATAAAAAATCCGAAAAATAAAAATCAGCAAAATAAAAAGAAAATACAAAAAAATTCAAAAAACTACAAAAAATACAATATTTACGGGTCTCATCACAAATTTTTCAAAATGAAAAAATTGCCAATTTAATCGACCGATTTAATCGTTTCAGGAAAAAACTCGCAATTCTTTTAATATTTAAACGTGTTTTTGGCAACACTGCTTAAAATAGTTATGCTAGGTATAAGGCGCAAAGTGATCAAGTCGGGGCACATTCAAAGAGAGGCACGATTAATCATTTCAAGGAAAAATTCACGATTTTTTGAATATTTAATCGTGATTTTTGCAACACTACTTAAAATAGTTATGTTGGGTATTCGGGGCACATTCAAAGAGAGGCACGATTAATCGTTTCAAGGAAAAATTCACGATTTTTTGAATATTTAATCGTGATTTTTGCAACACTACTTAAAATAGTTATGTTGGGTATAAGGTACAAATTGATCAAGTCAGGGCTCATTCAAAGAGAGGCACGGTAAATGTACAAGGCTTCAAAGAAGCAAATCGCTCACCAAGAAAAGCCCTAGAAAAGAATACTCAACACCTAGGGTTTTGAGGCGTTTTTATGGTGATAGGTATTCACAAGGTCAAGGCTCGAGTGAAACGATTTCTTATGTTGATAATCAACTAATTCAAGGCTCATAAAATCGTCAAACAAGTCCCTAAACTGAGAGAATGAAAGCTAGGGCTTCCCTCTTAAAGAAAACACCTAGGGCAAGAGAATTTGAGTCGACGCCAACCAAATTGACAGATTTTGTGGAAATCATGTCAACTTGATCTTTACGCTCTTAAACCTCCAATCTAGGGCTACAATATGTTGCAACAAGATCAAGAATTACAGTCACTTCACGAGGTCGAAACAAGGTGTCAATGAATCAGTTTTCAAAGCCAATTTATCAAGGAAGAAAGATTAACCCAAGAGAGGAAGAGAAGTCTCAAAAACATGCCCTAAACTATCCACATGTGTGACCTGTAACAGAGGCCAAGATTTTGAAAAGGAGACGAAATTTGAAGAAGTAAGGCAAATTTGATTTGCATTTGACTTTGAGGAGGAAATCTCATCAGAAGGAGGTCTGACTTGGACTTGGAGGGGTCTTGGTCAAGGGTTATAGATCTTGGAATTTGTCATTTGAAGTTCTATAAGAAGAGAAGAGTTCTTGTGGGTTTTCCTCTCAGGAGGAGAGGTTTTGGCCTTGGTTGATAACCTATATCTCGTGTCCTCTCATTTCATTGTATTTTCATAGTTTGGTAGTTGTTTGATGATACAAACATAATAATAATCAAGTGCAAGAAGAATTTAGTCAAGTTAAGTTAAACATACATCACAAGTAGTTATCAAAGCAAGAGAATCACCTAATCTAGTTGCCCCTTGATTTCTCAACATGGAATCAGAGCTAGGGTGACTACAACAAGGAAAGGCAGCTTGAAGAAGATCGACCAATTGAAGAAAGATACATAAGGGTCGAGCAAAACAAGGAGCATCTAGAAGGACCATACATCACAATACAAGGATAACATCATCACATCTCAAGGAAAAGAGACCTCAAGGACCCCACTTCCACTCAAAGAAACAAGGACTTCACATTTGAATCTTGAAGTCCACATTCTACATTGTCATCCAAAGAAGCATTGTTATCATCATCAAAGAAATCAAGGTGATCTCCCACTCTTTGAAGAAGAGATCACATCTCAAGCATTTTTGTGTTGCAAATACTGAGAGGGGGGTGAATCATTATTTCTTTTCAATTGTTATGTTTACCAGTTAAGATTCTTCACAATTATAATCAGAAAATGAATAATAAGAATTTTATTAGGAACAAGTGAGGATACGAATCCTCCTTTTACAAAAGTTTGAGTACAATGATGTTAAGGGCTCCAACCTGTTGCCAAGCTCTAACTTGGGCTTTTTGAGGCTCCAACATCTAGGGCTCCAACCCTATCTTTATCAAGGCTCCAACCTTGTTTAAGAGGCTCCAACCCTTCAATTTTGTAATAAATAAAATAAATAAGTGACTTACATTAATTGCTCCACAAGTCTGTATTGGACTTTCAATTTGTCCACAAAATACTCTTCACTGTCCAAAGCTTCAGTTGTCCAAAAAAAACTCCAAACACTTCTCTATCCAAGGTTCCAAATGCTTGACTATTCAATTCTTCAAAGTTAAGCTACTATCCTTCCACAGGTGACTAGTTTCAAAGTGATCACAAGTTCTTAAGGCTTCAGGCCTTGACTATTTGAGCCTACACAGAAATATAACAAAAACTTTCCACAATAACGTAAGCCTTCACCAAGCCTTCCACAAGTTTATTACACCTTCACTGTTCTATCCGAGCTCCATGGAATGATCATTGGTTTGGAATCAAAATAGAGGTTCAATGACACAGTCTGAAATATCAATGTTGTCCCAAAGTGCGCCTGTTGTCCGAGCTTCCAAGATAACACAGGTAAGACACTACTCCACAGGTCCAAGCTTTTTAACACTGGTCTAAGGCCTTAATACTGGTCTGAGCCATGTTCTGAAGCTACTCCACGAAGCCCTTATATTACTGATCTAGATCCTATAGGTTTACACTTCAGGTATCCTCTTTTGTCTAAGACAAAGGACTTCACTTCAGGTATCCAAAATTCTTGTATATCTCATCCACTGTGTGAGATACGAGATTTTCTCTCCTTGACCGAGTTAGCAAGTCCGAAGAATGGTGTCTCAATAGATCAAGCCTGCAAACAGGTTCGAGTTAACTAATCCGAGGACTACAAGAGGTCTGCACTGTAATATATTAATACAACCGAGCTAACTGTGGTATAGTTTTTTCTTAACAAAAGATCCGAGTTGACTGTGCCTTCTATGGCTAGGTTCTGTCCAAACAAACGATCTAAATCTTCAGCCCTTGACACAAGTCACCCAAACAGATTTATCCTTAAGCTCTTTCTCCTCAGCCTTCTTCAGTTCATGAGTTGTGAACTCCTTGTTGCCTTGTATTCTGAATTATCTTCACCGAATTGATGACCAAAAAGTGCAGTATTAGACTTGAATTTATAGTTGTTGGAGTGTTTTTGAAGGGACATGACTTTCGGAGGTGAGACCGACTAGAGTAACTGAGCTTAGGTCGGCTAGGGTAGAAAATAGGATGTATTACCTTAAACAATTGTTTTCTCTTAGACTACTGGGAGTTAGAGGATGAGTGAGGGCTCATTGGAAAGAGGAAGGAGTCCTCAAGAAGCTAGTGGAGGAGTCATTGTAACATGATGCCTTCAAGATGTTAGACAATAATTTTCTTTATGATTGTTCAGAAATTTATAGTACAGACCTTGGGGTTTTTAGGATTCTTTATGCATAGTAACATTTGGACTAAGATAACGGTTAGGGCATCCACAATAGGGCTCCAAGTGTGGTCTCCAACAATCATCCGTGTCATCAAGTGTGTCATCGTGACCTCCAATAGTGTTCATATAGACATCAATGACAATTATTGACCAATAATCTCCCCCTTTGTCATTTATGGAAATATTTTCTCTTCCTCCAACATTTTCTCCCCCTTTGACATCAATGGCAAATGAGGTGTCCAAGTACTCCCTCTATCAAACTACTTCTTGTCATGTTGCTCCCCTTGTCATGGTGCTCCCACCCCTGTCGATGTGTTGTCTTAATGTGATACAAGAGGAATGACCCCCATCTTTTGGCGAAGATATTCAAATGCTTCTCTTGGTAGGGGTTTTGTGAAGATATCTACAATTTGTTCCTCTGTATTGACGTATTGCATTATGATATTTTGTCCAGCGACTTGTTCTCGGAGAAAGTGGTATTCGATTGGAATATGTTTTGTCTTTGAGTGCATTACAGGATTCTTCGAAAGACTGATGACGCTGGTGTTGTCACAATAGATAATGATTGGTTGATTAGTCTCTATGTTGACATCTTTTAATGCTTCCTTCATCCACAGTATTTGTGTACAACAATCTGCAACAGCTATATATTCAGCTTCAGCTGTGGAGACAGAAATAGAGGGTTTTTTTTGCTGAGCTAGGATACAAGACAGTCTCCCATGAAGAATGCATATCCGCTAGTACTTTTTCGATCGTCCATGCTTCCAGCCCAATCAGCATCGGTGTAAGTTGTTACGGTAAGAGTTGTGCTTTTGGGATACCATAGGCCAAAATTTGGAGTACCTTTCAAATATCTAAGAATTTTGTTTACAGGCAACAAATGGGATTCCTTAGGAGCTGATTGAAATCTTGCCACCATTACTACTACTTGTATAATATCGGGTGGTGAAGCAGATAAGTATAGAAGAGCTCCAATTAATGCAATGTAAAGAGTTGCATCCACCGAAGGGGATTCATCATCTTTGTTTAATTTGCAATCTGTAGTCATTGGTGTGCTCATAGGAGCACATTCTTCCATCCCATATCTCCTAAGCATGTCTTTAAGATATTTTTCTTGGGATATGAACATACCTGCTTTAGTTTGAGTTACTTGTAGACCAAGGAAGTAAGATAGATCACCAATCATAGACATTTCAAACTCCTTAGACATATTTTGAGCAAATTCATGACTCGTCTCATCATTGTTGCTGACAAAAATCAGATCATCAACATATACAAGAGTGACTAGTAATTTATCTTTTTCCATCTTCATGTAGAGATTACTTCCTGCCACCACTTTTTTGAAGCCTTGTTGTTGTAGATAATGATCCAATCTTTGCGTACCAAGCTCTAGGAGCTTCTTTCAATCCATATAACGCCTTTTCAACTTACATACAAAGTCTTTTCCATCTGCTAGATCAAACCCTTCTGGTTGCTCCATGTAAACTTCTTCCTTTAGATCACAATTTAGAAATGTTGATTTCACGTTCATTTGATAAAATTTGAATCCTTTGGAACAAGCAAATGCCAAAAACATTCTTATAGCCTCCGAACGAGCTACCGGGGCAAATATTTCTTCAAATTCTATTCCTTCAATTTGTGAATATCCTTTACAAACAAGCCTTGCCTTATTTCTGATGATTTGTCCATCTTCATTCATTTTTTTTTTGAACACCCACTTGGTTCCAATCACATTTTTATCTTTTGGATGAGGTACAAGTTCCCATGTTTCATTCTTTTCGATTTGAAACATTTTTTCTTCCATAGCTTCCGCCCAATAAGGGTCCTTACTAGCTTGAGCAAAGTTTTTTGGTTCTACCATGTATAGTAAGGCAGCATCATCTTTTCTTGGTGTACTTGTCGTCCTTCTTCGGGTTTGTATGCCATCATTTACATTGCCAATAATTTGTTCTTCTGAATGGTGTTTTCGGAGGAATTTTACCTTTGATGGAGTTTGAGATAGTTCCTTTTGATTTTCCTGATCCTTTTCTTCCTATGTTGACTCTTCTTCGAGCTCTTCAAAAATAGAATCTTCTTCATGGACTTCAATTACCTTTTTTGGAAGTGCTTCGTCAATCTTTACATCAATTCTTTCTACTACCTTTCGTAGTCGATTATTGTAGGATTTGTATGCTTTGCTCCTTGTAGAATATCCAAGAAATATTCCTTCATCAACACGAGAATCAAACTTCCCTGGTGAGTCATCATTCATCCTCATAAAGCATTTGCTTCAAAAAATTCTAAAATATTTCACTGAAGCAGGTCCTCCTTTCCATAATTCATACGGAGCCTTGTCATTATTTGGTCTTAGTTGAGCTCTATTCAAGGTATATATTGTTGTCCCCACTGCTTATCTCCAAAAATTGGCCTACAAATCAGCTGCTCGTAACATTGTTCTTGCCATTTCTTGTACAGTTTTGTTTCTTCTTTCTACAACTCCATTTAGTTTAGGAGTTCTAGCTCCAAAGAATTCTCTTTTGATTCCATGTATTTTACAGAAACCATCGAATTCCTTTGAACTGAATTCTACTCCTCTATCTGTTCTAAGACACTTGATTTTTTATTCTTTTTCATTTTCTGCAAGAGCTTTGAAATTCTTAAAGCATTCAAAAGCTTCAGATTTGAATTTTATAAAGAATACCCACAGCATTCTAGTATAGTCATCTACAAATAAAGCAAAGTACATTTCTCCTTGTAGAGCTGGAGTTCTGGTTCGTCCACATAAATCTACATTTATGATCTCCAAAGGTTTTGATGTTGAGAACTCATTAGCCTCGAAGCAAGTTCTAGTTTGCTTTCCATGTTGACATGGGCCACACACAACCTGTTCTAGTTTTATGATTTTTGGAATGTCCCTCAATGCACTTGTTTTGCTGATATTAACCAAGTTGTCGAAGTTTAGATGTCCCAATTGTTTGTGCCATAACCAACTTTGATCGTTTCGACTCATACAACATTTTTCTTCTTGAATTTTACTCAAAATGTACACATTATCAGGTGTTCTTACTCCTTTTCCCAAAAGTTCTCCTGAAGACGATTTTCTTATCTCACAGTTTTTAGTACTAAAGATAACATTATGTCCTTGGTCACAAATTTGGCTAACACTTGGAAGATTGTGTTTGAGCCCTTCCACCAGCAATGCATTTTGTGCTTTTCCCTTTCCATTTACAAGAGCAACTGTCCCTTTTCTGGCAATTTTAGCAAATCCACTTCCAAAGGATACATTTCCATCCTTTTTGTTTAATGAGATAAACTTATTTTGGTCACCTGTCATGTGCCTTGAACATCCACAAACCATTGATTTTCATCACTATGTGCACATAAAGCTAGGCCACATTTATCTGTAGTGGGTTCCTCCTTCTTCAACTATTCCCTTTTTGATATAAATGGACAATTTTGTGCATTATGGTCAAAATCATTGCATTTTTAGCATACTAGATCATACTTAGCCAAATGATCAAATGAATTGTAGGTCTTGATTTGACCTTGTTCTTTTAAGTCACGTGGTTTGCTTTGATAATTGGTCCTATATCTTGCACTATTATCCTTATAAGCCTTGCAATGCTTAGCTTGATGACCAAAGTTTTTACAATGGAAACAACAACCAAGAAAGATAGTTTGATACCTGTTAGGAAAGCCTTGACTTGATGTAATATTCTTCCATGGAGATAGCTTTCTTTCATTCCATGGGTTGTTGTACGTGAACATTTGTTCTTGGTGGAACGACTTCTCCTCTTTTGGGTGACTGCAAAGGATGTCAGCATAACTTCTCCGGATTTTTTCATTGGCATTCTTCTTTGAACTTGATGATTCTCCTTTGAAACCAATTCCAGTCTTATCATTTTGAGGCCTTTGTATTAAGAATGTTATCAAGAGTTTGAGAGCTTTGCCAACTCTTATTAACCTGATTCAACTCTTTCCTTAGAGAGACAATTTCAGCTTCTCGTTTTTCGCATATTTCTTCTTTTTCTTTTAGCTTGTTGTTCAAGAATTCTTCCTTCCTTTTTGCTTCTTCCTTCTCTACTTTCAGAGAAATGAGCTTCTTCCTTAATTTCTCATTTTTTTCAATGGCACTCATTAGTAATTCATCCACATTTCCTTCATCTTCTTTTTCGAAATCATCATTATTTGTAAATGCCATGAACAACACTTCATTGCTTCTAGCATAGTCATCTTCTTCATCGGACTCATCATTATCCCTTTTGAGTAGAAAGGTATTTTTAGATGAATTTTTCTTTGTAATCAAGAATTTTTCTTCATTGGAGTCATCTTGTTTGGAGAAGAAATTCTTCTTATGTGACCCTTTCTTCTTGAACATCCTCTTTTTATTTTCGTCTTCATCATCGCTATCATGTTTATGAGGATATTTTGCAGCATAATGTCCTATTCTTCCATGCTTAAAACAAATGAGAGGATACTTACCTTTGAGCTTGAATCCTTTCCTTCGTTTCCTTACAAATTGTACTAGTTCAGTTTCAGTATCGGAATCATCACTGCTATAATTGCAATTTTTCCTTTTCTTTGATGATTTTGAAGCCTTGAATGCACCTTCCTTGGAGTTTGGGATTCCCTTTCTCATTTCATATGCAATGAGAATCCCATGAAGTTCATCCATCTTTAAATTATCCAAGTCTTTTATTTTTTCTATGGCACTTTCTTTGGAATCAAACCGTTCCGGAAGTGATCTCAAGACATTTTCGACGACAGTGCTTTCTTCAATGTTTTCACCTAGAGCCTTGATCGAGTTGACAACTTCATCCACTCGGAGGAAAAAGGAGGCAATATCTTCTTTGTCATCCATCTTAAGACTCTCAAATTGTCTTCTACAATTTTGAAGTTTTTCCTTCTTGACCTTGGAGTCTCAATCATAGATAGTAATAAGCTTGTTCCACATTTCCTTGGCAGAATCACAGTTCATAACTTTTGTAAATTCTGAATTATAAATTCCACTTGTTATGGAATTTAGTGCTTTGGCATTTCCTATATAAAGTTTCCTTTCGTCCTGATCTGTTGGAAGAGTAGGTGGAACTTTATATCCATCCAAAACTGATTTCAATACTTCAGATCCAAGAAACATTAAATAAAATGGCATCCTACGCTTCCACAAACCAAAATTTGTTCCATCAAATTGGGTGATTTTTCCTGAATCCTGATTCTTCATTGTGACTAAAGAATCTTTCTTCCAGTTGTTAGGTTGATTATGAAGAAGCTGGGTCTGATACCAATTGTTGAAAATACTGAGAGGGGTGGTGAATCAGTATTTATTTTCAAATGTTATGTTTACAAATTAAAATTCTTCACAATTATAATCAGAAAATGAGTAATAATAATTTTATTAAGAACAAGTCAGGACACTAATCCTCTTTTTACAAAAGTTTGAGTACAATGATGATGAGGGCTCCAACCCTTCAATCTACCAGGTTCCAACCTGTTGCCAAGCTACAACTTGGGCTTTTTAAGGCTCCAACATTTAGGGCTCCAACCCTATATTTCTCAAGACTCCAACCTTGTTTTAGAGGCTCCAACCCTTCAATTTTGTAATAAATACAATAAATAAGTGACTTACATCAATTGCTCCACAAGTTTGTACCGGACTTTCAATTTGTCCATTGAATACTCTTCACTATCCAAAGCTTCAGTTGTCCAAAAATCTCCAAACACTTCTCTGTCCAAGGTTCCAAATTCTTTACTGTTCAATTCTTCAAAGTGTAGCTACTATCCTTCCGCAGGTGACTGGTTTCAAAGTGATCACAGGTTCTTAAGGCTTCAGGCCTTGACTGTTTGAGCCTCCAATGAAATATAACCAAAACTTTCCACAGTAATGTAAGCCTTCACCGAGCATTCCACAAGTTTATTACACCTTCATTGTTCTATCCGAGCTCCAAGGAATGATCACTGGTTTAGAATCAAAATAGAGGTTCAATGACACAGTCTGAAATATCAATGTTGCCCAAAGTGTGCCTGTTGTCCGAGCTTCCTAGATAACACAGGTAAGACACTACTCCACAGGTCCAAGCTTTTTAACACTGGTATGAGGCTTTAATACTGGTCTGAGCCATGTTCTGAAGCTACTCCACCAAGCACTTATATTACTGATCCAGATCCTGTAGGTTTACACTTCAGGTATCCTCTTCTTTCCGAGAAAAAGGACTTCACTTCAGATATCCAAAATTCTTGTATATCTCATCCACTGTTTGAGATACGAGGTCTGCTCTCCTTGACCAAGTTAGCAAGTCCGAAGTATGCTGTCTCAACAGATCAAGCCTGCAAACAGGTCCGAGTTTAACTTATCCAAGGACTGCAAGAGGTCCAAACTGTAATATATTAATATAACCGAGCTAACTGTGGTATAGTTCTGTCTTAACAAATGATCTGAACTGACTGTGTTTTCAATGGTTAGGTTTTTTCCAAACAAATGATCTGAATCTACAGCCCTTGACACAGGTCACCCAAAGAGATTTATCCGTAATCTCTTTCTCCTCGGCCTTCTTTAGTTCACGAGTTGTGAACTTCTTGTTGCCTTGTATTCTAAATTATCTTCAACGAATTGATGAATGGAAAGTGAATTATTAGACTTGAATTTATAGTTGTTGGAGTGTGTTTGAAGGGACATGACTTTTGGAGGTGAGGTCGACTAGAGTAACTGATCTTAGCTCAGCTAGGGTACAAAATAGGATATATTACCTTAAAAATTTGTTTTCTCTTAGACTATTGGGAGTTAGAGGATGAGTGAGGGCTCATTGGAGGAAAGAGTCCTCTACAAGCTAGTGGAGGGGTCATTGTAACATGATGCTTTCAAGATGTTAAACAATAATTTTCTTTATGGCTGTTCAGAAACTTATAGTACAGACCATGGGGTTTTTAGGATTCTTTATGCATAACGACATTTGGACTAGGATAAGGGTTAGGTATCTTCATTAGGGCTCCAAGTGTGGTCTCCAACAATCATCCATGTCATCAAGTGTGTCATCATGACCTTCAATAGTGCTCACATTGACATCAATGACAATTATTGACCAAAAATTTGAATAAAGACATCTCTAGAAGAAGAAGAATTGCCATCTTCAAGGAAACAAACATCATTAATCACCCTCAAAACAAGAAGACATCAAGTTGAAGATATTATCGTCAAAGGAACATCTTCACTTGACAAGTAAGTATCTTTACATCTATGTTTGAATCTACTATCAAAATGACCTCATTCTGCAAGGAAAGAAATATATTGGTTGGGTCATCAAATTTCCTTGCATGGAAGAAGAGGACAAATTTGATCCTCATAGAGAATGAAGTTGTAGAATATGTAAATGGCTCCATCTCGAAACCATCTCAAGAGCAAACTCAAGCATTAACGAAGTATATGAAAAGGGAAATAAAGGCTCAAAGAATCCTTACAGAATCAATCAAGGATTCACTCATCGCTTATGTAGCAAAGATGGAGACATCAAAAGAAATCTAGGAAAAGTTGGTAGAATTGTATTCCGTAAGCACTGCAAGAGAAGTGATATCTTTGAGAAGTGAGCTATACAAGATAAAGGTATCAAAAGAAGAAAGGATAGCCTCATACCTTATGAAGGTGTCTCAAATAAGAGATCAGCTACAAGAGTTAGGGGAAATCATTGTGAAATTTTCAATCCTGAAAATACTTCTGCAGTGATAGATTTATTCCTCCTACTTATTATTTCCGATAAGTTATTTACAGAATTCTTCAGTAAATTTCGAAATAAATACTACTACAGCATTAACTCAATTATATGCAGAGAATATAACAGTAAGAAATACAAGCATAAGAATCAATCACATAGACACAATTATTTTTGGACAACTGTCCCGGGAAAAACCCAATGCTGGAAAACCGGTGCAGCAGATGAGGGTTTATATATTATTCATCAGCAATGACATTCTTTACAAGTAAAAGACTGGCAGACTTCTTTAGAAAACACCTGAGATAAATTCTCACAACCCTTCTGGAGAATTTCTGACACTTGGAGACTCACAGCTCCCCTCTACGTACCTCTGCATGTCTCTCTGCACAGTGCCTACGTGAGACAGTGTCACTCTGTGTGGCCACTCTGCGTTTCTGCTATGCGCTGCCTTCTCTGGCCTTCTATGTTTTTCTCTCCACGAACTCTGTCACTATTGACACTCCCTTTGCTTCCACTGCCCTGCAACTCTCCCTCTCAAATCAAATTCTATTCCTTCATAATCGACTTCCTTCGGGTTACTGAGTGTTTGCCCGGCTTGCTTTCCAAATGACCCTCAAGCCTTCTTTTATAATCTTCTCATTGATGAATCAACGACCCAGATTAGATTTCTAATCAATGGCTAAGATTAAAACTTAACTTGACCTTCGTTCTCTAGAAGATTCACACTATGTTCTATTAATACCCATTAATTGTTTAATTTCCCTAAGTTTAGACTTAGGGTCTCCATTAAAATAATTATTTATTTAATAAAACATGAACCGAGTGGAATTTCCACAAACGGTTTTTGGGTTCTTTGGAATGCTGATGTCCAAGCCTCCTTACAAATTTTGAGACTTGGAACACTTTCTGATGCTACAAAAATCAACACTCCCTCTTAGCAAGGAAAGTGTTCTAGCAATATGCCTGCTGCATGCTGCTCTATCTTGAAGCATCCTTTGCAATGTTGCCCCTCATCTGTTGCGTTGCTTCCCTCTACATTG
Source organism: Pinus albicaulis (assembly GCA_034641835.2). NCBI lineage: Eukaryota > Viridiplantae > Streptophyta > Pinopsida > Pinales > Pinaceae > Pinus > Pinus albicaulis. The sequence goes on along the minus strand of CM076578.1, from coordinate 1,662,705,129 downwards.
TTTCCCATGACATTGTCACTGTCACTGCCTCATCTGTACTGCAACTCCCTCTGAATCCTTAGCCTATCCATTCCTACTACTGAAATGGATTCTTGATCATCCCCATCTTTTCTCTAAAATAGAAAAACTTTGTCTTCTCTAGAGCTTTTGTGAGGATATTTACCACTTGTTCTCCTGTTGGAGTGTACTACAATTGTACAGCTCCCCGTTGGACACAGTCTCTGATGAAGTGACACCTGATGCCAGTGTGCTTCAATCGATCATGAAACACAATTTTCAGAGAGCTTGATGCAACTCTGATTATCACATAGAATGATGGTCGCCTCCATCTTTTCCTTGAGTAAGTTCACAAGCAATTTCCGAAGCCATATGGCCTCACACGAAGCTGTGCTTGCTACCAATTCTGCCTCTGTTGAGCTCAGAGCCACAGATTTATTTTCCTGCTGCACCAAGACGTCATTCCTGATCCAACATTGAAACAGTACCCACTGGTACATTTACGATCTACTGGGTTCCCAACACAATCTGCGTCAGTGAACCCACCCAACCTGATGTCATTGCCTCAGGTGTATTTCAGTCCAAGATCGATTGTTCCTTGTAGATATCTGAGAACATGTTTGGTTGTTGCCCAATGAGCCCTCCTTGGTTCCACCATGAACTGACTGAGAGTATTGACAACATAACAGATGTTTGGCTTCGTGTGGGCGTGTCAATTTTCTTCCAATTGGTAATCATTGGACTATCCATGGGTCTACACTCCTCCATCTCAAACATTTTCAAAATTTTTGTAGTATACCTTCCTTGAGCAAGGAATATCTCACCCTTCTACTGCCAAACTTCCAACCCCAAAAAATAATGCACCAGCCCTAGATCCTTCATGTCAAATTTTGCAGCGAAATTCTTCTTGCAATCCTTGATGAGCCTAGATGATCCTGTCAGAAATAGATCATCTACATACAGCACCAGTATCAGAGGCTCATTCCCTACTCCCAGACAGTAGAGATTGAGATCTACATCACTCTTGACAAATCCCATCTTCTGCAAGTAGCTGTCAATTCGACCATACCAAGCTCTAGGGGCTTGCTTCAGTCCATACAAGGCTTTCTTGAGCCTACACACATGAGTCTTCTGCTCATGCGTCTCAAAGCCCTCTGGTTATTCAATATTTACTTCTTCTTCTATCACCCCATCAAGAACGCAGTATTGATGTCCATCTGGTGAATATCCCATCCCATCTGCGCAGCAAGGGATATCACGAAACTAATGGAAGTATACCGGGCTACTCGGGCGAAGGTCTCTTCATAATCTATCACTTCCTTCTGAGCATACCCCTTACCCACAAACCTGGCTTTAAATTTCTCGATGCTGCCATCTGCAACATATTTGATCTTGTAGATCCATCTCGAACCTACAACTAATCTGTCCTAAGGTCTGGGAACCACTTCCCAGACATCATTTGTCATGATGGAGTTGTATTCTTCCACCATCGCATCAACCCATACCTGGTGCTAAGCTGCCTCCCGAAAACTAGAGGGTTCCCCAACCTGCGCTACCGAAGCTTGGTACGCTTTAGGTTGCTTGTGCTACCTCTTCTCATTTCTGGGAGCTCCGACAAACTCTTCTGCGTCCCTCAGAATTTGTCGTAATTCTCTGCTCGTCCTACCAATGGTAGTGGGTGGATCTACCTGCTCTCCTTCCTACAAGACCTCGGGAGATGTATCCCTTGGATCCCCGTGCCTTGGAGAGGCACTCGTATTACCCTCCGCGGGTCAATGTGGTTAGACTAGCGGATCCTCCTCGGACTGCGTAGCAAAAGGCATCTCCCAGGATTTCCTGAAGGCCCTTTCCTCCATGAACTTCACATCCCGCCGCACTACAACTTTCCTACTCTCAAGAATGTAAATGCAGTAAGCTTTTACAGTCTCGCTATATCCCACCAAATATCCCTTTTCCGCAGTCTTATCCAATTTCTTCCTGTTCTCTTAAGGCACATGACAATACGTCACACTGCCAAAGATCCTAAAGTGGCTCACTTCAGTCTTGCTGCCAGTGAAGACACTTTCTAGAGTGATCTTACCCAATGTGTTGTGAGGAATCTTGTTCTATACGTAGACAGTTGTATTACAAGCTTCAACCCCCAGGAATTTGGCCATGTCTTGATCATACAACATTTCCCTTACAGCCTCGACAATAGTTCTATTCTTTCTCTCTGCCACACCATTCTACTTCGGATTATACGGAGTGGTCCACCCTCTTTTGATGCCTTCCCTTGTGTAGAACTCTATGAAGTCTTTATCAATGTACTCTCCACGATTGTCTGATCGCAGTGTCTTGATCCGCTTTCCTGTCAGATTTTCCACCAGAGCTTTAAACTCCTTGAATCGATCAAAAACTTCGTCCTTAGTCTTGAGAAAGTAGATCTAGGTCTTCCTGGAATAGTCATCAATAAAGTTGACGAAATATTCGGCACCACTAAGAGCTCTACTGGACATTGGTCCGCAGATGTCCGAGTGTATTAAGCCCAACACATTCTTAGCCCTATTGTCGCTTTTATGGTATGCTGCCTTGGCATAATTTCCCAATACACACCCTCTCCAGACATCATCTCTCTTGGTGCTCATTTCTAGAACTCCCGTAACAGTCTTCTTGAGAATTCTTAATGCCCCATGGTGCAAGTGCCCCATTCTCCTATGTCATAGCTCATTCAAATCCTTCTCATTAGTACTGCCTACCAGTGCCATTGGGGATTCGAGTTGTAACTTGTAGATTTTATTGCTCCTAATTCCGATTTGTTCCTTCTTCGAACTTGGGTGTTTGACGTATACTTTATTGCCAATGAATTAAACGTCATAGCCTTTGTTTTGAAACTACGTCACAGAGAGTAAGTTCATCCCCAAACCAGGCACATGTAGCACATTGGTGGCCCGAAGCTTATAACCATCTTTTGTTTGAAAAACTATGGTAACTCTTCCAACAGGGGTATATTTCGCCCTATTTCCCATCATGATTTTAAAGTTCATCTGCTCTTCTTGCTAGTTTGAGAAACATTCTCGCACTCCTGTCATGTGAGTAAAAGCCCCACTGTCAATATACCAGATCTCAGGAGAAGCAGAGCTTGACACACAAGCAAATTCTTCTTCCAATGTGGACGCCAGAACAGAAATTTCGTGATCCATTTGTTCTTTCATGCTTCCCTTTTTCTCTGGAGAACTACGTGAACCCTTTTGAGTTGTCGCTGTAGCAACATCTGAACCACGTTCCATCATCGGTTCTCTGCTCCTGTTGCTCATCTTTTTCTCTGATACCATGTGAAATTTTCAATCCTAAAAGTACTTCTGCAGTGATAGATTTCTACCTCCTACTTATTATTTCCGATAAGTTATTTACAAAATTCTTCAATAAATTTCAAAATAAATACTACTACAGCGTTCACTCAAGTATATGCAGAGAATAGAACAATAAGAAATGCAAGCATAAGAATCAATCACATAGATAGTTATTTTTGGACAATTGTCCCCGGAAAAACCTAATGCGGGAAAACCAGTGCAGCAGATGAGGGTTTATATATTATTCTTCAGCAATGAAATTCTTTCCAAGGAAAGGACTGGCAGACTTCTTTAGAAAACACCTGAGATAAATTATCACGACCCTTCTAGAGAATTTCTAACACTCGGGAGACTCAAACTCCCCTCTACGTCCCTCTCTGCGCAGTGCCTGCATGAGACTGTGTAACTTTGCGTGGGCACTCTGCGCTGCCTTCTCTGGCCTTCTGTGTCCTCTTCTTCACCTCTATCACTGTTGACTCCCTCTGCTTCCACTGCCCTGCAACTCTCCCTCTGAAATCGAATTCTATTCCTTCATAATCGACTTCTTTCGGGTTACTGAGTGTTTTCCCGGCTTACTTTCCAAATGACCCTCAATCCTTCTTTTATAATCTTCTCATTGATGAATCAACGACCCAGATTAGAAGTCTAATCAATGGCTAAGATCAAAACTTGACTTGTTCTTCGTTCTCTAGAAGATTCACACTTTGTTCTATTAATACCCATTAATTATTTAATTTCCCTAAGTTTAGACTTGGGGTCTCCATTAAAATAATTAATTATTTTAATAAAACATGAACCGAGTGGAATTTCCACAAATGGTTTCTGAGTTCTTTGCAATACTGATATCCAAGCCTCCTTACAAATTTTGAGACTTGGAACACTTTTCGATGCTACAAAAATCAACAATAATGTCTGATAAAGAAATGACCATCGTTGTGCCCAATGCACTACCTGATGAATGGGGCAACTTTGTATCAAGTATCGATGCAAAGAAGGAAGTCACCCCACTCAATGAACTTTGGTCATTATGTAAGATTGAAGAAAGTAGGTTGAAATCAAAAAACGATGTGGGATCAAATGAAAAAGTTCACGCATTTGCTGTCATGGCTAGGAGAAAAGGAAAGTTTGGGAAGTTTGGTCCTCAGAAAAAGATCGATATGTCAAATATCCAATGCTATGGATGTCAGGAATATGGGCATTTCAAGAGAGATTGTCCTAAACTCAAGAAGAGAAACAAGAAAAGGAAAGATCCCTATATCACTGAAGAAGTAGAAGAACCTGACGAGACGAAATCCAGGAAGGAAGAAGGAATAGATCTTCACTATTAAGGTCTCTCACAGATACATAGCAAGGAGAAGTATGAGGTGAAAAGACCTCTACTATGGTTAAAGATTGTAGTTAGGATGAGAATCATTGTAAGTATGACAGGATGCATCATATTAGAAGCATACGATTGAAGCAAAAAAAGAGCTCATGACATCATTATAGAAGCTTGAAAGGATAGCGGAAGTAGAAGTCTACATGGTTGTAGCAGTCATCATGATATAAAGAAAGTAGTTCGTGGTATCCTCATTGAAAACAGGAAAAGGCAATTGAAATAGTAGTATATATGGTTGGAAGAAACTCATCTAGCATAATAAATGATAGAAAGGTCATCATACACCATAATTATCAAGGAGCATTTGCAGGATGAGGATGGTGACAAAGGAGTGCTGCATGTCAAGATGGTTGAAGTCCTTTCAAGCAAGGAAAGGAAGTTGCCAAAGGAAGTCTATATGACCAAAAGGAGAAAAGAGGTATGTATATATTTGATAGATTAAGTCATGTCATCATATAGTTGCAAATAGCATGGTTGAATGCTCTATCTCATGATCATGATCGAAGAAGAAGGATCTCTTCCTTTAGAAAGATGCATGAAGGCATATGCCTTGAACTAGTTCACATATTGATAAGATGAAATCAAAAAAATATAACCTCATATGGAATATGAGGTGGTTGACAAGATGAAGGTACTATGTATAGAAATTCCTGGGGAAGCAATATGTGAAGAAAGGAAGAAGAGTTCGTGAAAGATGCAACTATAGTCACATAACATAAGATAAGTGATCAACATCTGATAACTAGAAGAATTAGTTATGACATCTCAATAGAGAAGATATGAAGACCTTGATAAAGTCAGTAAAGGAAGGAGACCCTTGACATTGAAAGTCTTGGAGATGTGTTTATCAATGTGCAAGATGTTGATGTTGCAGAAGTAGATGTCATGATAAAAGGCCATCATAAAAGGTAACTTTGATTTGATGTTCATTTTGGTTTTTGAACAACATCTGGTTGGGTTGAAACAGGGCTACCGAAAGAGAGTAGTAGATGTCACCTACAACTAGTACTCATGAGAATGGATGGAAGATCCCAAAAGAAACATGACTTGGAAGAGGTAGCTATATGAAGAAAAGCCAGATGTGGATTGGAAGATCACTTTCCTATGAAAATATGGATGACATGACTATTGATTCAACACTATGATTCGTTGAAAGGAAAGTGATGAATGCTCAATGCCCTATGAAGAAGATCTAAAAAGATGAAGGCTCCTTAATGAAGAAGTTGAAGTTCATGACATCAAAAGGAGGAACCCTACTAACTGTTGTACCGTGATCTCCACCAAAGAGCAGATAGTTGTTGTTGGAATCAAGTCCCTAGTTGAGAGGGAGCTTGGGCAAGTCTTTGGTTAAGAAGGAGCTTGAGTATATTCCTTTATAAGAATGAGTATATCCTCCCTAATTGAAAGGGAGAGATAGACACATCATTCTTGTCTTCATCTTATGAAGAAATAATGGAGGATTGGGTAAGTATCTAAGGTTGATTCTGATACTCTTTGAGGATGTGGTAGGGCATCCAATAGGCAAGAGTAGTCGAAGAGAAAATTCTTTAAGGATGTGTTATTCCAAGACAAGAATTGTCTTAAAAGTACATACCCTTTGAACACCCAGGTGGGTATGTGCCTTGAGAGACAATGATGATGGTGTCTATTGTTAGTTTTTATAGCATCGGATGTGTTCTAGCCTCGAGATTTGGCAAACAAGTTAGAATACATGTATTCTCCAATACCCAGAAATCATTTCTAGAAATTCCACCTACAGACGACTTAACAAAAATAATTAATCACTTTTTAATATTTCCTAAGTCTAAACTTAGGAAATATGATTAATTAAAAGGTATTAATTAAGTCATGGTGAGGACTAAAGTAAGGTTGGAGGAATATCTTCCTGTTCCGGTGAATGCATTGCAGAGAGGCAATGAGTGCCACAAAGAGGCAGCGCAGTGCTTTAGAGGAGATTCTGTATTTTGCTGAGGGGAAGCGTTGATTCAGTGCCAGAAGTCAGAGAGAGAGTCTGGAGGTTAAGAGGATCCATTTTCGACATAGCAACTCATCAAATTGCGAGAGGAGTAGCACTTTCGAGTTTGTGGGACCATTAGGGGAATTTTGAGGTCCAAAATGGGCCTCCTAAGGAAATTATAAAATAATAATGGAAATAATAAAATAAGATTTGATGACATCATCAAATTTTAGAGGGAAAAAAGAAAAAACTACTTTTTCAACTCTTATTTTTAACTTATCTCCCAAAGTTTTTACTCAAATTTCGAGTGGGAGTGCTCGTTGGATGCAAAATTCAATTCCTCATCCAAGGAGTACCCATGTTGCATGCTTTCGATGGACCTTGCTATGCAAAAAATGAGAAATACATGAAAAAACATTTCTCATTTTTTGCATAGCAGGGTCCATCGAAAGCATGCAACATGGGTATTCCTTGGATAAGGAATTGAATTTTGCATACGAGCACTCCCACTCGAAATTTGAGTAAAAGCTTTGGGAGATAAGTTGAAAATACAAGTTGAAAAAGTGGTTTTATTATTTTATTATTTTTTAATATTTTTACCCTTCTACTTAAAAAATGGTGAATCATCCCCCATGGTTGACATCATCACCTTGAATCCTATTGGTTCTTATAAATTTCATTTTGGTTGTACATTTTTCTTAGGAGGCCCATTTTAGACCTCAAAATTCCCCTAATGCGCAGTATTACATAGGTTGACGCAGTCACTGCGCAGAGGGAGCAAGGAGTAGCTCAACTCGAGCTAAAGTCAGTGTCGGATCGCCTATGGGAGTGAGATTTTTCTCACTAGATTTACTGCCAGTCTTTTCTCTTCTGGATTGCTAGATTTAAGCATCCATAGTTTTGTACTCAGATTTACTACTGCATAATAATCAAACCCTCAGTTGTTGCACTAGTTTTCCCGAGTTGGGTTTTTCCGGGGACTTAGTCCAAAAAATAAATGTGTATTTGTGTGTGTGTGCATCTATTCTTCCAACGTTATTTTTCTTCCACAGTATTTGTTTTGTGAAGGCTACAGTGTATTAGTTTTGATATTTACCGTAGAACACAGTAAATAATTTGTTCAATTTATTTAACAAATAGAAGAAACTAAATCAGTTGTTGCAGTAGGATTCAGGGTATCTGAATTTTCACATGGTATCAAAGAGCAGATAGAAGCCGAAGAGGTCAGATGCGGAGAGGATAAGGAGCTTCGTAGCACTGCGTAAGCAGCTGCTTGAAACCCTAGAGGTTACGCAATCCATTTGGCCAGGAGGGCCAGTTTTTTAGGAAAGTTTATTTCTCTGAGAGAGTCGACAGAGAAATTAGATCTTCAAGATCAAATATTACCTGAGGCAAAGGGAGCAGCAGCATTTTCCTTGCAGAGCATATCTTCAGTTGTGACGCAGTTATTTTGCAGCAGTTTGCTAGAGCAAAATAGTGTCAGGTGGAAGGAAGAACACACAGTGAGGGAATTCCTTCCTCCGGGAACTTCTAGTTCAGAATTTCGATTTCTCACTGCAGAGCAACAATAGTTGTGAGCAGATTTTCCCACTCTAGCAAGGAGTGCGTAGCGCCTAGCAACAGCTGCGCAGAGGAAAAGTTCGACATTTTTGAAGAGATAGCATCAGCAGGATTGAGAGATCAGGATTGGTTGGATGGAGCCTCCAACTACGTGATCTAGAAGGCAAGGATTTCTTGTCTTCTAGATGAATACGATCTCAAGGCCTATATTGATTACGTGGTGGTTGTACCCACAAATCTAGATCAGCTGAAGGCTTACAAGAAGGAGATGGCGATGTTGAAGAGACTGATTCTCAATGGGGTTTGAGATCATGTAGTGTCTCACATCGCTGGCAAGGATACTGCCAAGCAGCAGTGGGATGCTCTCGCTATGCTATACTAGGGATCTTCTTAGTAGCGAAAGATGTATCTTGAGGAGAAGATGAGATGTACCTGTATGCAGAAGGGGAAGCACATAGACCCCTTCCTTACTAGGCTTCAGGATGTCCGAGACCAGCTGTCTTCTATACAGTAAACGCCCCAACCTACAGAATTGTTGTTGTTACCTCTGAACTGTGTTTCTGAAGACTCGCTGATGTTTGTCCAGAGTATCCTGGGCAAAGACAAGTTGCCAGAGTGGGACTAGATGTGGGTTGATCTGCAACAGGAGGAACTGAGTCGAGATTCGGTGAATAGCACCATCAGTGGCAGGAACAGTAGCAGTGGGACGAAGCAAGTGAACGAAGAGGAGAATGTGCCATCACATCAAAGGGGCAACAGGAGCAGAGCAGGAGGAAGAAGGACCTTTCCAAGGTCAAGTGCTTTAGATGTGGTGAACTTTGTCACTATAGCACTCAATGTCCTCTCAGAAAGAAGGACAAAGAGGAGAAGCAGGATTAGCAAGTTGCATTTGCGGAGATCGACAGGTTGTCCTCTAGACTAGAGGAAGAGTTTGCCATGATCACCGATATATCTCCAAGAGTGAGGTGCGATGATTTGGTTTTATAGCCACAGAGAGCTACACGATGGGTAGGATTCTTGAGTCGGTCCACCTCATGAATCAATACCATGCTATGGGATCCCATAGCACACAATAGCCGGATGGACCAGTGGCAATTGGTGCAGCCAAGTGCCAGAGTGATAGATGCAGTAGCTAGTAGCGGCCAGAGACTAGGCAGCGCAGTGCAGAGTTAGCAGCAGTGTAGTTGGCACATTTATAGAGTCAGTGGCAACGCAGAGGCTTCAGTGACAGTGCAGAGAGTAGCAGCAGTCAAGACTCAGGTGACAGATGCATCACACTGACCACAGTTGGATCAATGTTTTTGACAGTTCTCAGTTGCAGCAGCAGCGGATGAGAGGGAGTTGCAAATGTTGCAGTAGCAGCAGCGACAAAGTTGCATTGTAGATGCAGTGGTTGGCAGCAGTTCAGCAATAGTGCAGATACAGTAGTTGGTAGCAGTTCAGCAAAGTCAGCAGCAACACAAATGTAGTGCATATCAGAGTTGCGTAGTAGTTGGTGGGCAGCAGTAGCCAGACATCAACATCTCAGCAAGAGATGGTGCAGAGGCAGTGTATTGTAGCAGCAATTGCAGTTGCAGTACTATAACACTTTCCTAACTAAGAGGGAGTGTTAGTTTTTGTAGCACCAGATGTGTTCTAGCTTCGAGATTTGGCAGAGAGGTTAGAATACATGTCTTCTCCAATACACAAAAATCATTTCTGGAAATTCCACCTAGAGACAACTTAGAAAATATGATTAATTAAAAGATATTAATTAAGTCATGGTGAAAATCTTCTAGAAAAAGACTTGGATCGAGATCTAGTTAATCTTGATTCTTAGCCATCGATTATGTTTTAATCGTGACCGTTGATGTCTCAACGAGAGATTATAAGAAGAAACTCGATGGGGCTTGGAGAACACACTTGAGCAGTTCGATTTCACTGGCAAATCGATTTCCAAAGTAGCAGCACTGAGTTGCAGAAGAGGGTGTTGGAAAGTGTAACTAGGATAGGTCTTCATATTGACTATGTAATTATGTATTTATGTAATGAAGAAAACAAAGATAATAATATATATTTTTGGTATGCTTACTTCATGGGTTTCATGAGCAAGGTTTTATTATAGGTCAAAAGACTTCTTCTTTATGTCTTTTAGGATTTTTTTTCTGGTCATAAATTGTACTAATTAAAGAGTCATGTTTATGAAGAGTCGTGTCACACTTGTATGCCTCAAGACTGTGTCACATAAACCTTGAAGTCATGGAACAAATGTTCCTCAAGATCAGCGTTGTAACACTCTTCTAAATCATCCTTCAAGTCATCCTATTAACAGTGATCATGTCGGCCCAATGAACAGTCACGTTTATTGACTGTCAGGTCGTCTTATATAAGGGTTGACCGCTATATATACCCCTGTGAACTGCGCATAAAAAGACAGAACATAAATTCGGACTTTTGTGATTTTCGGTAAAATTGCTCTGTGATTTAGTGTGGATTTCAGGGCAGAAATAAGTGCGGATTTCAAGACTGGTCTAAGGCAGAAATGCGAGGAACATGGTGAGATCCTCTGCGGTTATACAGATCAGCAAAGTGTGAAGTAAAGGCAGAGCTCAAGGATGAAAGAATAACTGAAGTAAGTGCAGATAAGAACCACAGGAACTGCGAAGGATAATGTCTGAGAATACTGGTAAAGGATTACATGGTTAGTATATTATTGTGTGTGCTGCAATCAATATATATATATATATCCATTTTCGGATATCTCTATCTGGACTGTAATATAAAGCGAGGATAAGAAGACAAAATGCGAAGAATATGATATGATAGATACCACACAATGCAAGACATCCTACCTCGGATCTCTGTCCCATAGGGAAGGAAAGGAGTCAATTCACTGTCATGAATGTATCTCTATTTTGAAATATAAAGAAGAAATGTATCACAGATCGAAGAGGCAGCCATAGAGGCATAGTATAAGAGGGAGGCCTAGGACCGAGATTTCCTAGAGTCAAGAAGGAAGAAGAATCGTTCAGTTGATAATCTAAGTTATCTAGTTCTGGTGCAGAAAGGTGCAGAAAGGTGCTAACAAGAAGGATCATATTAAGAAGTAAGGGAAGAAGCAGTGACAAAGTCTTGAAGGCATACAAGGGTCAAGGGTCTCTGTCATGGTCATGGTACTTGTCATCTGAAATTCTATAAGAAGAATTTCTCGTGGGTTTTCCTCTCCAAGAGGGAGAGGTTTTGGCCCTGGCTCGAAGAGCCTAAATTTGTGTCTCCTGTGTTTTTGGTAATTGACATGTGAAAGACATAATAAGCTAAGAAGAGAAGACATAAGTAAAAGAAGTAAGCTCACAAGTAATTATCAAGAAGAGAATTTGAATTAAACACTGCCCTACCTAATTCTCAACAGAGAGAGCCAATGAGCTCAAAGAAGTGAGAGATGGGCACGGATAGTAAGGCCAGAGGAAAATTTTCTAGTTCCGGTGAATGCATTCCAAAGAGGCAGTGATTGCCACAGAAAGGTAGTGTAGAGCCACACAGAGGCAGCGCAGTGCTTGAGAGGAGATTTCGTATTTTGCTAGGGAGAAGAGTTGATTCTGTGCCAGAAGTTGAAGAGAGAATCTAGAAGCCAGGAAGAACCATTTCCCAGACAACAGCTAGTCAGATTGCGAGAGAAGAGCAGTTCCGAGTTTGTGGGATGCAGTACTGCGCATGCTGATGAGTGACTATGCAAAGGCAACAAGAAGCAACTCAACTTGAGCTAAGGTCAGTGTCGGATCGCCCTGTGGGAGTGAGATTTTTCTCACTAGATTTACTGCCAGTCTTTTCTCTATATGGATTGCTAGATTTAAGCATCCATAGTTTTGTACTCAGATTTACTACTGGATAATAATCAAACCCTCAGTTGTTGAAATAGTTTTCTCGAGTTCGGTTTTTCCGGGGACTTAGTCCAAAAAATAATTATGTATTTGTGTGTGTGTGTGTGCATCTATTCTTCCAGGGTTATTTTCCTTCCGCAGTATTTGTTTTGTGAAGGTTGCAATTTATTAGTTTCGATATTTATCGCAGAAAACAGTAAATAATTTGTTCAATTTTATTAACAAATAGAAGAAACGAAATCAGTTGTTGCAGTAGGATTCGGGGTATCCGAATTTTCACATCTATTAGTGATTGGTCTCGCCAGCATTATGCTCTGATCTTGCGATGAGATATACTTGTTAGTTGAGGCCTTACTATGTGACAATGTTCGTTGGTATGACGAGATGCATGTGTATAAGCTAAGAAAGTAGCTTATGAGATGGCTTACCAATTTGACTCTTCTTATGAGAATTTTTCAGTTTGAGAATGTCCAAGAACCTTATATGGATTATAAAAACCTCCTTAGTTAATAGGGAGTGTTGGAATATGTAACTAGGTTTTGGTCTTCATAATGACATATGTAATCATGATTTTATGTATTTTATGTGAAGAAGAAAAAGAAACTTATTATTGCCATTCTTGATGCATGGGTTTTATGCTCAAGGGTATTTGTTTAGGTCAAGCACTCATTGAGTGCTTCTAGGGCTTGTCATTGAGTCAACAAGTCAATTGAGTCATTATCATGTATGCAAGACCTATTGGGCATCATGAATCAAGTCAAAGATATTTATTTGAGTTAAAATAGAGTCAACGACCCCCTCCAAGACAAGTTGGCCTACAATTAAACAAGGCGCCCTACATAAAGGGGCAAGTCAGCCTTCAAGCAGTGAGATGAAGCCTATATATACAAAAAATTCGATCACTCATGAGAGTATCCATCCATCATCCTATAAGTGCGAGAAAGAAGGAGAAAAAAATTCTATTGGGCCAGCAACTTCACAAGAAGAAAACCGAGTTAATCAAGAATTGTCTTGGGGCTACTTTCCCCCACCCGTGCGAAAGAATCTAGGCCAACTTTCTGTTGCAGCAAGATCAAGAATTACAGTAACTTCAAGAGGGTAAAACAAGGTGTCAAAATATTAGTTTGCAAAGTCGATTTATCAAGGAAGAAAGATTAACCCAAGCAAGGAAGAGAAGTCTCACAAATATGCCCTAAATTGTCCACACGTGTGAAACCGTTGAAATTATAGGTAGGCCAAGAATTGCAAAACCTGTAACAAAGGCCGAGATTTTGAAGAGGAACCAAAATTTGAAGAAGGAAAGTTTGAATGGCATTGACTTTGAGAAGGAAATCTCATCAGAAGGAGGTTTGAATTGGTCTTGGAGGGGTCTTGGTCAAGGGTTATAGGTCTTGGAATTCGTCATTTGAAGTTCTATAAGAAGATAAGAGTTCTTGTGGGTCTTCCTCTCAAGAGGAGAAGTTTTGGCCTTGGTTTATAGCCTATATCTTGTTTCCTCTTGTCTCATTGTACTTTCATAGTTTGGTAGTTGTTTGATGATAAAAACATAATGATAATCAAGTGCAAAAAGAAGCTAATCAAGTTAAGTTAAAAATACATCACAAGCAGTTATTAAAGCAAGTGAAATCATCTAATTTAGCTTCCCCTAGATTTCACAACACAAAAGACCAAATACAACCACTAATTCCAAAATACATTCCACCACACATTAGAAAGGAGAGAATTGTTTGTTTTTGTAGCATTGGATGTGTTCTAGCCACGAAATTTTATGGAGAGGCACGAATACATGAGATCTCCAAAACCCAGACATCGTTTCTGGAAATTCCGCCTAGAAGTGTCTCAATTGGATTATTAAATAATTTTAAATTTTTTCTAAGCCTTATCTTAGGTAATATTGTTAATTAATCAGTATTAAATGAGATAAGGTGAGAATCATCTAGAAACTCACACGGATCGACAGGGAATTAGTATGGGCCATCGATTATGTTTTAATCTCAGTCGTTGGTGCTCCGACAGAAGATTATAAGATTAAGTTGATGGGAAGATGGAGAAAATCCCAGTGCAGTTACTCAGTTGCCCAGGTAGTTCGATTTTTCTCAGTGGCAGTGATTCAAAAGAGAAGATAGAGCCAAAGGGTGAGTCGCAGGTGGTAGAGGAGGGCAGTGGTATTCAAGGAGGAAGGTTTCCAGCTCCTGAAAGAGGAAGTGAGAGGAAGGTTGAATTCCACAAAAGCTCTGCGAAGGCACTGCGCAGAGAGTGATGCAGAAACTCCAAAGTGAGGATAGGGAGTCCATCTCAGGGGCGGAAATTAGCAGTGGAGTGTGAGAAAATTCTCACAAAAAAATTTGCCAGTATTTTCCTCTGATTAGATTGCCAATAGAGCATCTAAATTATTGTACTAATAATTGTTGCTAAAGCATAGTAATAAAACCCTCATCTACTGCACTGACTTTCCCAAGTTGGGTTTTTCAAGGGACATTTGTCCAAAAATAATTGTGTTAGAATTATTTTGTGTGCGCTAGAATTTCTTAGTTTCCAGTATTTTATTTTCCGCATTATTTTTATGGTGAAAATTGCAGTTGTGATTTGTTAATTTTGGGCAACTAGGTCCAAACTCCATGTTGCGCTGCTAATATGACGATGGGCATATTTTTGTTGGATTCCTCTTTCGAAGAGGTGCAAGATTGATCTAAAGATCATCTTGATCAGATGAGAAGAACATTGATTTTGAATTTATTTTCCACATGTGCAAGGTCGGCCAAATTTATCCCACATGCCTAAGAGATGTGTCACACACCCTCATTGATGAATTATAATTGGAGAGACTTGGAGGTCACTTTCTCATCATCTCATCACACATTCTCTCATTATGATCTGATTAGTTCGATAGCCTTTGGAGGCCTACTTCCCTCACACGTGTGGAGCGAAGCTGTTGTTTTCTACACTGATCTGTTTAGGGCTTTTCTGCTATAGCGTTGACTGTGGTCAACCCTTAGTCGTTTGACCTCAATCTTTTGCAGAAATTCCGATTTTAGGAGGTCATACAACTGGGCACTAAAATCGAGGAATTCCAAGTTGTTTGACCGAAGCCCTAGTTTGTTGCATTGGCATTTCTGAAGCTGCCTGCATTGACTTTTCTGCACTATTCCTGGTTTGACTTGCATTGACTCGTGATGAGCTGTCTTTGAGGGTTGTGGGTGTGACACATGAAAGTGTTGGCTGACCGAGAAAGACTTTGCTAGTTGAAGCATCCTGCTGGCCGTTGTAATGCCACAATATCCCATATCTTTGCTAGACAAAAGGAATTGTAAATCTGACCTATATTTGGCTTGTATTCTATTGATCTATTATTGTGTTTTATCAACGTTTTACTTTCAAGTTTATGTGATTGCTATTTTGTATTGGGCCTAAGAAAGATTGAAGTAAAAGTGCATCAAGCATAGAACACCATGGTTATCTAAATTTAACATGGTTTCGGAGCTGAGGTGAAGACAAAGTCCCAGAGTCCAAGCTGGTGTTAGAAGCTACCTCTGAAGGAAGAAATCCTATCAAGGACAAATGGCCTCAACCTACAAGGGTTTCAAGGCTGATGATAAATTGACTGATAAGTCTGATTATCATGCATGGAAGATGTCCTTGGATTTGGCGCTAGGAGATCAAGAGGTCATGGACTATGTACAGGGGAATATTCAAGAGCGTCCATCAAATGAAATTGCTACCATGAAGACGAAGTATAGAAAAGGGGAACTCAAAGCAAAGATGATTATCCTGGATTCTATTCATAAGCGCTTGGTTGCTTACATTTATGCACTTAAGACATCTAAGGAGATGTATGATAAGCTGGTGAGCACGTTCGGGGCTAGCAATGCTAATCAAATCCTCTTCTTCAAGAATCAATTGAAGAATATCAAGAAGGGTAAGGATGAATCTATTCAATCCTATTTTATGAAGCTCACTGAAATCAGGAATAACCTCCTAGCTATTGGGGAAGCAATATCTAATCGAAAGATGTTTCTTATTGCACTTGGAGGTCTCCCCCGTGATTGGCATGTATTCAATACCACTTTATCAATAATAATGTGATTCCTGATTTTGACGAAATATTGACAAGATGCACTCAAGAGGAAACAAGAGTGATGGAGTATGCCTCTAATGGCAATAGAAGTGACCCTACTGTCTTCGTTGCTCATGCAAAGAAGAACCATTGTGGCCCGAGAAATCAAAACCATGGTAGAGCGGAGCCCAAAGGAAGAAAGGCAAGATGTTACACTTGTAACAAGATTGGTCACTATGCAAGAGAGTGCCCTAATAGAAGGGACTCTCCCAGAGATGATGACAACAAAAACTCGAGAAGAAATGGCAGGAACAACAGGTTCCAAGGAAAAAGAAAGGCTCCCTCTGATTGTAATGGAAATGGGAAACCTTTCAAGAGGTCAAGAAATTCCAGGTACGATGAGTCTAATGTTGTTGATAATAAGAGAAATGATTTTATTCTTGTATTTGCCCTCTCTACTGCATCTCCACTCGACACCCTGGATGTCTGGTTAATTGATAGTGGTGCTTCAAGGCACCTCTCTGGTTATAAAGAAGCCCTTTCTGATTTGGTTGAGAAGGATACTAATCTGGAAATTATCCTTGGAGATAATGCCACCTATCCCATGGAAGTGACAGACACTGTGACCCACCTTTTATCTCAAGGTCAAGTCATCTGATTACAAGATCTGTTGTATGTACCTAATTTGAAGAAGAACCTTGTGTCCATTTCGGCAATGGAAGACATAAGGTTCAAGGTGGCATTCGTTGATGGAAAGGTATTTATTTGGAAGAAGAACTTCAAGGAAGTTCTTTCTATTGGTTTTAGAGAAGATACACTCTACCAGGTTGGAGGAAGTCCATTGTGGGCTATGACATGTGATACAACTCTTCAAACAAAGTTATGGCACTGGAGGTTTGCACACCTTCATTACAAATCCCTTCCCGAAGCAAGGAAGGTGGTGATAGGGATGCCCGAATTGAGAGATGATCATAAATGTATATGTCAAGGTTGTGTCGAAGGGAAGCATACAAGAGGACCATTCCCCTTAAGTGTCACAAAGACAACTAATATCTTGCAGTTGATACATTTTGACTTATCTGGTATGCTTCATGTGACATCCTTGGGAGGATGTTCCTATTACATGACTTTTACAGATGACTTCTCCTGCAACAACTGGATATATTTTTTGAAGAAGAAGGACGAAGTATTCAAATGGTTTCGTACCTTCAAAGCCTTGGTGGAAAATCAAACCGAGAATAAAATCAAAGTTTTGAAGACTGACAATGGGACCGAGTATGAGTCAAATGAGTTTAATGACATTTGTAGAGAAGTTGGCATTAAGAGGGAGACCACAACTGCGTACACTCCTGAAAAAAATGGTGTTGCTGAAAGAAAGAACAGGAACATTGTGGAAGTTGTCCTCACCATGCTATGTGACCAAGGTCTTCCAAAGTTTCTATGGGGAGAAGTTGCGAACATTGTTGTGTATGTTCAAAACAGATGCCTGCATTCCACTTTGGACTCCAAAACTCCCGAAGAAGTCTTCTCTGGTAAGAAACCTGATGTTTCTCATTTTAGAGGTTTTGGTTGTCCAGTTTACTTTCATGTGGCGAAAGAAAAGAGAAGCAAGCTGGATGCTTCTAGAAAGAAGGGAATATTTGTGGGCTACAGTGAAACTTCGAAGGCATATAGAATCTATGTGCCTAGTCAAAGAGAAGTGGAGATATGCCACGATGTCACCTTCGATGAAGATGTTGCCCTCAAGAAAGTAAGAAATCTTCCTAGCTCCAAGGAAGACAAAGAAGAAGCAGGGAAGTTGGAAGAGTTGAAGGTTGACCTGATGCCCGATGTTGAAGGACCTATGGATCACATTGATCCACCTCCTTCAAATAAGAGAAGACCCTCATCGCTTAGGGATACTCTCAAATATGCTGAGAGACATATTGCCCCAGGGGGGACATTCCGTGACAGCAAGAAGTCGAAGAGATACCAAGGGTATCTAGCAGCCATGAGTATGATAGTACAATTTAAGCCTGGAAAATTTGAAGAAGTTGTAAAGCATCAGGTTTGGAAGGATGCTATGCATGAAGAATATGAGTCCATTATGAAGAATGATGTCTGGGAAGTGGTCCCAAGACCAGAGGACAAATCTGTTGTCACCTCGAAATGGCTCTATAAAATCAAGCATGGATCTAATGGGAGTGCTGAAAAGAACAAGGAAAGATTCGTTGCCTAAGCCTTCTCTCAAAAAGATGGCATAGATTATGATGATATATTTGCACCTATGGCCCGCTATACCATCATCTGATCTATTATTGCCCTTACTGCTACGCAAGGATGGACTCTACATCAGATGGATGTGAAGACCGCTTTTCCGCATGGATCTATAAAGGAAGAGGTATATGTCGAGCAACCTCTGGGGTTCGAAGTCCGAGATAGAGACACCCATGTATGTAGGTTGAAGAACACCCTCTATGGGTTGAAGCAAGCCCCCAAGGCTTGGTTTGAGAGGATAGATAGCTACTTGATGAAGCTAGGCTTCACTCAAAGTAATGCTGATCTGAACCTTTATTTTAAGGTTGATAGAGAAAGGCCTCTCATTTTGGTTCTCTATGTGGACGATCTCTTCCTCACAGGTGTTGACCCTCTCATTCATCAGTGTATGAGGAAGCCAACTTCCGAGTTTGAGATGAAAGATCTAGGACTGATGCACTACTTCCTAGGCTTGGAGGTCTGGCAGAGGTCAAGCGAGATTTTCCTTTCTCAAGGAAAATATGTCATGAAGCTATTGGAGAGATTTGGTATTGTGGACTGTAAGTCTGTGTCGACACCGATGGAACTTAACTTTAAGAAGTTGAGTGGAAACACTGCTGGCCTCCTGCTAGGCTCTAGCAAATCCTAGTGAGCATCAACAACTCGTAGGGGCCCTGATGTTCTTAGTGAACTCCCATCCGGACGTATGTTTGCAATGAACACTTTCAGTCAACATATGGTTGAACCTCATCACATTCACTGGATTGGTGCCAAGAATCTGTTGAGATATCTGCGGGGCACAATCCACCATGGGCTGAGATACACTATCGGGAGTTTGAGACTCCATGGATGCACTGATGCTGATTGGGCTGGCAGTGTGGTGGATCGCAAGGGCACATCTGGATGTTGCTTCACCTTGGGTTCTGCTTTGATATCTTGGATGAGCTGGAAGCAAAAGTCGGTGGCTTTGAGCACCGCTAAGGCCGAATACATTGCAACGAGTATGGCTTGTTGTGAATTTGTTTGGTTGCAAAAGCTCTTCAGTGAGTTTTTCGGGCATGTGCTAGATACCACCGTTATCCTTTGTGATAACCAGAGTGGGACTCGTCTTTCTGATAATCCTATGTTGCACGATCGATCCAAGCATATTGATATCAGGTACCACTTTATCCGGGATATGGTACAGCGAGGCGTCGTAAGGCTCAATCATATAGGAACTGATGAGCAGGCCGCAGATATTCTCATGAAGCCCCTGGGGAAGGTCATGTTCCTAACCTTCCGTGAGAAGCTTGGAATCGTGGAAAGACCCTATTCTGAGAGTCCTGCTTGAGTTGGACTATGAGCTCTGGGAGCTCCAAGGGGCTTGGGGATAACTTCTTGGAGCTATAAGCACTCATGGGGCTAGGCTTGTCGAACCTTGTGGTGCTTCTGCCCCGCCGTTATGATATTGAGTTGGTTCACCTCTCTCTGATCTGTGCCTCGCACGCATCCTACCCATGGTGTTTCTAACTCATGGGAAGTACCTCTCATTTAGCCAATGAGGTGGGAAATGTAGATAGAGACAAGAGCCAGTAAAGCAAGTTATGGCGGGATGACACACGATGTTTGGTTTGCGACATGATGGATGGCACTTGTGGATAGACGGAGTTCTCCCTAGCTGAGAGGGAGTGTTAATTTTGGGCAACTAGGGCCAAACTCCATGTTGCCCTGCTCATATGACGATGATCATATTTTTGTTGGATTCCTCTTTCGGAGAGGTGCAAGATTGATCTAAATATCATCTTGATCGGATGAGCAAAACGTTGATTTTGAATTTAATTTCCACATGTGCAAGGTTGGCCAGATTTATCCCACATATGTAAGAGATATGTCACACACCCTCACTAATGAATATAGATTGGACAGACTTGGAGGTCATTTTCTCATCATCTCATCACACATTCTCTCATTGTGATCTGATTGGTTCGATAACCTTTGGAGGCATTTTTCCCTCACACGTGTGGAGCGAAGTTGCTGTTTTCTGCGATGATCTGTTTTGGGCTTTTCTGCAGCAGCGTTGACCATGGTCAACCCTTGGTTGTTTGACCTCAAACTTCTATAGAAATTTCGATTTGAGGCGGTCGTACAACTGGGCAATAAAATCAAGGAATTCCGGGTTGTTTGACTAAAGACCTAGCTTGTTGCGTTGACTTTTCTAAAGCTGTCTGCGTTGACTTTTCTGTGTTGTCCCTGGTTTGACTTATGATGAGCTGTCTTTAAGGGCTGTGGGTGTGACACATGAAAGTGTTGGTTGAGCGAGAAAGACTTTGTTGGTTGAAGCATCCTGCTGACCACTGTAATGCCACAATATCCCATATCTTTGCTAGACAAAAGGAATTGTAAATCTGATCTATATTTGGCTTGTCTTTTATTGATCTATTATTGTGTTCTACCAGAATTTTACTTTCAAGTTTATGTGATTGATATTTGTATTGGGCCTAAGAAAGATTGAAGTAAAAGTGCATCAAGCATTGAACACCATGGTTATCTAAACTTAACATGATTTTATTCATTGTTTGTTGTAGCAAATAAACTGCATAATTAAATTTACAGTTAGCAGAATAATTTTCAATTGTTGCAATAGATGAAATTTTCACATGGTATCAAAGCTTAAATGATTATCCAGGAAGCATACATGAAGAAGGAAGAATTTTGCTGATCGGTACGACCAGCAAGTCGAAATTCTTGAGAAAGTGCAGTTCATTGACAGGCAGACAGAGTTGTTGAGGGCAGCAGTTCGATTTTCCAGTTGTTGGTTAGCAAAAAAGCTGAAATTGTCTGGATTAGTAATTCCAACAGTCAGAGGGAGCAACTGCAGCTTAGTGTTTTGCTAAACAGACTCCTTCGTTCGACGCAAAGAATCTTTAGCAGAATCAGCATCGAGAGGAAAGAGGAATAGCACACTAAATTATTCAGCATGACCATGGACAAAATTAACATTCAGGAAGCTTCATATTTGTCTTCCAGGTTGGAGAACGAATTTGTTTGTTTGTCAGGATCAGCTTCACAGGGTGTCTAGTATAGAGACAGTGGAGCATCAACTCATATGATAGGGGTTAGAGGATATTTCTCTAACTACAAGGAGAAGCAAATGGACTTCCAGATTACTATCGGAAACAGAACGAAATGTACTCCAGAACGGAGAGGTACCATAGATTTTCAAAGGGAGTCAAGAGCCAGCACCGGTGCTACAAATGTATTGCATGTGCCAGGATTGGGTATGAACCTGATTTCAGTATCCCAGTTGCAGGATAAGGGGTATGATGTCCACTTCATAGGGAAGAAAGTGTATGTCAAACACTCAATCTGGAAGAAGGTAAGACAAATTGGAGATTGAAGCAATAGATGTACAGGTTGCAGCTAGACTCTCCAACGACACTAATAGGCAGTGACAGTAGCAGTGGAAAGGAGTTGAATGAGTTATGGCATAAGAGAATGAGACATCTACACCATGGAGCACTCAAGATGCTCAAAGAAACTGTAATAGGGGTTCCAAAACTTGGTATGGAACACGATGATGTCTGCAAAGGATACATACTTGGGAAGTATGCTAAGGCAGCATTCCCAAGAAGTGGCTACAGAGCAGATGGCATGTTAGGACTTATACATTCAGATATTTGTGGCCCAATGTCCACTAAAGCTCTTAGTGGTGCCGAATACCTCGTCACCTTTATTGACCATCATTCTAGGAAAAACTGAATCTACTTCTTGAAGACCAATGATGAGGTCTTTGATCATTTTAGAGAGTTTAAAGCTCTCGTGGAGAATGCGACAAGGAAGAAGATCAAGGTGCTTCGCTCAAATGATGGTCGAGAATATATTGATAAAAACTTCACAGATTTTTGCACGAAGGAAGCCATCAAAAGAGAATGGACAACTCCATATAATCCTCACCAGAATGGGGTAGCGGAGCGGAAAAACAGAACCATAGTTGGGGTTGCAAACGCTATGTTATATGACCAGGATTTGCTCAAATTGTTATGGGCAGAGGCATGTAACACGGCGATGTATACTCAAAATAGGACTCCTCATAGAGCATTCGGGAAGAAAACACCCAAAGGACTCGGGAGTCTTCCCATGGAAGAAGCCAGAAGTTAGCCACTTAAGGATTTTTGGTAGTGTGGCTTATTGGATCAGACTATAGAGAAGGGGTTTCTCGTTGGGTATAGCAAGAACTCAAAGGCATACAGGATCTACATTCCTAGAAGTAGGAAGATTGTAGTGAGACGAGACATGAAGTTCATGGAGGACCGATCTTTTAGGAGATCTCGTGAGATGCCTGTAGGTGATCGGGATCAGTCAACAGAAGCTCCTTTGGTCCAGCAGCAGGGGCAGCCAGTGGGACCGGCAGTAGGACAGTCACAGGGATCGAGTACAGTGACTAGTACCATTATTTCCTCAGGGTAGGAGATCTGGGGAGTTCTCAGTAGACAGAGAAGAATGGACAACATGAGGAGGAGTTGGTTGAACCTCCCACCACTAGTGGTCGAGCCAGCAAAGAAGTTTGTCAGGCATTGAGAGATGCAGAGGAGTTTATTGGAACTCCTAGGACAAAAAAAAGACAATGCAGACAGATTGACAGGTACCAAGCGTTGCTAGCTCAGGTTGCAGAACCTTCCAACTTTCCGGAAGCCGCTCAACATCAGGTGAGGGTAGATGCCATGGTAGAAGAGTATAGCTCTATCTGACGAACGTTGTTTGGGAGGTAGTGCCAAGGCCGGAAGACAGATCAGTTTTAGGTTCTAGATGGATATACAAGATCAAGTACTTGGCAGAGAGCAGTGTGGAGAAGTACAATGTAATATTCCGAATAGGAAATAAACAACAATATAAAGCAACATAAACAAAAACTACAGCTAATAGAGAGACATCATGAAAAACACTACAAACATGGAGAAAAGTTGAGCCATTTTATTATAAATCTGAAAGATGGAATGAGTACAAGAGGTGATCAGAATGATGGCACCTTGGCTTGCTCAAGGCAAGCTGAAATCACTCTCAAAACCCTGTTGGGAATGGTTTCTTTCTCTCTGGAATGCGTAACTCCTTGAGTTGCTATTGTTGCTGGAAAATGTTGCCTCTAAATTGAATGGAGCTGCTCTTTGGGTTTGCTCCCCTGCACAAAAAATTTTGAGACTTCAGGTATGAACTCTCCTCCAAAAACCTGGAAAAACCCAGTAAGGAATTCCGGAAAGGCTGACCCCGGAATTTGACCCCCTTGGGAAAATCACGCACTCCTGGTGAGTACATTGGCCCTTGAACTGTATGACTGGAAATGTTGGTCTCCTACTGCTCCAAAAGATGACTTGTGAAGGGTTGATCCCTTCACACTTCTTCTGCACTGAAATCCTTGAACTCCCTTCGCTCCCAGTGCTGCCCTCCTCCAAGACTGTGTAATCTTTGAGTGTGACTACACTGCCTTAGTGACTGCGTGACTCTTGGCTGAAAGGCTCTACGTTCTCTACTCTAAAAATCAATGGTGAAGCTCCTCACCTGAGCGGGCACTCGAAGGCCCCCGAGCCTGAGGTTGGGATCCCTGCTCGGAGACACTCGTGTGCTGAACAGCACTTGCAGACTTAGCTAAACAACGTAAGTGTGCTCAATATCTGTTAGACAGAAATTCTAAAGATGCATAATAGAATGAGTAGCTAGCCTCTCCTTCATTTTATGCTTGAGACCCTAGCTCTCCCTTGGGCCCCACTATGCTGCGTTGTCTACTCATGCCACGCTACCCTGCCTACACTGCGTTGACCTGACCCACGCTGCCACTGCGCTGCCTGGCCCATGTTGCCTCTGCGTTGTCCCTCTCCCTGCGTTGTCACTTGGCTCCCTTGGGCCCCACACTGATCCATTCATTATAGCGATCTTTGTTGTACTTAGTCTCCTCCCATCGGTGAAAGTCCATAAAGAGTCTGGAGCCTTAGCTGAGGTGACAGTGGGCTATCGCTCCATTGTTGCCCTTGACCTAGTAGTTGCCCTATAGGACCCCCCTCCTAGGACCCCTGCTAGTTTGAGCGGTAACATTTTGGCGTTGTTGACGGGGATACGAGACGTATCTTTTTTCCCCATACAATAATATTGTCATATCTTTTTTAGCGACTCCATTGGAAGAATGAAGCCATAGTTCTTCATTGAACCTTAAGGTCAATGCTTGTAGGGTGAAACAAGCATCTCTCTAGGAATCTCTAAATTCACCCTGGTGACTCCATATCGAAGATCTTACAAAAATTTGCATGTCAATAAATGGCTCATTGGAGAGTCCAATTTTACATGTTTCAAGACAATGACCTTCAATCCAATGATCGTGATGTCATTAGAAGCCAAGAGGAGCCTGATACCCCTCTTAATGAATCTCTTAAGGGCCACGAAATTGAGAAGCCTTCTCCATACCGTGAAAGCTGATTGTGGTTCTTCCCAAGATATGTAGATCATAGTCCACCTTATTCCTCCTTTGATAATCAGGAAAATATAAATGTGGATGTGGATAAGCAATCTATCTCGTTAATCCATGAGGAGATATGCTTGAGGTTGTTATTCATGGAGAGTTTATGAGCTTGGTGATTGAGTTCTCCATATTTTCATTACAAGAAAGATTGTGTAAGTTGGATTCCTCTTTTCCCTCCTCGTATATGACCATTGATGCATGGTCCTCAAATGCTCCCAGCTCCCACCCTTACCATTCATTAAGAAAATCTTACAATGGGAAAAGTTATATTTGGTTCCCTTGCCTCATGATGGTTCAAAAGGGAAAATGTTTTCATATTGGTTTAATAATATGTTGGTTACATTGGATATATGATTACACTTAGCATTTGCGTAATGTAACATGCATGTTAGGGTAGGATTCATTACATGTTGATTTTCTCATTATAACTAACATCATATGATACTTTTCATGATAGAATAGTTGCATTTAGATTAAATTTGCATCTTATTTTCTTGTTGATTTTTACGGCCTAATATTAAGAATGGGTCATCATAGGACACCACGAAAAAATGTTGCCCCGTGTGCTTGGTCTTTGATATGTGCTGGTAACAGGCTACAATACCAAAATATTGTTCGTGTTCTCATGACCTCTCGTTGGAGAAGCTTCGTACACTTTCCCGAGAGCTCATGCCCTAGTTGGAGTCAGATGTCACCCACCACCTATGGGTAGTATATATAGGAGAAAAAATTTCTCATAGACGATCCTCAGCCGGTAGCCAGCAACACCTTGGAGTCGCCAAATAACTCAATGTGCCTTGTCTCCGCCACCTAAGCCAGCCATGTGGTCCCTCGACCACTTGACATGAATGTATGTTTGAAGGTGGGCTTCCCGACCCCAAAAGTATGGCTTTTCATTGGTATAGTTGAGTAATTTCTTTACTTGTCATGGGCACTTTTGGGCATGGATTGGTGGGGCAATTCGACAGAAAGAGTGGGCTAGGCTTGTATTATTGTCTCCACTGCCCGATTTCGTGGTTACACTTGTATCCTAGTCCCGTGGGATGTCCTTTACTGACCATTTGGATTTTGGGTTGGCATTACTTGGGAAACCCCTATTTTGGTTGTGTGGTCCCGCTTCCCGATACCACCTACACCACTCCCCTTCCACTCATTTTAGACCCATTCATATATTTTCCCATTTGGTTCCACATAGGGTTAGCCTCCCCCTCCCCTTGTCCACACCTTTGGTCGGGCCTAGAATGATGCCCCGGAGATTGATGCAGCTAAAAAAGAGAAAAAGCATAATTTGCCCACTCTCAACAAGAAATGTACCACAAAATACAAAAGATTGTCGAGACATACAAATTTAGCACGTGAGCAAAATCCAATCATGAGCTCTACCCCTTATCCATGGCCATCACGCTAGTTCCTTTGGGATCTAGTGAGCCCCCTCTATCATTAAGGAACCCATGATTGTCCCAACCCCTGGTGGGTGATGAACTACCCCACCTCAAGGGGCATTCACTGCTACATATTACACATCATACTCTCATCCCCCAGAGCCCCAAGCATTTATGAAGAAAAATCAATAAGAGGAAAAAGGCATACGAAGAAGGGTGGAAAAACAAAGGTCGGGGTAGCTCATGTACCATGATATGCTCCCTCCTACACTTATATACCCAAGTGTGGGCTTCCCTTATTATAGCTACCCTTGCACCTGGACATGTGGTCTGGATGTTTTCCCTGACCCCCACTCCATTCCATCATTATATCATTTGCCACCTACCACTTGAAGGATGAACCATGGACATGTCACCTCCTTTAGAGGTTGAAACCACCTAATAGGGTCTATTAACTCTTTCCTTGCCGCCTACACCTACCTACAAGTCAATGGAAAAAGCCTTCAACCCCACAAGGTGTGGTTGGTGGCAAGGATCTCAAAGAAGGGATTGTCACACTGACCCCGACTCTCTCTGTTTTAGCTCTCTCCTAGATCAGCTAACGAGGGTGGTCCCTAAAGTGAAGAAACTAAGTTAAAAGGATATTACGTTCTAAGAGACTTTGTTAGAGTGAAACATTGATTACCTTTATAGAGTTTTATGAGAGTTTATGAACAACTTTCAAATAATAATGATAAACTATTCAACCAGTGCCTTTAAAAATAACTTGCTCAACAATAAAAATAACACGAAAAAAATGAGAACACATTAATCCTGAAATGGAAACCAAATGTAATATTCCTTTTTTTTTGGTGTTCCTTATGATAGGGTTAGGATGGACTTCCAGAGTTGGGAGCAGACATGTCACAGGTACAGGTTGGTCTCATCAGCAAGCCTAGGGGCTTTTTAGAGGAGCTTTGAGGAGTTTCTATGAGGACTCGTGGCATTCACTTGGTATATTCTATCATAACCACAGTTTGTCTTTCGTCCCGGTGCATTCTGACAACTTTCAGAAAATTGAGTTATTTTTGGGCTTAACTCAATTAATTATGCTCAAGGTGGCATTCCGGGAGGAATACGTGATAGAACACTTTAGTGTAATAGCTCGTTGGAACCGGAACGAGAATACTTATATGATGGGATGGTTGGACATGAGTTTCAGTGATCAGAGGAGACATGGCAACCGATTTACTCTTTCCTGTATTAAAAAGAATATTTTAATAAGAGGGTAAAGTGCTCCATGATTAAAATAATAATAAAATAGAAGGCTCTAGAGGGGTTCTTGAGATCTATAAAAGAAGAGGAGGCAGCCATTAGGGAATATCTTGGATTTGGTATTATTCCTTGTATGTGAGGTTGAGAACCCGGTTCTCTACTCCATTGGTAACCCCAGGACGGAAGCCCTCGGGTGACTGAGTGAGATTGGGCAAGTTCCCAACTCCCCTTGAATTCACAAGTGAGCTTAGCAACGCCACTTAAGTTCAGTTCGAAGGCCGGTGCATTGCAGCAGAGTATATTGGAGTAGTAGCATCATCCAGGAGAGTGTGGCCCCTTCAGGACTACGCAGAGGCAGCCAAGGCTGCGCAGTGATTGCGCAGTTCAGTTGGTGTGGGTGCCAAGAGTGAGGAGTGCAGAGGAGATTCAGCAAGAGATTCGGAGGGGAGACTACCGACCTCCTACCAAGGTTTTTAGCAACATTCTGGAGGCACTCTCTAACACATTGCACCAGCAGTTCTATTTCCCCACTAAAGCAACGTTCCAAGCCCAAGAGGGTCAATTTCTGGGGTCGACCGTTCAGCAAACCCTTCGCGGGTTTTTGTGGGTCTTTTGAGGAGAGTCCGGTGTCCAATTTCCGAAATTTTCTGAGCACAAGAAGCAGCCCAACCAGCAGTCCGAGTTCAGCTAGCAGCAGTATTTTCTGGACTAGGCAGCGCAAGGATTGCGCCACACAGTGTCATTTCAGTAGCAGTTTCCTTGGATTGAGTTTGTCTTTCATCCTGACTTGAGCAGGCCCAGGCGCAATCCTTTCAGAACCTCACTTGTACTCCTTTCTAGCAAATAATAAAATGGCTCAGCATTGTTTATTGGCTTCCAGTTTGTGTGTTTGATGGTGTTTTTCTGTTTGTCGTAGTTTCTTATCTATTTTTCCTTTTATCATTGTTTAATCCCAATTTGGGATATTATAGTGGTATCAAAGCCTTGATTTTGGCTCAGCCTGTAGGTTATTTCTCTGTTCAGTTGCACTTAGTATTGGAGGGTTTTGCCAGAAAAGATTGAAAACCTAGTTTCCGTAGCAGAACGATAATCCATTAAAAGAACTCAACAATTACAACAAATTCTCTGACATCATGAAGATTCCATAAATTAGCCAAAGTGAACCACGCATATTAAAATCGAAAAGTGCATGTGAATTTTAATCAAAGAGGTTGGAGCAGTGGCTTAATATTTCCAAGTGGAGTCGAGATTGTAATTCAAAAGTTTTGTTGATTCAGTCAAAGTCATTGAGGGCGTGAGCAACCTAGGGACACGTTTTAGTCACATTCTTTGTCAATCATGACCGAGAGCGGAAATTTGTGAAGCCGTGTGAACCAAGGGTCGAGCACATTGTGTTAATTTTGGACAACTAGGTCCAAACTCCATGTTGTGATGCTTAGATGAAGATGCCAATATTTTTATTGGATTCCTCTTTCGAAGAGGTGCAAAATCGATCTAAAGATCATCTTGATCTGATGAGCAGAACATTTATTTTGAATCTATTCAAAATATGTGCAGGTCGGCCTAAAATGAAATGTAGGCTTGAAGCCCTAGCAGTTGTGTCACACACCCTCACTGATGGATATAAATAGCTCAACGTTGGAGGTCATTTTCACTCATCCATCACATCACATTCATTCTCCTCATCTGATTGGTTCGATCATCTATTGGAGTCTCTTCTTCACTCACATGTGGGAAAAAGCAACAGCTAGGATTTCGGACTATATAGGGTTTCCATGCAGAAATTGACCAGCGTTGACTTTGGTCAATGCTTGGTCAAATTGACCTGAAACTCTCCCAAAACTGTGATCTCATCAATCTGCACTTTTTGGCACAAAAATCGAGGCTATATGTTGACTTTGACTTGGCTGCGTTGACTTTCTTGCTGCTGTTGTTTGCATTGACCATTGACTGGGACAACGTTGACTTTCATTGACTTTGGGTTGACTGATCTGGCTATCCGTGAGGGTTGTGTGACACTTCTGGTTGGCTGACCATATTGAGACTTTTCTGGTTGAAGCATCCTGCTGACCGCCGCAACGCACCAACACACATATTTTTGGCTTGTCTTCTGTCGATCTACTGGTATGTTCTATCTGCATTTTACTTTCTTGTTCATGTGATTGTTGACTGATATTGGGATAAAAAGTAAAGTTGCATCAAGCATAGAACATCTACAAAATTTACATGGTATCGGAGCTGAGGTGAAGACAAAGCCCAAGTTTGTAGCAATCACCGAAGAAGAGCATGGGTACCTCAAACTATAATGGCTTTAAAGTTGATGAAAAATTGACTGGGAAGGAAGACTTCCATGCCTGGAAGATGACATTGGATCTTATGTTGGAAGACCAAGATGTCATGGACTATGTGCAGGGTAAAATCCAAGAACCTCCATCCACTACACCTACTGCCACCAAGTCAAAGTATAAGAAGGGGGAAATCAAAGCAAAGCTGATGATAAGGGATCAATTCATAAGAGTATGGTTGCCTACATCTCTGAGCTGGGCACATCCAAGGAGATGTATGATAAGTTGGTCAACATGTTCAAGCCCAACAATGCAAATCAAGTCCTATTCTTCAAGAACCGATTGAAGAATCTGAAGAAAGGAAAGGATGAATCCGTTCAATCATATTTTCTGAAGCTAACCGAGATCGAAAATAATCTTCTGGCTATTGGGGAGACAATAGCTGATCGAAAGAAGGTTCTCACTGCACTTGGAGGTCTCTTATCCGAATGGCATGTATTCAACACTAACATTCTCAATAACAATGTCATACCTGACTTTGACGAAGTACTATCAAGATGTGTACAAGACGAGACAAGGATGAAGGAATATGAAAATGGAGGAAATGTTGCTTTCACTGCTCGTACCAAGAAGAAGAACTTTGGTGGTCCGAGGAATAAAGGAAGAGCAGGGGCCCAAGGGAAGAAAGGTAAATGTTACACTTGTCACAAGCCTGGTCACTATGCTAGAGAATGCCCTTATAAGAAAGATTCTCCTGATGATGATGACAACAACAACAACAACAACAACCGGAGGAATGGCAATCAAAGGAACAACAGGTTCAAAGGAAAGAGGAAGGCTTCCTTTGGTGGAAATGGGCAACCTTACAAAAGGTCGAGAAATTCCAGGTATGAGGAATCAAATGTTGTTGATGATAAAAGAAATGAATTCATTCCTGTATCTGCCCTCTCTACTGCATCTCCACCCGACACTATGGATGTCCGGTTGATAGATAGTGATGCCTCAAGGCACATCACTGGGTTCAAGGAAGCACTTTCTGACATGGTTGAGAAGGATGTTAATCTGAAAATTATCCTTGGAGATAATGCCACATATCTCGCGAAAGGGACAGGGACTGTGACCCTCCACTTGTCTCAAGGTCAAGTCCTCCGCTTGCAGGATGTACTCTATGTACCTGATTTGAAGAAGAACCTTGTGTCTATTTCGGCCATGGAAGACAAAGGTTTCAATGTGGAATTCATTGATGGGAAGGTGCGTATTTGGAAGAAGAGTTTCAAGGAAGCTATCACGATTGGGTTTAGAGTTGATACACTCTACCAAGTTGGAGGAAGTCCACTAGGAGCGATGACATGTGATACTATCCGACAGACTGAACTATGGCACCGGAGGTTTGGACACCTTCACTACAAATCCCTTCTCGAAGCAAGGAAGGTGGTGACGGAGATGCCCGAGTTCACAAATGATCATGAAGGTGTATGCCAAGGCTGTGCCGAAGGAAAGCATACAAAGGGACCTTTCCCCTCAAGCGTCACAAAGACATCTGATGTCTTGCAATTAGTACATTATGATCTGTCTGGTATGCTGCCCGTGATATCCTTGAGAGGATGTTCTTATTATATGACGTTCATAGATGACTTCTCTCACAAAACCTGGATATATTTCTTGAAAAAGAAGGATGAGGCTTTTATGTGTTTCTGTACCTTCAAAGCCTTGGTGGAAAATTCAACAGGGAAGAAGATCAAGATATTGAGGACCGATAATGGCACTAAATATGAGACGAACGATTTCAAGAACTTTTGCAGAGAAGCTGGCATCAAGAGGGAGACCACAACTATCTATACTCCAGAGCAGAATGGCGTTGCTGAAAGAAAGAACAATACCATTGTGGAAGCTACCCGTGCCATGCTATGTGACCAAAGTCTACCAAAGTTTCTGTGGGGAGAAGCTGCGAACACTGCCGTGTACATACAAAACCGATGCCCACATTCCGCTCTAGACTCCAAAACTCCCGAAGAGGTTTTCTCTGGTAAGAAACCTGACGTCTCACATTTTAGAGTTTTTGGATGTCCTGTTTATTTTCATGTGCCGAAGGAGAAGAGGAGCAAGTTGGATGCTTCTAGAAAGAAGGGAATGTTTGTGGGCTATAGCGAAACTTCGAAGGCCTATAGAGTCAATGTGCCTGGTAAAAGGGAAGTGGAGATATGCCACGATGTTACCTTTGACGAAGATGCTTCCGTGAGGAAAGTAATCAATCTTCCGAGATCTGAGGAAGATCATGAAGCAAGGCCTGGAAATCAAGAAGAACCGAAGGATGAGATGATGCCCGATGTTGAAGGACCGATGGACCCTATTGATCCACCTCCTTCAATAAGGAAGCAACCATCATGGGTCAGGGACACTCTCGAGGATGTCGAGGGACATATGGCCACAAGGGGAACATTCCGTGAAAGCAAGAAGTCGAATAGATACCAAGGGTATCTAGCAGCCATGAGTACAATCGTACAATCTAAGCCTGGATCTTTTGAGGAAGCCGTAAAGCATCAAGTCTGGAAGGATGCTAGGCACGAAGAATATGAGTCCATTATGAAGAATGATGTATGGGATGTGGTTCCAAGACCAGAGGACAAACCAGTTGTCACCTCGAAATGGCTCTATAAGATCAAGCATGGATCTGATGGAAGTGCTGAAAAAGTTCAAGGCAAGATTCGTTGCCCGAGGCTTCTCTCTAAAGGAAGGCGTAGACTATGATGACATATTTGCACCTGTGGCCTGATATACCACCATCCGATCCATCATAGCCCTTGCTGCTATGCAAGGATGGAGTCTTCATCAGATGGATGTGAAGACCGCATTCCTACATGGTGCGATAAAGGAAGAGGTGTATGTGGAGCAACCTCTGGGGTTTGAAGTCCAAGATCAGGACACCGATGTTTGCAGGTTGAAGAAAGCCCTCTATGGTTGAAGCAAGCACCCAGAGCTTAGTACGAGAGGATAGATAGCTACCTGAAGAAGTTGGGCTTCACTCGTAATAATGTTGATCCGAACCTTTACTTCAAGGTTGATAGAGAAAAACCTCTCATTCTGGTGTTGTATGTGGACGACCTCTTCCTGAAAAGTGTTGACCCTCGCTGCTGAGTTCGAGATGAAGGACCTAGGACTAATGCACTACTTCCTAGGCTTGGAAGTCTGGCAGAGACCTCATGAGATTTTCCTTTCTCAAGGAAAATATATTGTGAAGCTTCTGGAAAGATTTGGATGGTGGACTGTAAGTCCGTGTCGACACCGATGGAGCACAACTTTAACAAGTTGAGTGGCAGCATTGTTGGGCTTGTGCTAGCAAATCCTACTAAGTATCGTCAGCACGTAGGGGCCCTGATGTTCTTAGTGAACACCCGTATGGACGTATGTTTTGCAGTGAACACTTTGAGTCAACATATGGTTGAGCCACATCACTTTCACTGGGTTGGTGCCAAGAATCTGTTGAGATATCTTCGGGGCACGATAAACCATGGGCTGAGATACACTGCCGGGAGCGTGACGCTCCATGGATATATTGATGCCAATTGAGCTGGCAGTGTGGTGGATCGTAAGAGCACATCGCGATGCTGCTTCACATTTGGTTCTGCTTCGATGTCATGGATGAGTAGGATGCAGAAGTCAGTGGATTTGAGCACTGCGAAGGCCGAATACATTGCAGCGAGTATGGCCTGTTGTGAAGCAATTTGGTTGCGAAAGCTCTTCAGTGAATTGTTCAGGCATGTGCTAGATACCACTGTGATACTCTATGATAATCTGAGTGGGATTCGGTTGTCCGAGAATCCTATGTTCCACGATCGATCCAAGCATATTGATATCAGGTACCACTTTATCCGGGATATAGTACAAGGAGGCGCCGTAAGGCTCGATCATATAGGAACTGATGAGCAGGTCGCAAATATTCTCACAAAGCCCCTAAGTAAGTTCAAGTTCCTAACCTTCCGTGAGAATCTTAGTATCATGGAACGACCCTATTCTGAGGGTCCTCTTGGACAATGAGCTCTGGGAGCTCTGAGGGGCTTTGGGGATA
Source organism: Pinus albicaulis (assembly GCA_034641835.2). NCBI lineage: Eukaryota > Viridiplantae > Streptophyta > Pinopsida > Pinales > Pinaceae > Pinus > Pinus albicaulis. The sequence goes on along the minus strand of CM076578.1, from coordinate 1,662,671,291 downwards.
GCTTCTCGAAGCTATAAGCACACATGGGGCTAGCCTTGCCAAACCTTTTGGTGCTTCTGCCCCACCATTATGATGATTGAGTTGGTTCACCTCTCATGATCTGTGCCCCGTATGCATCCTACCCATTTGAGTCCCGGACTCATGGGAAGTACCTCTCATGATCTGTGCCCCGTATGCATCCTACCCATTTGAGTCCCGGACTCATGGGAAGTACCTCTCATTTGGCCAGTGCGGTGGGAAAAGCTAGTGACTAGTAGAAAATATTGATGGACGCATCAGAGATTGTCGTACTCTCTATGTCTAGGATGGCACGGTCCAACCACTTGATCTGGGATCAAGTCTAAGGAGGTTTCAGACCTCCTACTGACTTCAAGTCAGATAAACCAACTTCGGGGTGGTATGTGACTCTTTGAGTCCTATAGAGGTTTCGGACCTCTGGGCTGAATTTGTCAGTCGTGAATGATGTCTTTGTAACTAACCCACTTATGTTCTGAAATAAAGAAGTCAGAAAAGCAAGTTACGGCGGGATGACGCACGATGTTTGGATGGCACAGGTGGATGGAGTTCTCCCTAGTTGAGAGGGAGTGTTAATTTTGGACAACTAGGTCCAAACTCCATTTTGTGATGCTCAGATGAAGATGCCAATATTTTTATTGGATTCCTCTTTCAGAGAGGTGCAAGATCAATCTAAAGATCATCTTGATCCGATGAGCAGAAAATTTATTTTGAATTTATTCAAAATATGCGCAGGTCGGCCTGAAATGAAATGTAGGCTTCAAGCCCCAACAGATGTGTCATACACCCTCACTGATGGATATAAATAGGTCAACGTTGGAGGTCATTTTCACTCATCCATCACATCACATTCTCTCTCCTCATCTGACTGGTTTGATCATCTATTGGAGTCTCTTCTTCACTCACGTGGGAAAAAGCAGCAACTAGGGTTTCGGACTGTTTAGGGTTTCCAGTGCAAAAATTGACCAACATTGACCTTGGTCAACGCTTGGTCAAATTGACCCAAAACTCTCCCAAAACTTCGATCTCATCAATCCACAGCTTTTGGCACAAAAATCGAGGCTAGATGTTGACTTTGACTTGGTTGCGTTGACTTTCTTGCTGCTACTATTTTCGTTGACCGTTGAGTGGGACAGCGTTGAATTTGTGTTGACTGGTCTGGCTGTTCGTGAGGGTTGTGTGACACTTCTGGTTGGCTGACCATATTGAGACTTTGTTGGTTGAAGCATCCTGCTGACTGCCGTAACGCACCAACACACATGTATATTTTTGGCTTGTCTTCTGTCGATCTACTGGTATGTTCTATCTGCATTTTACTTTCTTGTTCATGTGATTGCTGACTGATATTGGGATAAAAAGTAAAGTTGCATCAAGCATAGAACATCTACAAAATTTTACAATAGGTTAATATCAGAGTGGGACTGCATTCCTATTAGGCGGAAGGATCAAATCAGAGGGGGAATGCATTCCTGTTAGGCGAAAGGACCGAAACTGAAGTATCGCGCCAAAACTGTGCGCATTAGGAGACCAATTGGTAAATAGTGTATCTGTGCCTGCGAACGTCGACCGATTCATTTGGTCAGATTTGTGATCAAAGAGGCCGACAGTAGTTAGCATACGTATTGGTGGGTCGTGGGACATTACAGTGGTATCGTCGGTGAGCATGTGCGAAAGGAGAGTCCAAGCTGCTGACCAAATCAGAACCAAGCTGAAATTGTTGTTGAGTCGTGGCACTGTGGGTCCGTTGTTTTGGGTATAGCGCAGGGACGGGAAGAAGCAGCGAAAAGAGACATAGCACCATTGTAAAGGAAAAAGTGTCGTTACGTGGCATATTAACCAATTCACTTGTTTAATTTCACTCTCCTGTGGAAAACCCGAGTTCTCGTTATGGGTGAAATTCTCGAGCCCGCAAATATAGGATAGACATTGTCGAACATATAGAGTCCATGGATCGGGAAGAGCGGGATGAAATGAGTATATAGTATATACAGCTGCCGATAAAATACAACCTCAGAGAATTCGACCACATTTGATACAGTGGAAAAACGATTGCACTATGGGTCCGTTGTTTTGGGTATAGCGCAGGGACGGGAAGAAGCAGCGAAAAGAGACATAGCACCATTGTAAAGGAAAAAGTGTCGTTACGTGGCATATTAACCAATTCACTTGTTTAATTTCACTCTCCTGTGGAAACCCCGAGTTCTTGTTCTGGGTGAAATTCTCGAGCCCGCAAATATAGGATAGACATTGTCGAACATATAGAGTCCATGGATCGGGAAGAGCGGGATGAAATGAGTATATAGTATATACAGCTGCCGATAAAATACAACCTCAGAGAATTCGACCACATTTGATACAGTGGAAAAACGATTGCGCGTGGATCTTATGCATTCTACTGACACCTGTGAGAAGGCCGACATTTGTACTCTGAGCGTGGCTTCTAATTTCGAGACCAAAATTCTTGCTTAATTTCTAAGCGAGACTCTCCTTGTTTAGCATGACGAAATACATCATATTTTTGGGCACAGTGGTAGTTGTTGGGTACACACATAAGTGGCATTGTTCTTGAGATTGAAGGATAAGTCTAAAAGAACCGCTCTAAATTGGTGAAGGCTGAGCCTTGGGTGTGAAAGGGCCATTTCTCCTTAACAAGACAGGGACCGAGTATCTCATCTGCTTGCTAGATGTGACAAAATAGAGACTCGCTTCATTGGGAGCTAAAACTCTCATTAAATCAGCGTTGAGCGTAAGGATAGTGGTGGGGACAAATTCACAGTATTGCTGCTAGGAAAACGAGTTGAAACAACCTAGGTTCTTCCACTCTAATTTGCAACCTTTGTATTTCGTCTTATAGTTGAAGTATGTGTATTGAAATGCTCTTTATTCCTAAAGGTAAATATTAGTTGGTAGCCATTATGTGAAGGGAAGCTCATCATCTACAATGCCTTATCATTTCCTAAATTATGGGTGATTTAGGCATCTATTTATGGCTATGCATGTATCTCTGTAAGCAAACAAACAAACATGTGTCTATAACCTACCTCATTCAAACTATTTGACGAAAGTTCTCTAGACAGACTACACAAAACTCAGAAAATTGTGACCCATTGGGAAGAATCTTAAACCTATGTGACTGTCACGTTGGATAAATCATAAGTTATTACACGGTATAATCAAAATTCAGTTGTCTTTCTTGTTGTACATAAAGACTCATATAATTTCCTAGCCATTGTTAAGCTGAGTTGTGGCAACCCTATATTGACATGTTATTGTTGAGCTGCCAGCACCATTATTTCCATATATGTTGTTGAACAATGGAGTTTTATAAATACCTCTTAAATCAGCACAGTAATACATTACTGGACTACAATTTGGAACAAAATCTCAAAATGAATGACAAACCTCTATCAAAAGGGGTCCACACCATCCTCCAAAAGGGGCAACCAAGAAATGTGCAGGAGGGACAAGAAATCGAACACAAAATCCTTGCACTTGGAATAGATTTGAAACACATGAAAATCACATTGAGAGTTCTTTCCAAACTTGATGAACTTGATGAACTCCTTTCCAAAGTAAGCCAGTTAGAAGGGAGGAAACTGATTTTGGCTTCAAAACCTGCTATGCTTGCTCTTATACAACCCAAGTTCTTGGAAGAACCTTGTGAAGGGTTCATACTTCTAGTGACATCATGCCTCAGTAACATTATGAGGGTGACCGCACCTACAGCTCCTTACAATGATGATGTAATGAGGATAGTTTTCAAGTTGATATTAGAGACTTTTCAAGATTTAGACAACAGTGCGGGCTCTACCTTTGGGAGGAAGCTTGAGAATTTAGAAGGTATGGCCAAGTTCAGAACGTATGACATCATGCTTGATTTGGGATGTGATGACTTGGTCTGTCAAATGTTCCAATGTTTCTCTAACATTAGCAAACATCACCCTGATATAGTCAAAACAAACATGTTGTCCATCTTATCTTCAGTCATGGGAGATCGTGATGCCATCTGTAGGAAGTTGCGGGCTAAACTGTTGACCATTTGGAGGAGAGAACAATCGATCTCACTTGCTGCTTACGAGCTAGCCAAAGGGCTAGTTGAGCAGAACATTGGGCTATTCAGGAGACAATTGATCAGGGAGGAGCTGCTCTAGTTTGGTGGATTAGGCAGCAAAAATGAGCTAAAGAGGAAGGGACTTTGCTTCATGTGCAAAGAACCTTGGGGGCCTGTTCACTGATGCTTGAGAGATTCAGATGATGTGGCAGAGGTAGAGCAAGAGGGCATTCCTTCTGTATGTTAGGATGAGAACTCTTCTTTGGGTGAGTCCATGAGGTCATATGAGGATGCTTTTGGGGAGCATGAGCAATCATGTGGAGTTGATGACAGTTGGCCGGAGTTGTATTCCAGTGTGCACGGTGGGCAGTCAGGGGACTCTATTAGAGATACTCAGGCCGATGAGTCACTTGTGATGATTCAGCCCGAGCAGCGTATGGTGGAGCATGAGTCAGCTGAGGAGGAGGATATGCACAATATGCATGATAGTCCTTTTGGGGAGAGGCAGATGGAGGTTCACATTGAGTATGTGAGGGATGTGCGGCTACCCTTGGGGTCAGCAATTAACGAGGAGCAGACAGATGTACGGACATCTAGCAGGGTGACAGTAGTTCCAGAGACTTATCCTCAGGAGATGTTGTAGGTCGATAGGGTAATTCTGCGGGAGGATAGTAGACAGCAGGAGTATGACACTCTTGATCAGGAGAGAGAGGATCTGTTGGAGATGGTGGTGCATCCATCTTTGGGTGGACCCACTGACGAGGTGTAGGTAGATGCACATGCAGTTAGCAAACCTGCAGTACTTTCAGGGAGCAGCACTCTCCAGAAGTACATCAATGGGGCTTGCAACATATCTTGCCCCCTTTTGCATATTATAGAGAGAGGGGCTATCTTCTTCAGGTAGATCTCGTTGACAGGCGGGACAAAGCAACATGAGTTGAGTATGCACTGGCGAAAACACACCAGACTTGTTCCATATGCAATTATCACTGCATTTGATTCTTCTTTCGGGATAGATTGGCAGGAGATCATGAGTTGGTATCCTATTGATGGTACAATCTTCTTCGTCAGGAGCATATCGGAGCAAGGACCCTTAGACATGACAAATACTGCAGTCTCCAGTTGGCAGTGGGACACATGTCAACATCTCTTCAGTATTTCGTTCCAACTTCAGGAGCGCAAGGTTAGCATTGGACTGAGTCAGGAGTTGGATTGGAGAGAGGTGATGAGTTGGTACGCAGTTGGTGGGGCAGCGTCAACAGTCAAAGCTATAGCGCAACAACAGCCATGGAGCATTGATGCTTGTTGGCATTGGGATCCAAGTCGGTTTGTTGATGACATATTCAGTCAGAGATTGGTCTAGGATCTGGGCATTGAGGGGTTTGTATCGGGTGGCTTGACACAAGAGCATAGCAGCAACCAAGAGTTTGTATGTGATTCGGGCATTGCGGCTCAGTTGCATCGGGCCAACAGGGTGGGCCCCATATTTGGATTGCTTGAGGGCAAGCAATCTTGAGGCAGAAGGTTTGTAATATTCCTTTTTTTTGGTGTTCATTATGACAGGATTAGGATGGACTTCCAGAGTTGGGAGCAGACAGGTCACAGGTACAGGTTGGTGTCATTAGCAGGCCCAGGGGCTTTTTAGAGGAGTTTTTAGGAGTTTCTATGAGGATCGGTGGCATTCGCTTAGTATGTTCCATCATCTGCGCAGTTTGCCTTTCGTTCCGGTGCATTCCGTCAACTTTCGAAAAACTGAGTTATTTTTGGGTTTAATTCAATTAATTACGCTCAAGGTGGAATTCTGGGAGGAATACGTGATAGAACACTTTAGTGTAATAGCTCGTTAGAACCAGAACGAGAATATGATGGGATGGTTGGACATTAGTTTCAGTGATCAGATGAGACATGGCAGCCGATTTACTCTTTCCTGCATTAAGAAGAATATTTTAATAAGAGGGTAAAGTGCTCCATGATTAAAATAATAATAAAATAGAAGCCTCTAGAAGGGTCCATGAGATCTATAAAAGAAGAGGAGGCGGCCATTGGGGAATAATTGGATTTGGTATTATTCCTTGTATGTGACATTGCCCCTGTGTAGCCTTTATTGGGACTACGTCCTACTGCTGAGCTGCCCTCTCCGGATCTGCTGCTTCAGCTGCTACCCTGCAAAAAATATGTCTTCAGCTGATTTGTTGAAGATTCAACTTGATCTGCGGTCGCTCTGATACCATGTGAAAATTCCTGAATACAGTAATACAGAAATCCTACTGCAGAATCTTGATTTACTTCTCCTACTTGTGATTTAATTATACAAGTTATTTTCAAAAAATATTTATAAAAAATATCATAGTAAACACAATTAACAGCCTACACACATATAGATCATTTACTGAATATTACGCTCATTCGACAAAGTGACACACAGATTTTTCGGACAATTGTCCCCGGAAAAACCCAATGAGGGAAAACCGGTGCAGCATATATGAGGGCTTATTATTATTAAGTAGAATCTAAGTACAGCAAATCTGGGCACCTCATTGGTTAACCCGACAGAGAAAAAATAGATCTACAGCAATACCTGTTGTTCTGGAGACTGAAGACTGGACTGATTCACACCCTCAAATGAGATTTACAGAACTCAACCCTGTTCTACCTCTAGAAACCCCAGCACTGCCCTGAAGTTGCCTGCGTCACCCCTGCTACCTTCTGCGTGCCCCTGCGCTGCTCAAAAGGGGACTACATAACCCCAGACTGGGTGACGCAGTTCTTACGCAACCCTAGATGGCCTCTACGTAACCTTGATGGCCCCCTGAAGCCCCAGCACCGCCCCTCCTAGGCCTGCATAGCGGCTGAAACCCTCTGCGCTGTGCAGCTGTTGTGTAGCCTCAGCTTCCTCTGCGTTGCTCCTGGTTGCTGCTCCTCTGCCTCTAGCTGACTCATGGCTCTAGGATCAGATCATCCCCTTAGCCAATACTACCCCTCGCTGTAGCTGAAACTCTTTTGGAAATTCTTAGCAATCCCGCACGAGAATTCCAGCTTAGTCTCCCTCAGCTCTGCCTCTGTGTGTGTGTCCAATTGACCCCAAGCCTTTCTCTTATACTTTTTTGTTGACACATCAACGGTCATGATTTAATCTCTTTAACGACTGCTTGATCCGCGTCACTTAGAACATTTCATCACATGTTTAATTAATTCACTTTAATTTTTCTAATTCCCTAAGTTAGACTTAGGGTCCTCATAAAAAAAATTAATTATTTTAATATCTCACACATAAGATGAAATTTCTCCAAACGCTTTCTGGGTTTTGGAGGTCTAGTGTGTCTTAGCCCCTCCACAAAATTTCAGGGCTAGAGCACACCCGATGCTACCCCAATACTCAAAATCTCAACAACAACTTCATCTATTGCTTGGAGTTCATCTCTTATTCTAGATATCCCTACAAAGTATGATGATACAGTATCGTCTCTTGTCATCCTTATTGTCCTTTGTTCATTCTTGAGGCTTGCTATTTGGTCAATGTTCTTGATGGTGAATAATTTAGAGAGAGCCTCATATATTTCTTGAGCAACGTTTATGTTGGATATGTATGGAATTAGGTTGTCCTTTACTCGATATACTATTAGATTCATGGCCAAGATTTTGGTTTCTCTAAACTTCTCTTTCTCTGCTTCATTTGTAGGCTTTTTGACTTTTCCTTGAACAAGGTCCAAAATTTTGTGCTTTGCGAGGATAAGATCTATCCTCTTTTTCCATGCCCTATAGTTGGAGGCTCCTTCTAGTTTGTTTTCTGCAATCATTGAGTTTTTCATATTGCTATCTTCTACAACTTGTGACCTTTCTTGAAGCCCTTTTTCTTATATCTCTCTTTTCAATAATGTAGAAATTTTATGACCCAACCCCGGTTATCAGTTTCTCTTTATTACTCCTATATAGTTAGATGTCCATTCCCATAACCATGCATTTAACAAGCTGGAAAAATAAATATTTTCTGAAAACACAAATTCTGGAAATTTCAAAGTGCTGGAAATTGCATAAATAAAAACACAGAAATATTTTCAGCCACACACACGAAAATGACACGCTGATTTTTTATCAATATGACCCTGGAAAAACCCCCTACAACTCTTGGGGAAAACCAGTTCGAGAGCTCTTCTTTATTTCTAGAAAATTCTTTTACAAAGAACTGAAAAACACAGTAAAAATTACAGCAAACACAAAAACCCACTTATCTCGATTTCCGTGCCAACTTTCCACCTTGAAAATTATTCCAACAGCAAATAGAAAATTACAGTAATTAATGTAGCATTAATTGTTGTACTTGCTACCTCGAAATTCATGCCTAAATCTGGCTGTACTGAATTATACGGAACTATATAGACACGTACAACAGTCCCCTCCTCGATTTCTGTGCCTGAAAATAGCCTTCGAAATCGTGCCTTTAACAGCTGAATGTTCTTGAAAACAACGTTGTACCTTGCCTTGAAATGCATGCAAACAGTGTTGTATGGATTTTGCCTCGATAAACGTGCCAAGTAAATGTTGCTGTCAAAAAATACTGCCTTGGGAAATGTGCCAAGCTGCTATACGGATTTGTTATGTCTTTGCTGCTCTCCCTCCGCTCAAAAATTTCTCCTTGCCCTCTTCTCCTCCTCTCTCAATCTGCTCATGAAACACTGAATGATCTTTTCCCTCTTTTCCTCCTTTAACCTAACCCTAAGTGACTTTTGGGGAATCCCTAAATCCAATGGCTGAGATAGCTTTAGATCTAGGGCTAATATTAAATGTCCCTCCTCCTAAGAAGAAATGCCCCTCCTCCTGCCACACCTCCAAACCCAAAAAGTAATGCATCAAGCCAATGTCCTTCATCTCGAACTTCGAAGCAAGATGTCTCTTGCAACCCTCTATGAGTCTCTCTACACCCGTAATGACCAAGTCATCCACATACAACACCAGAATAAGAGGCTCCTCACCTATCACAATGAAGTATAGGTTTGGATCTTCATCACTCTTTGTGAAACCCATCTCCTACAAGTACATATCAGTCGTGGAGTACCAAGCTCTAGGAGCTTGTTTCAGGCCATAAAGGGCCTTCTTCAGTGTACATACATGGGACTCCTTCCCATGCACCTCAAAGCCCTGTGGTTGCTCAATGTACACCTCCTCATGTTTGAAGCCATTAAAAATGCGGTCTTCACATCCATCTGGTGGATCTTCCAACCCATCTCTGCTGCTATCGATATAATGGAGCGAATGGAAGTATATCGAGCCACGGGAGCGAAGGTCTCCTTATAATCTACTCCCTCTACCTAGGAGAACCCTCTAGCCACAAACCTTGCCTTGAATTTCTCAATGCTGCCATCTGCAGCATGCTTTACCTTGTAAAGCCATCTGGAAGTAACCGCAGATTTGCCCTCAGGCCTCGGCACCACCTCCCAAACATCATTCTTCATGATAGAAGAATACTCCTCCTGCATGGCCTCTCTCCAAACCTGCTGGCTAGCTGCCTCCTCATAGCTAGAAGTCTCAGAATCAACGATATCGGCAACCATTGCCATATAGCTACAGAACCTCTCAGGTGGTTTGCTCTCTCTGACCGGTCTCTTCGGCCCAGCAACAGATGTGGCCTCTCTCAAGGTATCTTGAAGCCACTTGGGCTTCGTCTTCCCTGAGCACACATCTCCCACCGGAGAATGAAACTCCTCATCCTCATCAGAAGCCTGAACTCCTGAATGTCTGTCTATTGTCCTCCTGCCTGAACCTGAACTTGTAGATGTTGAAGTACCATGTGAACTGTCCATCAGTGGACTACCTAGTGAACTGCTCCGTGGACTGCTCTGCATGCTGCCCAAAGCACCACCCCTCTGACTCTGCAAGCCACTGTTCACTGATGGACCTGACACCATAATCGATGTACCTCTTGATCCCTGCCCACTAGATCCCTGTGACTGAATCAGTTGCATCTGAGGGTTTGCCTGATCCAGATACTCTAACTCCCGTGACCTCCTGAAAGCCCTGTCCTCAAACTTCACATCCCGCCTAACAACAACTCTCCTCTGTGCGGGAATATAAATCCAAAAGGCTTTCGAGGTCTAACTGTAGCCCACAAAGATACCCTTCTCTGCGGTGGGCTCTAGCTTGGTCCTCTTCTCCTTGGGTACATAGGAGTATGCAATACACCCAAAGATACGAAAATGACCAACATCAAGCTTTTTCCCAGAAAAAGCCTCCTCTAGAGTCACATGCCTCAAGGCACGATGTGGACTGTTGTTCTGCAAATACACAGCAGTGTTGCAGGCCTCTGCCCACAAAAACAATGGTAACCCCTGATCATGTAGCATGGCTTTGGCAGCCCCAACGATGGATCTGTTCCTCCTCTCCGCAACCTCGTTCTGCTGGGGGTTGTAAGGAACAATGAACTCCCTCTTGATGCCTGCCTCCGTACAATAATCAACAAACTCACCAAGGGTGTACTCCCCTCCATTGTCCGACCTGAGGGACTTGATCTTTCGACCTGTCTGAGTCTCCACAAGAGCTCTGAACTCCTGAAACCGCTTGAAGACCTCACTCTTGGTCTTCAAAAAATAAATCCAGGTCCTCCTGGAGTGATCATCAATGAATAAAACATAGTACTCATATCCACTCAAGGAAACATGAGACATCCGACCACTCACATCAGTATGAATCAAATCAAGTATCCCAGTCGATCTGCTGTCACTGCTGGGAAATGGGGATTTGGAAAACTTCCCCATAGCACATCCTCTACATGTATCTAGGTGACCAAAACTGAAATCTGGCACACCTATAGTTATCTCCCGCAATGTCCTCAAGGCTCCATGATACATGTACCCCATCCTGCGGTGCCAAATCTCGCACAGCTCTGAACTGCTAGCTCCGCTGCCGATACTACTGCTCAATGCCAAAAGGGGTTGAAACGCAAACTTGTACACCTTTGCATGGTGTACACCAATCACTCTAGCTGAATCAGCTGGAGCGCCCCTGGGATATATAAGCACCTATCCTCTCCTGAACAATACCTCATACCCCTGTCCTCCAATGTTGAGACGGATATAAGGTTCTTCCTCATCCCTGGCACATATAGAACATCTGACACCTTCAAGGGAGGTTTAGGTTCCCTATCAAATGTCAATGTCGCCACACTGATCGCTCTAACAATGTTGTCGTCTCCGAGTACTACCTCTACATCAGTGCCACTCTATGAAAGCTCTGAGAAGTACTCACGGACTCCTGTCGTATGACGTGAAACCCCACTGTCAACATACCAAATACCTGAAGATGCTCCGCTAGTGGAGAGAAATGCACACTCCCTCTCAACCTTCGTCGCAGGTAATCCTGCACTAGTGGACTCACAAGAAATGAACCCAAACTCACGATCAAAGCTCTCCGAAAAGTCCTCTATCTGTGTTGATGCTGCCATGGTCTTATTCTTTCCCTTCTTCTTCTTCTCTGAACACACAACTGCATAGTGTCCCATCCTCGGACAATTCCAACACTTCACCTTGGAATAGTCCTTCTCCTTGTTCAACTGCTTACCTTTACCTTTGCCTTTGCCCCCACCACCACTTGTGGAAGCTTGCTTCTTTCCTTTGCCCTTCTTGCCCCTTGCTAACAATGCTACATCCTCAGCCTCCTCAACTGGTTTGGCTGCCCCATGTTGGTTCTTTCTGATTTCATTCTGTATGCAATCATCCCACAACCTCTCCCAAGAGGGAAGGGTCTCCCACGCAACAATCCCATCAACAAAGTTCAGCCATGTACTGGGAAGGCCATTCACTGCAATCCGCACCAACTCAGTGGGTGGAATGACCTCTCCAACTGCTGCCAACTCATCTCTCACATTAGTGATCTTTGTGAGGTATGCAGTAGCACTATCAGTGTTTTCCATCTTAATGGCCTTCAGCTTCTCCCTTAGGACCATTTTCCTGTTCTCATTGGTACTCTGGTAGAGATTGGTCAAGGTTGTCCACATCTCATGAGCAAGTCTCTTTCCTCTCACATGAGGAATGCAATGGTCCTTAATACCATCCAGAATCAATCTCTTACCCTTGTTATTCTTCTTGTTAAAGTCTGCCAACTAAACAGCATCAGTAGGCACATTCACAGGGTGTTGTTGGGTATGCACCATTATACCCAGACTTCTGCCTCCTCAAAGATGCTCTGCATTATCTCCTTCCATGTACTATAGTTGCTATGCCCATTCAACCTATCCTCCACACTCAAGCCCAAAGACATGCTTGTTGTCCTAACAAACTGAAAATTTCACTAATGTGCTAAAGGTTCAGTTTTCTGTGTGTAAAATCAGCTTGCTGTAATTTTTCTCTTTGTTGTCCCAAACTGCACTTTTCAGCAAACTAGCTCTGATACCATGTAGAAATTTTGTAACCCAACCCCGGTTATCAGTTTCTCTTTATTACTCCCATATAGTTAAATGTCCATTCCCATAACCATGCATTTAACAAGCTGGAAAAATAAATATTTTCTGAAAAACACAAATTCTGGAAATTTCAAAGTGCTGGAAATTGCAGAAATAAAACACATAAATATTTTCAGCCACACACACAGAAAATGACATGCAGATTTTTTGTCAACATGACCCTAGAAAAACCCCCTACAACTCTTGGGGAAAACCAGTTCGAGAGCTCTTCTTTATTTCTGGAAAATGCTTTTACAGAGAACTGAAAAACACAGTAAAAATTAAGGCAAACACAATAACCCATTTATCTGGATTTTCGTGCCAACTTTCCACCCTAAAAATTGTTCCAACAGCAAACAAAAAATTACAGTAATAAATGCAACAATAATTGTTGTACTTGTTGCCTCAAAATTCGTGGCTGAATCTGGTTGTACGGAACTGTATGGACATGTACAACAGTCCCCTCGATTTTTGTGCCCTGAAAACAGCCTTGGAAATCGTGCCTTTGACTACTTAATGTTCTCCTCAAACATAGCGGTGTACCTTGCCTTGAAATGCATGCAAACAGTGTTGTACAGATTCTGCCTCAGTAAACGTGCCAAGTAAATGCTAATGTCTGAAAATACTGCCTTGGGAAATGTGCCAAGATGATGTACAGATTTGTTGTGTGTCTTTGCTGCTCTCCCTTCGCTCAGAAATTTCTCCTTGCCCTCTTCTCCTCCTCTCTCAATCTGCTCATGAAAGACTGAATGATCTTTTCCCTCTTTTCCTCCTTTAATCTAACTCTAAGTGACTTTTGGGAAATCCCTAATTCCAATGGCTGAGATAGCTTTAGATCTAGGGCTGAAATTAAATGTGCATTTAAATCTCACTTTCTATTTTTTAATTCACCCCACTTTAATAAAGACCCTCTTAGTCTTTTATTTCCAAAGTCACTTTTCACTTTCTAATTTCACATCGACTTTATTAAAGTCACTTTAAAATTAGACTTAGTAACATTATCACTGAAAGTCACTTTTAAATCAGATTTGACTTTACAACTTATAAAGTCACTTTAGGAGAAAAAGTCAAATTCTTTTGGACACTTTTCCCTAGGCCAAAGATCAAAGCCTTAGGGAACCACTTGTCCTCTCATACCCAAATTTCAACAAATAAATCTCTAGTCTACCATGTTTTCATCTTCTTCACCTTGGCTATGATACCATGTTAGAAAATCAAAAAGGCGGAAATATTTATTTATATTAATAATTACTTATGATATCTTTGTGTTCTTATTAACTTTCTTATGCTCTTCTTTTATCTTTGTTTCATCAAGAAATCATCAAAACAAAATACAAAGATCAACGACACCTAATGTAGGCACTCAGCCAAGGCTAAAACCCCTCTATATGGGAAAACCCATTCAAACTCTTCCACTAGCAAATTCAAGTTGAGATAGACCAAGACCCTAGACCAAAAGAACTTCCTCCTCCACCAAGTCAACGTTCCAATATGATTCAACAAACTTCAGTAGTCTCTTTTTGTCCAGCAGCTCCAACCCAGCAACAACCCAAAATTTCGGCCCCCAGCAAATCCAAAAATTTGGCCCAGCTATAGTACTGCAACTTCAACCCTTCCAACAACTTAGCAGCGTCACGCGTGTGTGTGTGTGAGAGAGAGAGAGAGAGAGAATTTTGACTCCTTGTGCTTAGTAATGACCTCCTTCTCCATGGCTAGCCCTTTCCACTTTCTTCCTTGAATTTCGCACTTTTTACTGCCCCCAGCACCTGCAGATTGAACTTGGTGAGTGAATGCTCCAAATGAGGTCAAGTTGTTGACTTTATATAGGAGATTCTACCCCTCAGTTAGGCCAACTTGTCCAGTTTGAGGATGACTTGGCGGAGGATGCCTAATTTACCTATTTTACATTAAATAAAATTTCTTTCTTAAAAAATGATGCCCAAGAAGGGTCTTTTACATTATGACATGGACAAGGACACTTGACATAAACCCCAGAAGCCTATAATGGAGGCTTTGACCTATAAACCATTGACCCAAGCATGAAACCCATGCTTTATTAAGTCAATTTCTTTTATAGCATTTTTTTTTCTTTCTTTTGACAAATAGATTACATCATGACTCAAATATAATTATGAAGACTGACATTAGTTACATTCTTCAACATCTCGTACCAGGGTTCTGATGTAGTAGTACTTATTGTTTATATGCTTTGTCCTAGCATGAAACAAAGGGTCCTCTATCAATCTCATGTAGCTTTCATTGTCACAATGTATACATGTAGGGCTTAGTAGTCCTTCAAATAAATCGGATAGCAACTTTCTAAGCCAAACCGCTTCTCGACAAATTTCACCTGCAGCAACGTACTCAGCTTCAACACTACTTAAAGCAACAATATCTTGTTTTTTTCTCATCTATGAGATCATGGAAGATCCCATACTAAAGCACCCACATATAGTGCTTCTTCCATCTGTCTCACTGCCACCCCAATCAGAATATGTATATCCTACGAGCTGGATTTCATTACCATCCTATCGAAGGCAGTGATGTAGGGTCCCACGTAGATATCTTAGGATGTGTTTGGCTGCCATCCAATGGTCATGCTTTGGCTCCATCTGAAATTGACTAGGGACATTTACTGCAAAAAAATGTTAGGTCTACTATTCACAAGATACATCAGGGAGCCAATCAACTTTCTGCAACAAGTAGGATCCACTGGACTAGAAACTAAACTCCTCAACTTCTTTAGATTAGTAATCATAGCAGTAGTCATTGGCTTGCTATTCATCATACCAAACTTTTGTAGTATCTTCATCACATACTTTCCCTGACCAGGATATATTTCACTTGGTTTCTGCCAAACTTCTAGTCCCAAATAGTAATGCATAATCCCAAGATCCTTCATGTCAAAGTTAGCTGCAAACTATTTTTTGCATTCTTGAATTCGATGTTCCACACCTATAAAAGGTAGACAATCCACATATAAAAGTATAATCATTGGTTCATCCTTGACCACTTTGATGTAGAGGTTAGGATATGCAGAACTCTTGACAAATCCAATTCTCAATCAGTATGCATCCATTCTAGCATTAAGCCTAATGGATCCAAGTTAGACTAAATGAGCAAAGGATCCTTTTGACAAAGTTTGGAGTTAATTGCATTCGCTTGTCATATGTATGGAAGCTCCACAGTCAATAACCCATACATTATCATCCTTGAAAGTGCCAGAGAGAGCGGAGAAGAAACTTCCATCCATCACTTTTTTTGCTAGCTTGGACATGTTCTTCAAGATATATTCTTTGATGCTCCCAAGAAACTTGAAACCCATCTTTATAAACCTTGTCATGGAGAAGAAAGTGCCAACTACGATGTGATCTTCAATCGCCTTCTTGCACCTTAACTCTGTTACCATGTTGGCAAATCAAGGATCTTGTATAATATAGTTGACTTTCCTTACTTGATAATTACTTGTGATGTTAGCTGGTCTTTTATTACTTTTATTTCTTGTTCATCAAGCAATTACCAAAACAATGAAGATCACAAGGAGGATGTAGGCCCCGAGCCTAGGCAAAATCCCTCCAAGGGGAAAACCCAGAAAGAATACTTCTATTCTTATAGAATCATATCAAAATGAGACGTCCAAGACCCAAAGTGTAATATCCCAAAAGGGAGAATGTAGTAATACTAAAACACAATATAAGAACTGCAGCAGAGTAAACAATAAATCTAAATACACATCAAAATGCACAGAAATAGCTGAGCCATTTTATTCATAGGAGTAGATTTAGTTACAACAGTGTACAAAATATGAGGTAATCTAGCCAAAGAGATGGCCTAGAATGACCCTAAAAAGATGCCAAAGTAGGCACTGCTTAACTAGAGAGTTGTTGGAAGCAAATACTGTATTGTCCCTTCAACAGATAATAAATATATGACTGCAGGCTGAAAACGGAAATGCAGATCAACGGAAATCTGGAGCTCTGATGATGCCAAGATTCTAGATCTGGGCTCTGTGATGCTAACCCAAGATAACCCAGAAAGGATTTCTCAAATCTGTCAATCCAAGAAAATCACCCTCTTGGGATTTCACTATACAACTGTTGGGTATGCAGATCTGAAGCTAGATCTGACAAATAGATGGCTGAAATATGTCACAAGATCAGATCTAAGCTTGAAGGGTTGATCCCTTCACTAGATCCTCAAGCTAGAAGCTCAAGATCTTGCTCCTCAATCCTCCTCTGAAGATTGCAGCTGCTACTACACAACTGCTCATAAAAATTGCGCTGTAAAGGAAGGAGGCTCTCTAACCTACTGCTAAGATGTGAAATGTAGCTCAGAAATGAAGGAAATAATGTATACAATGTGAAGGAATGGTCCTCCACTTGATTACTAGCTGAAATGCTAGCAACTTCCCTTCTCCCTTGGATCTGCAATGATGGACTGCGCAATTCCTGATGGGATTGCTGTTGTTGGGAGATGAATAATAGATTGTCTGATACCCGATATAGATCTGAAGCACTGGAAGGCTAATCTTGAAGCTCAAGGTGATAGGATGAATCTTTCACCGGTTCCTCAACTGAAATATTGAAAGACAACCTCCTCTCAAACTGATCTTCAGAAATGTGCAATTTCTGAATATGGATGTTCTACAGAAAGTAGGAACAATATGGCACCAATGCCTGATGATGAATGAAGTACAATACTCTTTCGAGAGCTGCTCAATGAAAGAGGTGGGATTCCCGACCAGGAACACCCAGTGCTAAACAGCACTTGGAATCTTAGCTAAACAGCCAAAGAAAGCATGGAATGTCAAATGACAACTCCAGATCTAAACAAATCATACATCAATAATAATCTCAAAACATCTTTCTATGTTGCCTTCATCTTCATTATATAGTTTGTGAACCTTCTCATGGTTTGGCCCACCTCATAACTGCGTTGTACATGTGGACATAGGTCTCCATGTTGACTGCGTTGTCTCTCCATGATCTCCATCATGTGTGAATGTAATGATCACCCTCTCCATCATATGTGCATTAATGCACCACTTCCTCCATCATCTCATCATAAATGCTCTATGATCTTACATTTGATTCCTTCCAAGATCTTAGTTGACTGCTTCAACCTCCATGATCTTTCTCATTAATGAGACATGATCTCCACTCCTTTCACATTAAGTAGCTGCTCCACTACTCCATTATGTAGATCTAGATCTGAAATATCTACATACACACATCAAAAGTGGATTTTATTTATCTTTGGGGTTTGTGGGTCCCTCCACCCTCTTATTTACTTAATTAATTATGGAAATTAAGAACTCTAATATTCCAAAAATCATGTGAAAATTTAGGAATATTACACAAAGACCAAAGCCAAAATTCCTCCCAAGCACCAAGTCAAGCCCTCAACATGATCTCCTTCAAGCAAGATGAAATCTTCAAGGTCAACAAGCATCATGTGAAAATTTATGAATCTACACCAGAAATCCTACTGCAGTAAATCTAATTTGCATTACCTACTTGCCTTATTTAAATTACAAGTTATTTTTCTGAATATTCAATAAAACTACTAATGCAAACACACTGCAGCCTACACAATTATACAGATCAAGTACATAAAAATAAGAGGAACAACCAGAAAAAGGACACAAATTTTTCGGACAAATGTCTCGGGAAAAACACAATGCGAGAAAATCGGTGCAGCAATTCTGAGGGTTTATATTATTATGCAAATTTGTGAATACAATCTAGGGTGCCAAATCCAACCAGAGAAAATCCTCAGCAGAAGTACCTCTATCCAGAGACAGATCGGATCCAGTGGCAAAATGAAGAAACCCCACAGGTGACTGCGCAGTCCCCAGTGTTGCGTAGTAGTGCCTGCAACTAGATTTGCGTTGAGACTGCGTTACCTCTCCCAGTGGCTGTGTCACACTCTCCGTGAGCCTTCTCGACTCAGAAATCGATCTGCTGGATGGCTGCCCGATCTGCCCCACAGAAACCCCAACGCATCTGCTCAAGTCACTGCGTCACCCTTTCTAGCTCTGCATCACCCCTGCGTGAGCCCTACTGGCTCTGCATCACCCTCTCTGAGCTGTGATGTTTCTCTTGGTGTTGATCTGCCTCTCTGCAATTGTATTCTTAGACTTGGATGAAAATCCCGCTGCCAAACTGCCTCTCACTGCACTGAATTACTCAAATTTGTTCTTCGTCCGAGCACTGCTCCGTCACAAGAATTCAATCTTTAAATTCAGACTCTGTGTATCTTCTCCAACTAACCCCAAGCCTTCCTTTAATACTTTTCCTGTTGATGAATCAACAGTCGTGATCTAATCTCTAATCGACGGCTAAGATTAGAAAAGACTTGATCTTCGTCACTTAGAACATTCTCACCCACATGTTAAATTAATTCACTTTAATTATTTAATTTCCCTAAGTTTAGACTTAGGGTCCCCATTAAAATAATTAATTATTTGAATAACTTAAGCTTTGGGTGGAATTTCTCCAAACAATTTCTGGGTTTTGGAGATCTCATGTGTTCCAGCCCCTCCACAAAGTTTCGGAGCTAGAGCACATCTGATGTTATCCCAAAAATCAACAGATCGAACCTCTTCAAAGTCTACTCCATGATGGGTCTCAACCTCCACATCAGATCTGCAACTTCGACCTGCAATTTTCGACCTTGCAATTAGCCCATAAACCCTAGTTCTTGCAAGTGTGGACAAAAATACATCTTCTTTCGTCCTCCCTTCCTTCGCTAGGTATTTCTCCTTGCTTTCTTTCCCTTCGCACATGTTATTTTTCTTCTTCAATTGCAAATCGAACTTGTTGTGTGAGTGCCCCAAATGAGTCAAAGTCCTTATTTATAGCAATGTTTTAAAAAACGGAATCGGTCAGCTACCAGGCCGAGGTAATGACTCGGTAATGACTCGGAATCGGTAATGACTCGGTCGACCAGGTTTCAATGACTCGGTTTTTGTAAAAAATACATTAAATATTAATTTTTTTGTACAAAAACATAAATTTAAAGATTTTATTCATGTTTCCAAACACATAGCATTACAATATAGACAAAAGACAACATATGATCAAAGTAGGCTCATGAATATATCCATTATATCAAAATTGCACCCAGTGCACTGTCCAAGGACCAATACATGATGATGAATCATGATATAGAGATCAAAACAAAAAACATAACTAAGGAGGCTCTAAATGGCCTCTACAACAAAACATGAATAGTCACTAGTAACTACTGCTACTAGCTAGTCATCTGACTGTGACAAGCCAATGTCCTCTTCCCCAAACTCTGAACCAGAGGGGGAAGACACTCACTCCGCCTCCTCCTCTGAATCAACATCCTCAACTGGAACTATACCCTTGCCCTTACCACCTTGAGAATCAGATAGACGAGCTATGCGTCTCCGTCGTGGCTGACTAGAGGAAGTGCCTGCACCTGCAACTGGATGGCCTGGGACTAGGTCTGCTACTAGTGGATCTACATTGAGCATAGTCGCCTCCATCTCTAAATCGAAGTCAAGTGAACTCTCCCTGTCAAACTCTGGTGGACAAGACTCCACTACCCAATCTGATGTTGGATCAATATCCTCCAACACAATGGGATCTGAATCATGTCTTTTGTTCAGCAATTGGTTTCGTCTTAGTCGGAGGTTGTACTGGACAAACACTAGATCATTTAACCGCTTTTGCTCCAAACAGTTTCTCTTGTGTGTGTGAATCCTCTCAAAGACAGACCAATTGCGCTCACACCCAGAAGCACTGCAACTTTGACTCAAAATGCGGATTGCAAACCTCTGCAATTCAGGATAGTGGCTACCAAATGCCTCCCACAATTGTGCTACAAAAAATGAGTTTCAGTTAGCTCAACAATTTATATCCAACTTTGAAATTGAAATTATAATTTTATAAACAATTATACAAAATAATAAATTATAAAATTGAAATTTGAAAATTGAAATTCTTTGTTTACCTAGCTCATCTGATTCCCTTGCAATCCTTGCAAGGTTCTTGCCAAAGGTACCAGTGGCTTGGCTGAACATAGTGATCTGCTTGTGTATCTTCAACTGCTCACTCTCTGTGGGGATCATGTGATCAATGCAGTCAATCAATCCATCTCTAACCTCCCCAGTCAAAGCTCCTGTTTCCTGAGCTTTATAATGATACCTTGGGTTCAGAAAATACCCAGCTGCATGTATTGGGCGATGGAGTTGATTGTTCCATCTCTGATCAATGATTTCCCAAATGGGCCCATACTTAGCCACTCTGTCCTTGCATGCTGCCCTTATCTGCTCTTTTGCTTGATCCATAGCCTCATAAATGAAGCCCATAGCCAATCTTTCCCCATCCACCAAGCGCAACACCTTAACCAATGGCTCAACAAGTTTCACAATGGTTGCTGCCTTTTTCCAAAATATTTCTTCAACGACTTTCCTTTTCATGTCTTTGCCATCCTGTTTGCGAGAGAACTGACTTTCATTCCATTCATCACTAGAAAACATCTTTTGCAAGTTTCTATGTTGGGCAACCATAGATTGCAATGTCAAAAAATGTGTTGCAAATCTAGTGATGGCAGGCCTAATAAGTTCCTTGCCCCCTGTGTATTTCCTCATCAGACTCAGAATCCATGAGTGATTGTAAATATATTTTGTGATGCATTTGGCATGCTCTACAGTGTTCTTGATCTAGTCTATTTTGCCAATATCCTCAAGCATGAGGTCTATGCAATGTGCAGCACATGGGGTCCAACAGATGGTTGGGTGTTTTTCCTCTAACAATTTACCAGCAAGAACATAGTTAGAGGCATTGTCTGTGATGATTTGAACAACATTTGCCACCCCCACCTCTTCAACAACCTCATCCAAAAGCTGTAACAACAACTGTGCATCTTTCACCCTATCAGATGCATCAACTGATCTTAGAAACATGGTTCCCCGTGGGCAAAAGACAAGAAAGTTTATGATGGTACGGTTCCTCTGATCAATCCATCCATTTGACATGATGGTACATCCTGTACGTGCCCATGAGTTTTTGAACTCTTTCAAATAATCATCAATGTTTGAAATCTCTCTTTGCAAAAAAGATCCTCTTAACTCATGCAGAGTAGGAGGTTTGAAGCCCTTTCTAGCAGCATATATGGCATCAAAAATAGGTTCATAATATGGTGAACGAGTAGCATTGAAGGGAATATCAGCATCATACCACCATCTAGAAATGTACTCACAAGCAACATCTCTCAATTCTTTTTTCCAATGAGCATCTAAAGTGGGCTGCACAGTTGGAGGACTAGGACCATATGCAGTTGCACTATCAGAGGGAGATGAGGGCACAAAAAAACTTTTAATAGTACCCTTATTTCTCATTGCACCCTTACCCTTGTCAGAAACAGACTCCCTAGAGGGAGGAACATAGCGAAACGGGTTTTTTGATGCATCAGTGGAAGGGATAGATGAGGAATCCTCATAATTAAAAGATTCAAAACTTGAGTTGGCAGCCATCATATGTTGTAGATTCCTCTTCCTCCCAATTTCAGCCTCTATTCTTTTTGCCTATTTTTGTCTTGCTCAAACTTGTCAAATTGTGCTTTCAACTGCTTCCTAATTTCCCCAATGTTTTCTGCTTCACATGCAGTAATTTGGCCTTTAATACCAGCCAAATGTAGTTTCAGTCTATGAATGCCCCCTGCACCATCCTTAATTTTTTTCTTGCAAAATTTGCAAAACATTTGATCCCCAACCATTTCAGCATATGCCCAAGCAGAGTCTTTTGCTCTAGGGGCCATTTTGGACCGAGTTTTTGACTTGGAAATAAAATGTTTAAATCTGAACATGAAAACAAAAAAAAAACTATTCATTCTATGTTCATTTCTTTCACCAAATGGCAAATGCCAAAAACTATGCAAATGCAAATGGCAAATGCTAGATTTGCTAAATAAATAAAACAAACAAAGGCAAATTTAGAAGAGAAAAAATAAATACCTCTAGCCTCTAGCTTCCTCTAGCTCAATGCTACTCCAAAGCTTGCCCAATAAGCTCCTCACTGCTGCTCCAAAACTTGCCCAATAAGCTCCTCACTGCTGCTCCAAAACCAACTCCACAATCTTCAGAAAACTCTCACAAATGCTCAAGCAAATTGAATGAGAAAGATGTGAGCTCAATAGAGGGGTTGGGTTAATTAAATAGCATTGGGAGGGCTTAGACAACCTAAAAAAACCCTAACAGCGAATTAAAATCGAGTTTCAAGTCCACAAAACCGGGTTTTTTGGGCCCACCGACCGACTGTCATGACTCGGCCTGGTTGACTCGGGCTCGGCCTGGTTGACTGGCTTGTTACCGAGCCGGCCGAGTCATTACAAAAACCGGCCGGCTCGGTAACAAGTCGGCCAACCTGGCTGGTTTTCTGCCTGGTCGGACCGGCTGGCCTAATGGCTCAGTCGACCAGGCCTGGTCGGACTTGAGCCGGCCGTTTTTTAAAACAGAGATTTATAGCCTTCTTGAGAGGTCAAATAAGCTTCCTTTCGTCTGACTTGGTCTTGGAGGAAAATTTAGCTTTCTTGTCTCAAAAATAATTATTTTCTTTTGTTACAATGAGTCCAAATGGGACTATAATACATGACAAGAATTCTTCATTGACCTAGAAAGCCCTAGAGCATGAAGAACATGCTTTGACCTAGACTTGAGCATGAAACCCATGCTTTGACAAATAAAATTTATTTTTCTCTTTTTATATATAAAATATGCAATGTCATGTTTACAAAGGTCATTATTGAAACCGAATCTGGTTACATTCTCCAACATCCTAGACATGTATAAATACAAGGCAGTTAGACATCATTCAATCATCCATCCCTCACATCGACTTATGTGCAAGAAGAAGTAAAACCAGCAAAAGTCAAAGGAGAGACAGCAAAGTCAAAGGAGAGAGGAATATCGTGTTTTCTTCCCTAGTTTTGTTCACACGTGTGAGTTTTTCTGAGGCAAATTTTGTGCTACTGCAGGCCCGAAATTTCAGGGGCCAAAATTTCAGGAAATGACCAGATTTCAGAGATTTGGCCGGTGTTGACTTTTGTTGACTTTGACTTGTTGATGAGACTTGAAGGAGCACTGACTTGGAATCTTTGTGGCATTCTTGGTCTTGGTCTTGGATATCTCACTTTGATCTGATTCTATAAGCAGAGGATTTTTGTGGATTTTCCCACTTGTGGGGTTTTGCCCTAGCGTGGAGCCTAATTTATTGTGTTCTTTGTCTCTTGTAGTCTTCATGTTTGTACATTTTGGTAACTGCTTGATGAAGAGAATATAAATTTAATTAGAAACCAACAAACATTCACAAGTAATTATCAAGTTAAGAGAAATCTACCCTAATCTACAAGCATCGTGATTTCTCAACAAGACCTACGAGAATCTACCATCCAAATGCTGAAGGACAAGCCATTGAAGGTCGAGGAAGCTAGCCATTGGTTTGAGAGACAAAACCAAAGTCAAGGAAAGAACAAATTGTGCCCTAAGGAGGGCCGGTTAACTAATAAGGCAGTTGTGTAGTGGTCAAGCCCTAGAAAGAGGGCAAGCTGTGTCATTTTGGTAGCTAGCAAGAGGCCAGCAGCTTAGAGGAAGCAGACAGCAGCGAAAGGTAAGGTTTGAGGTCTAGCTAGGGCCTGTGCCATCATCCGCAACTAGGGAAAAGGAGGGCTGAACCCTATGGAAGGTCCAGACTTGTGGCTAGGAACAGGCTGCAACAAGGAACATTCAATCAAGCCCTCTGCAAGGGAAGAGAAGGCCTGTCTTTGGTCAAGCTATCGTACAGGCAAGTAGGTCGAGGCTGTGAAAGGTCTACCGGACTTGGCTGAGGGAAGATATTTGTAGCCCGTGAGTTGTTATGGGTTACAACTGCCCACATTAAGGTAATAAGTGCAGACCAAGGGGACTATGTGAGGGTAGTGGTTACAGGAGGTAGTCACAGCTGGACAAAAAGAAGCATGATTGCAGGTGGACTGAATCTTTAAGGAGGGCTAGAAGCTCTAAGGTGCTACAGCAAGGTGGCTGTGTGTACAGAACATTAAAGGAGAAGCTGGAGCGAGTAATTTTGGGCAGTGGGGGCTTGAAGGATTTGGCCTCAGCCCAAGGATTTTTTACTTCTGTTTTTTGGGACATTTTCAGGGATTGTAAAGGGTCACTATTCCTCAAATGGGAGCCCTTGGATTTCTTGTTAAAGGACTTATAAGAAATTGATTTTGGCAATTAAATTTCAGTGTTATATGCTTGATATAATCGCTGGTGTATTTTCCACTGTGCAAGTTCTTTTAAAATTAGGCATTTCAGTGTGTTTATGTTTTCCAGCTAAAACGTAGACCAAACCTGGGGTGCTCGGAATTCTAACATAGAATACTCTTCTAGGTTTAAGCATTTCTTCCAAAGCACACTAAGGTTTCACACCTAACAACTATAATAGGTCAAGAACTTCTCCCAAGAGCAAAAAAACTTAAACACTGAACTTCCCCTTTATCAAGAGAGTGATCTCAATGAAACCATCTGGAAATTTTGAAAATTGTTGCTTAAAGTGGATTTAGAAATTTCACCTCAACCTTGAAGTTCCCCAGATATATTTCCTATGAACTTTTAACCTCAGCGATGAATCTGAAATATAAATTACAGGAAAATATAGTTCACTATTATCCAACCAATTACGCAAGGCAAAACAAAAAAAATAAACACAGATCAATTATGCAAGGACAAACAAAAAAATAAACACCAGATAACTGCACTTTAAGGGAAACATTTTTCCAGCCCTTAGTGCACAAATCCCAACATATACCAGATTTGAAAATTAATTAATTCTTGCAGGTGTATTACAACCATAAATCTGCCCACTTGGCTTCTATTTGTTTGTCAAATAAATCAACAAAATCAGTTAGCTGTTCATGATAAATCAGCATACCAAACAGCCCCAGAAATCATTCATTTAATATGAGAAGATGATGAAAATCAAATCTGCAAGTACAAAAAGTTTGGACAGCAACGCTGAAAATGTTGTCCACTGAGTACTCTGAGGTCAAACTTAGCACAGTCCCATATCAAGCTGAGTTAATTAAATCGAACTCTGATTTATCTACAAGTCAAACTTGTAGACAGTGATTCAGAAGTTACAACCACATGTAACTCATGGGTTATCCATTGCTCAGAGTTCCAGCTTGTGGAAAGATGGAAAAACTCATCGACGTCAAATATAAATAATAAAACAGAAAGAAAAAGAATCTTACTGAACAATTTTTATCATCAATCTTTTATCAAGTCCAACTTGAACTCTTATGCTCCAACCTCACCAAGTTATCCATTGAGTCATGATTTTAAGCACTGGTTTCTACGATGCCAAACTATGCAAACTTTAGGTCCCTAAAATGTTGCATGATTTAATCTATCAATTGGTAATCGACAAAAAAAAAATTGTGACTCTTGCTCTGATCAACAATACAGGGGGGCAATTTGGTAATTCTACCATTAAAAGTTTAATAAGCATGCAATATGTTTATTTGCAAACATATTGTTGTAAATTGGAAAAC
Source organism: Pinus albicaulis (assembly GCA_034641835.2). Lineage (NCBI taxonomy): Eukaryota > Viridiplantae > Streptophyta > Pinopsida > Pinales > Pinaceae > Pinus > Pinus albicaulis. Next base: position 1,662,645,228 of record CM076578.1, on the reverse strand, counting down.
CCTCGATGATTACTAACTTTGAAATATGCTTAAAAAGTAAACGACAATGCCATACGCCTTCAATGGCGGGCTAATTATCTTCAACCTAAGAGTAAGCATCACAAGATCGATTTATAGTTTTTTAACCAATAACTTTGACACTCAATCTAATCTTTAAAGGGATTTTTTTAAGTGTACTTTCCTCTCTCATGTTTCATCTCAATGCTAAGCATACTGGACATACATCACAAAAGCATATACATATAACCACATAAAGGCACAAAAAAGATAACAAATAAGCATTTCATGTATGGAGAACTTTCATGTATGGTACGCACCGAGTGGTTAGACCTAAAACTCTTAGAAGTGCCACAGATAAGGCAGCCACCTGAAACAACCAACTTCCTTTTCAGAGAAAGAATAATACATAGAGAAAGCACTTGTATTCAATTATTACACTTCTGCCTATGTAAGACAAACGTTACGTCCAAAAGTAAGTTCTTTCTACCTTTTCCAGATTCCTAAATAGCATAAATAGTACATAAATCATGAAAGAGAGGTGATGCCTCTATATGAATCGGAAATAGCTTATCTGCATGACCAAAAGACTAAAGTTCACCAGAATTTATTTGTCATAACAAACTCAACAAAGAGAAACAAGATGACCTCTTCAACAGTCCCAGTGCGACTTTCTATCGAATGGAGCAATTTCGTGACAAAAGTTTTACTCTCTTCAGGCTGAGTAGATGAGCTTTCTTCAGAAGACCGGACATGGAAAGCGCTTTGAAACTACAAGGAGCAAAGCCATCAAACAACTCATGATTCATGGACCATAACACAAAGAAATGAACAAGATATTGCAAGATTGTTTAATTTTCCTAAATTTGTTAAGCATTACATACCCATTTAACAAGCGGGCTCAACATATTTGCAGTTAACTTCCGGTCATTGGCAAGGTTCAACAAGTGAGGTGGAACTAAAGAATATAAAGAAGCCTGCCAAAGTGAAAGATTGTTAACATAGCTTAAAGATGCAGATAAAACGCATTCAATTTAGCAAAACAGAATTGCATTTCCTACAAAAACAAATGATAAAAAATCACAACTACTAACATAAATGATAAAAAATCATGATTCGTAATAATGAAAAAGTTTGACCTTAATGGGTATATTAATGTAGGGGGTCAACTGTATATGTAACAGTGGGTCAATCTGGTGGTGAGCCTACATTGGCAATGAGTGACAACTAGTATGAGTCATTATTGTATACATGGACTTGTGAATATTATACTTTATGTATTTCGATTATATCGGAGTTACTCGGTAACTTATCATAATATTTTGTTTGGGAGGCTATGCTCCATGTTTATTTGGTATACATGGAATGTATCCAAAGTTTGTTAAGAAGTGCATAGTCTTCACATGCAGCCATGTGTTGAAATTCTGATGTTCTATGTTGTTACAATTACTTAAATCCAGAACTTCTTTATGCTGCAAAATAAGTTAAGTAATTGTAGATAGAATATAAACCATATAAACCATATGCAAAATGAAAAACAGTCAAGAACTCAACAAGACACATAAAAGTTAGGTCAATGACCACGGTAAAACCCACAAGGGGAAAACCCAACCACATTCCTCTTCTATTAGAAATCAATTGTTCAGCAGAGATACAAAATACAATGAGAGAATGAAGAAGTCAAATAAAATCTGAAGAAAATCTTTGATAGCAGCCGTTGATGCAAACATTGAATCACTTTGGCTCTCCAAGATCTACTCTTGCTCTTCAAGACTCTCCCTCTCTCTCTCTCTCTCTCTAGACTCTCCAACTCTCTCTTTCTCAAGTTCAAATTCTCCTTTCCCAAGCACAAGTGTGTGAAGTGAGGATGAGAGGCACAAATATATAGGAAGAGCAAGGAGGTCGAATTCATGAGGGAGTAACTCCTATGCTTTGAAGAGGAGTTACGTATGCCAAAATAGGAGTGTAACTTATGCCATAAAGGAGAGGAGTGTAACTTATGCATTTCGAAGAGAAGTGTAACTTATGATTTAATGAAGTGTAAGAGGAATCTTATTATGACGAGTCATTAAAGTGTGTAAGGGAGTGTAAGAGGTGCGTAAGAGAATTAAAGAGAGAGAGGAATGAATCCATTAAGAGAGAGAGAGAGAGTAACATGTGCATTAATTGAGGGGAGTTACATATGACATGAATGAGTCTCATGATTGAGAGACTTGAATTTCTTTTTAATTATAATATAATAATATCATAAAGAGTATAATAGTAATAATAATAATAATGATGATGATTAAGCTAAAAATTAAACAATTGAGATTGACTAAGGGCAAGTTAAGTGATTTTCCATCATATATATATGATTACGAATTGATGGAAGGTGATTTACTATTTTGGAAAGTCATGGTTGCAAAGATAGACACAACTTTCTATTTTTAGAAAGATCTGAAATGAGATTTTATTCAAGGAAATTCATCCCATAGTTGCCAATTTTCAACACTCCCTCTCAACTAGGGAGGAATTTATTTATGATGCAAGGATCTTTGCTATCTCTGCTTTGGAACAATGATGTTACAATCTAATGAAGAAGAATCATCATAGGGGAGATACATCCATCACCCTATACACACTTGGGGGGATCCACTTATCAACACATGACAAGGATCTCACACATCCAATGCTTATCACTACTTGGCGGGATCCACTAGTCAACACATGACAAGGATCTCGCTCATCCAAGGCTCATCACTACTCTGGGGGATCCACTTGTCAACACATGACAAGGATCTCACTCATCCAAGGCTCATCACTGGTTGGGGGGATCCACTTGTCAACAAATGACAAGGATCTCGCACATCCATGACCACTCTCTCTAGGAAGGGTCACATCTGTCAGTCCAAACTGCTCTCTGAAAACCACTAACTTTCCTTTCAGCAAAGGCTCGGTAAGAATGTTGGTGATCTGGTCATCAGTTGCTATATGATGAAATCTTATTGCTCCTCTTTGCACCATATCCTAGAGATAGTGATATTTGATTTCAATGTGTTTGGACATGTCATAGAACACAAGATTTTCAACAACTCGAATCCCACTCTTATTGCTAGAGTAAATTATTATCATATCCAATACTTGCTCAAACATCTCTCCAAAGAGCTTCCTTAGCCATACTGCCTCACAGCTAGCCATACTAGTAGCAATGTATTTTTCTTCAATCGTGTTAAGGGAAACAGACTTTTTCTTTCTACTCATCCAAGATATCATGGCAAATAATAAGTTGAAGCAGCACCCTAAAGTGCTCTTTCTATCAGTAGAGTTACTAGCCCAATCAGCATTAGAGTATCCATGTAGCCTTACATCTTCGGCAATATATCTCAATCCAAGACTGATGGTCCTGTTACCACTCAAACTAGCAGGGATCCTAGGAGGGGATCTTAAAGAGCAACTACTAGGTCAAGGGAAACAATGGAGCAATAACCCACTATCACCTCAGCTAAGACTCCCTTCTCTTTATGGACTTTCACCGATGGGAGGAGACCCGATATAAGGGGAATCACTAGATGAATCGATCAATAAGATGATAAGGAGAGATTCCTAAGGCATATTCACAAGAGAGACTCAATTATAGGGCTTTCTTGCTCAGGAAGCAAGGTGGTATGCTCTCTAGGAAGGGCTTAAAGGATTCTCGAGACTAGGGTTTGGGAATATATCTTGTAAAGATGATTCCTAGACCTAGAAATCCTTAAAGAAAATTGGCATCTGCAAGATCCGTGTGAAATTAGAGTTATAAAGTTGCAGGACCACAAAAGACCCAAGTGGACCCAAAATTAGATCAAGGATATGGAGTTGATCGATAAATGAGGGGCTTGACCTAATTATGGAAGAGAAGAGGATCAAAGGATGAATTTTCTTTGAGAATTGAAAGCAATAATCCCAATGTGGACACTAGCCAAGGGAAACCTAGGGCAAGAAACGATCCTTGAGCTAGGGCTTCCTTGTTAAATTTAGATAACCATGGTATGTTCTATGCTTAAGGCAATTTACTTCAATATTTCTTTTAGGCCCAATTCAGATTAGTAATCACATAATCATTGATAGTAAATGCTGATAGAACATAATAATAGATCGACAAAAGACAAGCCAATATAATAAATCATAATTTACAATTCTTCTTGTCCAGCAAAGACAGAGAGAAATGTTTGTTACAGTAGTCAACAGAATGCCCTAGCCAGAATCATAGTGTGGACATCACTGAAATATATTCCGAAAAAAAGGATAGTATACAGTGTGTTTTTAAGAGGAAGAAAAGCACGAGATATCAAGATGAATATGTGCGGATTTCTAAGGTAAGATAGTGCAGAGAACAAGTCGGATTTCTAATGTAAGACAATGCAAAGAACAAGTCAGATTTCTAAGGTAAGACAATGCAGTGAACAAGTGCAGATTTCACTGTGTATGAAGTGCGGATTTAAGAAACTATGTTCAAGGTATAAAGTGCAGTCTCATCTAAGTTATCTCAGTAACTATTTTGAACCCTAAAGCAAGGAAAGGTCTGCGGATATACAATTGCTATTCTACATATTGATGTATGATTCTAGAACTAAGAAGGAGGTCTTAAAAGAGAAGGAAGAGTTTGTTGAAGCTAAGACAGTGATAGTAAGAAGTTGTGACAAGGTCTTAGAAGCATATCTAGGTTAGGAATCTGAGTCTTGGTCATGGTACTTGTCATTTGAAGATCTATAAGAAGAATTCTTTGTGGGTTTTCCTCTCCAAGAGGGAGAGGTTTTGCCCTGGCTCTAAGAGCCTAATTGTGTGTCTCGTGCATTTTGAGAATTGACTTGATGAAAGACTAACTAAGCTAAAGGAAAGAAAGACAAAAGTAACTCAAGCCAGCTTACAAGTAATTATCAAGAAGAGAATTTGTAATAATCTCTAGCCCTCCAAATTCTCAACATGGAATCAGAGCTATGGTGCTAAACTCAAGGGTTGCTTGACAAAGAGACTCTCCAGGAAGCGAAGATCAAAGTTTGGGTTGAAAGGTCAAATCAGTTTGCAAGGAAGACTCCAAGGATTCAAGAACATCTACATTTGGATTTCAATTTCTAAAGATATACTTTATCATCAAAGACTCAAGAACATCTTCATTAAAGATTTCTATCTTAGAAGAAACTCTTGACTTCATCTTCAATCATTCATCAAGGAAGTTGCTGAAGGATAAAGTCACTCTCTCAATTAAGTATCTATGACTTTATCTAATTCTATCAAAATGTCTTCTTTGAAAGGAAAGCAACAAACTGGTTAGGGTTTCAAACTTTCCTGCATAGAAGACAAGTATAATGAAATCATGCCAAATACATGAAGGGAGATATAAGAGCCCAAAGGATTCCTAAAAATCCATAAAAGAATCTCTCATCTCCAAGGTATAAAATCTAAAATCATCAAAAAGAAATATTTGAGAAATTGGTGGAGATATTCTCTGTGAGTATTGCAGAAGAAGCAATCTCTCTGAGATCATCTGCAAGAAGTTTGAGAAATAATGTCTGACACTGAGATGACTAAAGTGGTGTTGGAAGCTCTACTAGATGAATGGGGAAACTTCACTTCAGGTTTATACGGGAAGAAAGAAGCCACATCATTTTCACAATTTAAGGTCTCTATGTAAAATAGAGGAAACAAGATTGAAAGCCAAAGGTGTTACAAGATCAAGGGAATCAAGCCTTTACAGCCACGTCAAGGAAGAAAAGAACATTCAATAAGTTTGGTCCTCAGAACAGTATGGAGAAAGCACGATGTAATGGGTATTATAATAGAAATTGTCCTTAATCTGAAAAAGGACAAGAGAAATAGGCAAGAAGCCCATGTCTCTGAAAATGAGGAAAGAGCCTGATGCAAAGAAATCTAAGAAATAATAAGTGAGGAATCTCCACTACAATTGAGATCATCTTCTCCTTCAAGTGATTTTTGTTGATTGTATGATGGAAGGCAATGTAGCATCCTGATCGAAGCATGGTAGGAGCTACTGCTGAATCAGCTCCGGGAAAACCTCTCTGATAACATTACTAATGGAAAGCAGTCATCAAGAGCGAGGGTCATCATGGAAACAAATTACTAGGATGTGATGACATATTGATGAAGCAGGCCAAGGGAATGAAGCTCTTCATTCTTGAAACTACTACAGTATGACTCAAGGGAAAAAGGTATGAGGTATGTATATATTTATATGCTAACATTGGATACTGTGAAGTCATATAGTTGCAGGTAATGGACTTCTGTATTTAGAAGTATGATCTATGGAGGAGTATCTCTCAATGCACGGACATACGAAATCAACATAATCTGTCCTCATGAAATATGAGGTGGTTGTATATGAACGAGAAACTAGAAAAGTTGTAAGTTCCTGGGAATGAAGAATCTGCAGAGAGGAAGAGATCATGAAATGCAACCATGACAAGAGGTAGTTATCATCCGAAGGCCAAGAAGATGTGACTAGGAGATCTCCAGGGAAGATATGTAGACTCTGATGGAAGTCTGGTAAAGAAGAAGACCCTTGGCAAAACATACCATTAGGAGATGTGTCAATCTGTATGAAGGATGACGATGCCTATAGGAAGATGTCATGGTGAAAAATCATCACTGAGGTAACTTTTGTTTTAAAATTTCATATGTATATGGTTATCTGGATGAATTTGTGCAGGGTTGCTAACCATGAGAAAGGATGTATGATCCTTGGAGATGATTCGAAGGAAAGCAGCATGGCATAACGGTGGACCAGATAAGAAAGACTGATGAATCACTTTCTGATAGTGGACATGACTTGTGACTAAAAGTGATGGATGATCTGTGCCCTATGAAGCCAAAAGTTGAAGATTCCTCAATATCGAAAAAACATGACATCGAGGGGAGGAATTCTTCATGAGTAGTTGGATCACTGTTGTAGGATCCTGGTTGATAGGGAACCTGGCGGTAAGTTTCTTGCTTGGAAGAAACTTGAAGTATGTCCTTCCTGTGTTGAAAGGAAGTGATGTATGTGATTCTCTATTACATGTGTCATGTACTAGACCAAGACTAACTATGGAAATTTCTGAACCTTTACACTTTATGCCGAAATTATTTATTGTTAATCTGGTAATGCTCCTCCTACTTAGACAAGTTATTAACTGAATAAATTCAAGTTAAAATCGAAGAAAAACACAAACAGATCTCCACCAATTCAAATCTAGAACAAGTTCATGCACACATAGACAAAGTGACACAGTTATTTCTGGACAAATAGTCCCCAAAAAAACCCAATGCGGGAAAACTGGTCTCTGGCTACTGGAGGGTTTTATTATTAAGAATTTTTTGAATACAGCAAGCCTGGTTTCCAGATCTAGAAAACTCGACAAAGAAATACTAGATCTACAGCTCACTGGCTGATCTAGGGCCAAAATAATCACTAATCCACACCCTCAAATGGGATTTACAGAACTCAGCCAAGATTAGGGGCTAGAAACCACAGCACTGCCCCTGAAAGCCTCTGCGTCAGCCTCTGAAGCCCCTCTGACCCTCAGCGCTGCTCCGGAAAGGTCTGCGTTACCCCAGACTGGGTGACGCAGGCCCTATGTTGCCCCTTAGGGTCTCTGCATAACCCTCTGAGGGTTTCCTGCTAAAAATGACGATGTCCTTGGAGGGACTGTGTTGTCCTTGCTGCTGCAGCTTCCCTTCTCCTCTGCACTGTCCTTAAGCTGATCTCTGCCTCTTGTGTATTCTAGACCCCGGGATCAGATCATCCCCTTGGCCTAAATTCCCCTCTCTACAGTTGAAACACTTCTGAGTATTCTTAGCAAACCCTACCCTAGAATCTCAGCTTAGCTTCAGTGCTTTGCCTCTGTGTGTATTTACGAATGACCCCAAGCCTTTCCTTTATACTTTTCTCGCTGACAAATCAACTGCCATGATCAAATCTTGAATCAATGGCTAAGATTAAAAGAAAGCTTGATCCGTGTGACTTAAGACAATTTCATCACATGTTTAATTAAATTCACTTTAATTATTTAAGTTCCCTAAGTTTTAACTTGGAAAATACAGTAAAATAATTTATTAATTTAATATCTCCTAAACCAAATGAAAGTTCCCAAATCAATTTCTGGGTCATGTAGATCAAGTGTACTCTAGTCCCTCCACAAAATTTGGGAGCTAGAGCACAATTGATGCTACCCCAAACACACAAAATCTCAACACTAACAGTCGTAAGTCTTAGTGAAGGCCATGTGAAGAAAATGGATAGACACATCATTTTGGTCTTCACCTGGAAGACAGAATGGAGGATTGGGTAATCATCTGGCATTCGATACTCTTTGAGAATGAGATAGGGCATTCAAGATAAGAGTAGTCGTGGACCGATATTCTTTGAGGGCTAGCTACCCAAGAGAAGAATAGTCCAAGAAGGTCATACTCTGGAGTCTAAGAACACCTAGGTGTGGTATGTTCCTTGGAGTGACAATGATTATGGTGTCTATTAGTCATGTGTCTCGCCAACATTGTATTCCATTGTCTCGTTGAGGGATGGGGTTGTCAGTCAAGGCCTTGCACTAGGACAATGTTGGTTGATATGATGCTATACAGATGCGATTATCAATCCAATTCTTCTTATGGGAGTCCTCAATTTAAAAGTGACCATGTACCTGTATGAATACCTCCCTAGTTAAGAGGGAGTGTTGAAAAGTGTAACTAGGTCAGTCTTCATGTTGACTATGTAATTATGTATTTATGTAAAGAAGAAGACAAAGATAATAAAATGTATTTTAGGTGTACTTGCTTCATGGGTTTCATGAGCAAGATTTTATTATGTAGATAGACTTCTTCTTGATGTCTATTAGGTTTTTTGTCGTCTAGGATTAAATAGAATTAAGAGTCTCAATCATGAAGGATCTAGTCTAGGAATATGTGCTCCAAGACATTGTGGAAGAAGCTCACAACAGCCCTCAAATAATGATGGAAGACAAGCTTTAAAAGCAGTGAAGAAATACCTCAAATGCTGGAATAAACTCTATGAAAGTCGGCCTAAATATTGGTTGAAGGGTTGGCCTAAAAGCCAGTCTTGGCACTATATAAATAGCACCTGTTCTGCGGCCATTCGGATAAGAGGAATGCAGATCTGTCTGAGTTAATAAATGCGGATTGAACTAAACCTACATGCGGACATCTCCAAGAAGACAGTGCGAATAAAGGACAATATATAAGTGTAGAAAAAGGACAGTGAAGAAAGTATGCAAATCTGAAACAGGAATGCACGAAGGGAATGCGGATATCACTGAAACGTAAATGCAGATATCACTGAAACCTATTGCGGATATCACTGAAACATAAATGCGGATATCACTGAATCATATTGCGGACATCACTGAAGTCTGAAACATATTGCGAAAAAAAAAGGACAGTATACAGTGTGTTTTTAAGAGGAAGAAAAGCACAGGATATCAAGATGAATATCTGCGGATTTCTAGGGTAAGACAGTGCAGAGAACAAGTCAGATTTCTAAGGTAAGATAGTGCAGAGAAAAAGTCGGATTTCTAAGGTAAGACAATGCAGTGAACAAGTGCGGATTTCACTGTGTATGAAGTGTGGATTTAAGAAACTATGTTTAGGGTATAAAGTGCAGTCTCATCTAAGTTATCTCAGTAACTATTTTGAACCCTAAAGCAAGGAAAGGTCTGCGGATATACAATTGCTATTCTACATATTGATGTATGATTCCAGAACTAAGAAGGAGGTCTTAAAAGAGAAGGAAGAGTTTGTTGAAGCTAAGACAGTGATAGTAAGAAGCTGTAACAAGGTCTTGGATGCATATCTACGTTAGGGATCTGAGTCTTGGTCATGGTACTTGTCATTTGAAAATCTATAAGAAGAATTCTTTGCGGGTTTTCCTCTCCAAGAGGGAGAGGTTTTGCCCTGGCTCTAGAAGCCTAACTGTGTGTCTCGTGCATTTTGATAATTGACTTGATGAAAGACTAACTAAGCTAAAGGAAAGAAAGACAAAAGTAACTCAAGCCAGCTCACAAGTAATTATCAAGAAGAGAATTTGTAATAATCTCTAGCCCTCCAAATTCTCAACAACTCGAAGTTAGTTTACTGACTCGAACTCAGTTTAGAGGTAAGACCCTCATGCATACTTGATTCCAGATCAAGTGGTTGGACACATCCCATCATAGACATAGAGAGTACGACAATCCCCAATGCATCCATCAATCGTGCTATCGGTCTCTATCCACATTTCCCACCTCATTGGCCAAATGAGAGGTACTTCTCATGAGTCTGAAACTCCATGGGTAGGATGCATGCAGGGCATAGATCAAAGAGAGGGTGAACCAGCTCAATATCATAACGGTGGGGAAGAAGCACACTAACAAGGTTCGGCGCACCTAGCCCTGTGGTTCATTATAGCTCCAAGAAGCTATCCCCAAGCCCCCTGGAGCTCCCAGAGCTCATTGTCCAACTCAAGTGGGACCCTCAGAATAAGGTCTGTCCACGATACCAAGCTTCTCACAAAAGGTTAAGAATTTGACCTTCCCCAGGGGCTTCGTGAGAATATCTACGACCTGCTCATCAGTCCCAATGTGATCGAGCCTTACTGCGCCTTGTTGTACCATGTCCCGGACAAAGTGGTACCTAATATCAATATGCTTGGACCAGTCATAGAACACGGGATTCTCAAAAAGACGAATCACACTCTGGTTATCACAAAGGATAACGATGGTATCTAGCACATGCCCAAACAGCTCACTGAAGAGCTTTCTCAACCAAACAGCTTCACAACAGGCCATACTCACTGGAATGTATTCAGCCTCAGCAGTGCTCAAAGCAACCGATTTCTGATTCCTGCTCATCCAAGAGATCGAAGTAGAACCCAAGGTGAAGCAACATCCAGATGTGCTCTTACGATCCACCACACTTCCTGCCCAATTAGCATTAGTATATCCAAGGAACCTCATACTTCCAGCAGTGTATCTCAGCCCATGGTTGATTGTGCCCCGAAGATATCTCAATAGATTCTTGGCACCAATCCAGTGAATGCGATGAGGCTCAACCATATGTTGACTCAAAGTGTTCAATGCAAAACATACGTCTAGACATGAGTTCACTAAGAACATCAAGGTCCCTACGAGTTGTTGATACTCGGTGGGATTTCTCAGCTCGGACCCAGCAATGCTTCCACACAACTTCTTAAAGTTCAGTTCCATCAGTGTCAACACGGACTTACAGTCCACCATCCCAAATCTCTCCTGCAGCTTCACAACATATCTTCCTTGAGAAAGGAAAATCTCACCTGGCTTTTGCCAGACCTCCAAGCCTAGGAAATAGTGCATTAGTCCTAGGTCCTTCATCTCGAACTCAGAAGTTGGCTCCCTTTTACATTGATGAATAAGAGGTGTTGGAATCACGATTGTCGTTAGACCAAAACCCACAGGTGTTAGTCTCCATTACAATCGCCAGAGTTAGGATCCACGAGAAGTGTTTAGTCCATGTCGTGAAACACACGAGGAGCGTTGAACCCAACGTCCAACAATCTCCCCCCCAATGCGAGTCGGGTGAGTTTCAAACTCGAGACATGTCGCTCTAATACCACTTGTTGGAATCACAATTGTCGTTAGACCAAAATCTGCAGGCGTTAGTCTCCGCTACAATCGCCAAAGTTAGGATCCACGAGAGGCGGTTAGTCCATACCGTGAAACACACGGGAAGCGTTGAACCCAATGTCCAACAAGAGGGTCAGCACCTGTCAGGAAGAGATTGTCCACATAGAGAACTGGAATGAGAGGCCTATCTTTATCAACCTTAAAATAAAGGTTTGGATCAACATCACTTCGAGTGAAGCTAAGCTTCATCAAGTAGTTATCAATCCTCTCATACCAAGCCCTAGGGGATTGCTTCAACCCATAGCGGGCTTTCTTCAACTTGCATACATATGTGTCTCTATCTTGGACTTCGAACCCCAAAGGTTGCTCCACATAAACCTCTTCCTTGATTGAACCATGTAAGAAAGTAGTCTTCACATCCATCTGATGGAGACTCCATCCTTGCGTTGCGACAAGGGCAATGATCAATCAGATGGTGATGTAGTGTAATATCCCCAACGGGAAATAGACAGTAATACACAGAAATACAAACATGCAAATATATAGGAAAAATGCCGGAACTAGAATATAGAGCAAGTACACATAAAAATACCAGAACACTAAGCCATTTTATTAATTCTGAGAATACATGTATGGGTACAATAGATAATCAAAATGAGTGCACCTATCCTTGCACAAGGCAAGTGAAGAACCCTCTCAGAATAGGAAATGGCTGCAATAGAGACTGCGTCCTAGCTGCTGGAGAAATCTGTCGTAGAATGCTGCTGCTGCAATGCACTGGAGTTAGGGGCTGATCCCCTCACTGGAATGAGCTGAAAATCGGTAGACTGCATGTACTCACTGCTACGGAAAAAACCCAGAAACCATGAAGCAAATGCACCACCTCCGAAAAACCACCACTGAAGCCCTCCTCAAGGAAAACGTTGTCTCTCCCAAGCTCAGCGTAGAGTCCCAAGAAGAATGCTGGAAAAAGGCCACAAATCCCTCCGCAAAACTCTCCAACCGAATAGACAATCCCTCCAAGCTGAAATACGTTGAGGACTCCACAAAAATCCCCCACAACAGAGCTGCACTAACACCAACTACGTCCTCCCTCCTGGACTGCGCAGTCACTCTATGAGACCCAGCTCCTCTGCAGAACGTCCACCAAAATCTCCTGCAAATCAACTGCTGAAACTGAAGGAATACCTTGCTCGAGCAGGCACTCGAATTCCCCCGGGGCCAAGGGCGAGATCTCCGACCGGAGACACTCAGTCGCACTAAACAGTGCTGCAGACCGACTAAACAACCGGCGTGCTCAAGTAGACAGAAGTCTAGCTCACAATATCATCAACATATCACTAATGCCAAATGGAGTGAAACCCCCACCTTTTATAGTGCTAGCTCCCTCAAAACCCTAACTGCGTCCTTGAGCTCCTCCTATGCCTGCGCAGTTGCCTTTAGTCCCTACGTGAGGCCTCTCACATGTAACGTGTGGACCCCCAAGGCTTTCCCCTTTAAGTGACAACGTTCATCTACTAGGAAGCACTTTATTTTATTAAAGTGAGTTGACCCCCTCTTTCTCACTTTTATTTATTAATTTAACTATAGGCGGCAAAACTATACAAAAATGAAATATTCCAATTAGCGGTGCTAATTAGGAATATTACAGTCTCCCCCGGCAGAACGTTGCTTGTCCTCAAGCAACTGAAGTGATGGATGCTGCAATATCTTCTCATCCTCCCAAGTGGCATCCTCATCCGGCAAGTTCTTCCACCTCACCAAGAACTCCCGGATCGTCCTGCTCCGCAGCTGCCTCTCCCTAGTATCAATAATAGCCTCCGGCTGCAACACCAGATGCCCTCATCATCCGTGGGTGGTAGCTCCTCTGTCACTGTCACCTGCTGGCCCAATGTCTTTTTCAGGCATGATACATGAAAGATGTTATGAATCTTGCTGCCTTGGGGCAGCTCCAACTCATATGCAACCTGCCCAATCCTGTGTATCACCCTGTATGGCCCATAAAAGCGGGGCTTAAGCTTCTCCTCCCCCTTCTGCTTAAGCGAAGACTGTCGGTATGGCTGTAGTCGCAGGTAGACCAAGTCCCCTACCTCAAAGTGTCTCTCCATCCGACCCTTATCAACATACAGCTTCTGTTGATTCTGGGATGTGGCTATGTTATCCTTGAGAGCTCGGAGGATATCTTGGCTCTCTTGGATCCATATCTTGGCTCTCGGAGCCCTGCTAGCACCAAACATCATGTCCACAAAAGATAAGGGATGATATCCATATAAAGCATAGAAAGGTGACATACCTATGGACATATGATGCTTCGTGTTGTAGCAGTACTCGCCCAGATGCAGCCGCTTCAGCCATGCCCTCTGCTGCCCACTGACATAGTTACGCAAGTAGCCCTCCAGCCACTTGTTAACTATCTCTGTCTGCCCGTCCGTCTGGGGGTGATAACTGGTGCTCGGTGTCAACTCCGTCCCCACTAGTCGGAAGAGTTCCTGCCAGAATCCGCCCATGAAGCGGCTGTCCCTGTCGCTGACAATGGTCTTGGGTAGACCATGTAACCTAAAAATCTCCCTGAAGAACAGCTCAGCCACCTGCGCTGCTGTGTGGTGTGCGGATATGGCAAAAAAATGAGCATACTTCGTCAGTCGGTCAACGACGACAAAGATGCAGTCCTTGCCCCGCACCATGGGCAACCCTGTGATGAAGTCCATCGATATGCTCTCCCATTTCCCCTCTGGAATGGGAAGAGGCTGCAACAACCCTGCAGGATGGCTCATCTCTCCCTTGTTTCTCTAGCAAACATCGCACTCCCTGACATGCTGGAGTACGTCCTCCTTGAGACCCTTCCATGAGAACCTCTCCCGAATTGCCCTGTAAGTCTTGGTGAACCCCTGATGGCCCGCCAATGGAGAATCGTGTGAAGCCTGGAGTATCTTCTTCTTGAGCTGAGATCCCTCAGTCAAGAAGATCCTGTCCCTGTAATAGATGATCTCGTCGACCACCCTGTACCTGTCATCTGCTACCTGCCCATCCAACACCTCACACGCAAACCTGTCCTTGGAGTACTCTACCAGCAGTCGAGCCCTCCAATCAGCGTCCAAGCTCATAAGTGATAACGTGGCCGGTCTACGAGAAAGGGCATCAGCTACCACGTTATTCTTGCCTTTGACATACTCTATGTCAAAGTCATAGGCTTGGATCTTACTGATCCATTTCTGCTGTCTCTCCTGCAACTGCTTCTGCTCTAGAAAGTACCTCAGGCTGTTGTGATCTGATCTCACCCTGAATCTGCTGCCCACTAAATACTGCCGGTATTTGGCCAATGCATGCATGATGTCCAACATCTCCTTGTCGTATATGGAATACAACCTCTCATGCGGAAGGAGCTTCTGGCTCTCAAAAGCTATCGGGTGACCACCCTGCATCAAAACTGCACCAATCCCCTCTCCTGATGCATCACACTCGAGGACAAATGGCTGTGTGAAATCTGGCAATGCCAGCGCGGGGCAACTACTCATCACCTCCTTGAGCTTATCAAAAGCTCGCTGTGCTGTGTCCGACCAACTGAATGCCCCCTTCCTCGTCAAATCTGTGAGGGGTGCAGCAAGCTGTGAGAAGCCCTTGACGAACTTCTTGTAGTATGTGCAAATGCCAATAAATCCCCGAAGCTCAGTCACATTCCTCGGCTCTGGCCAGTCTCTGATGGCCCTGATCTTCTCCTTGTGGACTCTCACCCCGTCCACTCCTATAATGTGCCCCAAGTACAGCATCTCCGTCAAGCCGAACTCACACTTGGAGAGCTTGGCATAGAACTGCTGCTCCTCCAAGATGCGTAAAACTGTCTCAATGTGCTGGAGATGCTCCTCCCAAGTCCTACTATATATAAGAATGTCATCGAAGAAGACCAGCACAAACTTCCTCAGATGACCCCTGAAAATGTGGTTCATGCACGACTGAAAGGTAGCGGGTGCATTGGTCAGCCCGAAAGGCATGACCAGAAACTCGAAGTGCCCATAATGACACCTGAAAGTGGTCTTGGGAATGTCTTGTTCCCTCACGCGTATCTGATGGTACCCGGATCTCAAGTCAATCTTCGAGAAGAACCGTGCTCCTCTCAACTCATCCATCAGCTCATCGATCCTGGGAATGGGGTACCTGTTCTTCAGGGTCTTCTTATTCAGAGCCCTGTAGTCAATGCACATTCGCAATGTGCCGTCCTTCTTCTTCACCAACACCACGGAAGAAGCAAAGGGACTCGTGCTCGGCCGAATGTGACCAAGGGCCAGCAACTCCTGAATAGCACGCTCTATCTCATCCCGATAGGCCTTGGGATGCTTATACGGTGTGGTGATCACTGCCTGTATCCCCTGCTCAAGCTCGATAGTATGCTCAAACCCCCGATCCGGTGGCTGCCCTGGTGGAATATCCCCAAATACTGCTGCATACCTGTCGAGAATAGACTGTAGCTCAGGATGCACTGTCTGACCTGTATCCACCGCCTCTAAAGCTCGCAACTCTACAGCCCACTCTATGTCTCCCTTGCGGAAGGTCGCCTCCATCCTATGTGCCGACACTGTCTGAGGCGGGTATGTGTGCTGTCCCCGTATCTTCTCATGCTTCCCTGTCTTGGGATCATCCCACTCCATCTCTAGGGCCTTCCAATCTGTCGTGACCTTCCCCAGAGTAATGAGCCACTGAACACCCAATATCAGGTTGGTGTCCGGAATATCCACCACAAAGAAATGATCTGTCAATGTATAAGTGCCCATCGTCACCGATAACTCCGGGACATACCGAGCACATGCCATAGTTTGATCTCCTGGGACCAAAACAGAAAATCCATCAAAACCCTCAGTCTGTATGCCTCTCCTCTCAACCATCTGTGCATCAATAAAATTGTGGGTTGCCCCACTATCTACCAAGACTGAGACCCGCTGTCCACGTACTGTCCCCCGTACGCGCAGCGTCAAGTACTTGGGAACTCCCCGCAATGCGGCTAGAGCTCCTCCAGTAGGTGCAAATGATGCCCCACCTGCTGTGGGTGGTGGAGGTGGTAAGGTACTCTGCGCTGCATAACAATCTCCGGCCTCCACGTCATCCCCGTCATCCTCTTCCCCGCTACTCTCGGAGAAGACCTCAATGAAATGTGCTTTCCCTGCAGCACACCTATGTCCCGGTGCCCATGGCTCCTGGCAAGTGAAGCACAACCGCTTCCTCCTCAGCTCTCTCCTGGCCTCATCATCAAACTGCCCTCACCCAGGATTCGCCTTGGGAGGCGGAATCCTCGTGTCCTTCCCCTTAGGCTGGAAGGCCTGTCTCTGGGGGTAAGGTGTCCGTGTCCTGGGTAAGACATCCTGTAAATCCCGAGTCCTGCTGATGGCATCCTGAAGTGTGGCTGGTCTAGTCGACCTGACTAGGCCATGAAGTGGCTCTACTAACCCCTCCACAAACATGTAGACCATCCGGGCTGCGGATAGATCTGGCACCATCACTGAAACCCTCAAGAAATCTGAGATATATGTCTGTGGGCTCCCCGTCTGCTTGAGCTTTGTCAGCTCAACGAAGTGCTGCTCCGGGTCCCTCCTGTCAAAACGCTCTATCACCCTCTGAGTAAACTCAGCATATGTCCCCACTGTAGAATGCCCGAGTGTAGCCATCCCATGAAACCACCAGTCCTGGGCCTCACCCTCCAGATGTAATGTTGCCACCTTAATGGCCTCTGACTGCGACATCTGGTTAAGCTGGAAATAGATATCCAACTTCTCTACCCAAGACTTTGCCGAACTGTTTGATGAGCCATCAAACGTGGGCAAATGAAATCTGCTAGCTGCGCGGTGGTCATCATGATGATGCCTGTGCCCTCTGTGATGATCACGGGGTCTAATGTCACGCTGGAGCTGGACAAAGTCTCTGAAAGTGATAGAATCTCGGAACTCCTGCCCGTATGCCCTGTACTGTGCAAAATAGGCACCCATCTGGGCAGGCTCAGGCTCTGGCTCCTGCTGCGCTCCTGCCCCTGTGTCCTCCGCCAGGAAAGTGGGCATAGTGGATCGCATGGGTGCATGCGATGCCACGATGGGGATAGCATCACGTATCGGCATATGGTGTGCCGTGCCTGATCCCTCTCCAACCTGAAAACCCCTCGAGGTTTCCCGCTGCCTAACCTCCAGCGCAGCGAGTCTCTGTGACATATCCTGCATGTGTTGGAGGAGTGTATCCCATCTCCTCGAACCCTCCTCGTCTGCCATAGGGCCCTGCTGCTCTGCGTCCCTCGCAGGCTGCTCCTGCTCTGAATCTGTCTCAGGCTGCTCCTGATCTGTGTCCACCACTAGAACACAGTCCCCTTCTCCGTGGGTGTTCTCCAACCCACGCTCAACGTCTCTGTATTTCTTACCCCGGCGACTATTATGGGATCTATCCCTCGGCCTCATAGACTGCTAGCTCCACAGGCTGAGCCAGGTCTATCCTCTAATACCACTGTAATATCCCCAACGGGAAATAGACAGTAATACACAGAAATACAAACATGCAAATATATAGGAAAAATGCCGGAACTAGAATATAGAGCAAGTACACATAAAAATACCAGAACGCTAAGCCATTTTATTAATTCTGAGAATACATGTATGGGTACAATAGATAATTAGAATGAGTGCACCTATCCTTGCACAAGGCAAGTGAAGAACCCTCTCAGAATAGGAAATGGCTGCAATAGAGACTGCGTCCTAGCTGCTGGAGAAATCTGTCGTAGAATGCTGCTGCTGCAATGCACTGGAGTTAGGGGCTGATCCCCTCACTGGAATGAGCTGAAAATCAGTAGCCTGCCTGTACTCACTGCTCCGGACAAAACCCAGAAACCATGAAGCAAATGCACCACCTCCGAAAAACCACCACTGAAGCCCTCCTCAAGGAAAACGCTGTCTCTCCCAAGCTCAGCGCAGAGGCCCAAGAAGAATGCTGGAAAAGGGCCACAAATCCCTCTGCAAAACTCTCCAACTGAATAGACAATCCCTCCAAGCTGAAATACGCTGAGGACTCCACAAAAATCCCCCACAACAGAGCTGCACTAACACCAACTGCGTCCTCCCTCCTGGACTGCGCAGTCACTCTATGAGACCCAGCTCCTCTGCAAAACATCCACTAAAATCTCCTGCAAATCAACTGCTGAAACTGAAGGAATACTTTGCCCGAGCAGGCACTCGAAGTCCCCCGGGGCCAAGGGCGAGATCTCCAACCGGAGACACTCAGTCGCACTAAACAGTGCTGCAGACCGACTAAACAACCGGCGTGCTCAAGTAAACAGAAGTCTAGCTCACAATATCATCAACATATCAATAATGCCAAATGGAGTGAAACCCCCACCTTTTATAATGCTAGCTCCCTCAAAACCCTAACTGCGTCCTTGAGCTCCTCCTATGCCTGCGCAGTTGCCTTTAGTCCCTACGTGAGGCCTCTCTCATGTAACGTGTGGACCCCCAAGGCTTTCCCTTTAAGTGACAACGTTCATCTACTAGGAAGCACTTTATTTTATTAAAGTGAGTTGACCCCCTCTTTCTCACTTTTATTTATTAATTTAACTATAGGCGGCAAAACTATACAAAAATGAAATATTCCAATTAGCGGTGCTAATTAGGAATATTACATGTAGCGAGCAACAGGTGCAAATATATCATCATAATCTATACCTTCCTTTTGAGAGAAGCCTCGGGCAACACATCTTGCCTTGTACTTTTCAGCACTTCCATCGGCTCCATGCTTGATCTTGTAGAGCCATTTCAAAGTGACAACAGATTTATTCTTCGGTCTTGGGACCACATCCCAGACATCATTCTTCATGATAGATTCATATTCCTCGTGCATAGCATGTGAAAAATTCAGAATACAAAATTACAAAAACCCTACTGCAGTATCTTGATTTACTTCTCCTACTTATAATTTAATTGTACAAGTTATTTTCAGAAAATATCGAAGTAAACACAACTAGCAGCCTACACACATGCAAATCATTTACTGAATAGTACGCTCATTCGACAAAGTGACATATTTTTAAGACAAATGTCCCCGGAAAAACCCAATGCGGGAAAACCAGTTCAGCAGATATGACGATTTATTATTATTAAGCAGCATTTTCTGAGTACATCTAGGGCGCCATAAACTCAGCAAACCCAACAGAGAGAACCTCGGCAATCAGAGAAAATGTGAGATATACCTCACTCTCGCAAGTCTCGGCTGATCCGAATGAGAAATTGGTCAAACCTATGGGACAGCGTGGGCCCATGACGATGCAGTTGAGTGGGCACAGCGTGGCCAAGGAGTGACAGCGCGGTTGAGCGGGGCCCGGGTGAGAGCAAGGCTCTCAAGCATAAAAGGGAGAGGAGGCTCCTCATTCATTCATTCTATTATGCATCTTATGATTTCTGTCTTTCGACATTGAGCACGCTTTTGTTGTTGAGCGAAGTCTGCAAGTGTTGTTCAGCGCACGGGTGTCTCCAAGCAGAGATCCCAACATCAGCCTCGGGGGACTTCGAGTGCCCGCTTAGGTGAGGAGATCCATCATCATTTTTCAGGGGAGAGCACATAGTACCTTCAACCAAGATCACGCAGTTGCTTGGACAACGCAGTATCTCTGTGGGATTACACAGTTTGTAGTGGAGGCAGCACCGAGAGTGAGGGGATATCAGGGATTTCAACCCGAGGGTATTGTGAAGGGATCAGCCCATCACAAATCATCATTCTGTAGCAGGAGGAAACCATCACTTGCAGGTTTATCATTCAGGGCCAGCGTACTCACTAAGAATGCGCTATTTTCCAAGGGAGGTCAAATTCCGGGGTCGGCCATTCTGGGATTCCTTCCTGGGCTTTTTCGGGTTAATAGAGGAGAGCTTATTTCCAAAGTTTCACAATTTTCTGATCAGTGGAGCAGCTCCATTCCAGCAGTAGCAGCAGCAGCGACTTCTGGAGATTACGCAGTCCTTGACAGAGCAACCATTCATTAAGGATTTCTGAGAGTATTTCCAGCTTGCCTTGAGAAAGCTAAAGTGCCATCATTCTGATCACTTTTGTACCTATTGTTATCTTTCAGTTTATATAATAAAATGGCTCAACGTTTCTCCATATTTGCAGTATTTTTATGATGTCTCTCTATTTGTTGTAGTTACTTGTTTATGTTGCTTTATATTACTGTCTATTTCCTATTCGGAATATTACAGTGGTATCAGAGCTCATAGACGTGGCTCAACCTGTGGAGCAGATCAGTCTATGACACCAACAGGAAAACCATATATCACTTACCGGGGAAGGAAGTACAAGGACCAAGAGCGGAGGCTCGAAACCACTTTTGGAGAAGGGGACTGTGTTCCAGTAGTGTACGCAGAGGATGAAGAACCAATGGCCAAGGAGAAAGATGAAGGGAGGGAGTTCGGGCAACTCCTAAAATCTGTGTAGGAACTTTCGAGGAGGATCGAAGTGATGGGGCAGAAGTTTACCGCAAACCAGAGACAGTGTGAAACCCCAAGGGGTTTCACATCGGAGAAGGGTCCGGTACTTCCCACCATGTACAGGAGGAGCTCACAGTGCAGCAGGTTGTGTCACTCACTCCCCCACGTTCTACGATGCCCACATTTCTGACTATAGGCACAAGGATGGGACGACCTCAAGAGCCAAAGCCGATTCATATAGGGGACTATTTTGCAAAGTATCAGTCCTATGGGCGAGAGTTTGGTGAAGCTCTCACTTTCCATGATTTTTGTCAACTCAAGAGGGACAGCCGACCCCACAACCAAAACAAAGGGGGTAGGTACACACAGGACGGGGACATGCAGCGTACAAAGGGTAGGTTTTTCTTGCCAACATTTGACAGGTCCTCAAAATGTTCAGCAAAGGCTTGGGTGGAGAAGCTGGACATTTATTTCTAGCTCAATCAGATGGCAGAGGGATACGCCATCAAGGTGGCAGTGTTGCACCTTGAGGGAGAGGCCCATGACTGGTGGTTCCACAGGATGGCCACGCTGGGTCACTCAACAGTGACAGCGTATGCATAGTTTACACAGAGGTTGGTCAAGCGGTTTGACTGAAAGGATCCAAAAGAGCATTTTGTTGAGCTGACCAAGCTCAAGCAGACCGGGAACCCGGAAACCTACATCTCTGAGTTCTTGAGGCTTTCGGTGATGGTGCCTGACTTGTCGTCAGCTAAGAGGATTTACATGTTTATTGACGGGTTGGTAGAACCTTTGCGTGGGCTACTCAGTTCCACAAGGCCTGCAACACTTCAGGATGCAGTTGAGAGGACCAGGGATTTGCAGGATGCTCTGCCCAGAACCAGAGCTCCTTTCCCCAAGAGACCGGCATTCCAGACGAAGGGGAAGGATACGAGAGTTCCACCTCCAAGAGGGAACCAAGGCCGGGGCCTTTGGATGATGATACCCGGAGAGACTTGAGACGGAGGAAGCTATGCTTCACATGCTAGGAGCCATGGGCATCGGGACATCGATGTGCCGCAGGGAAGGCACACTACATAGATGTCTTCTCCGACAGTGAAGGGGAAGAAGATGCCTACGAGGAGATAGAGGCAGGAGACAGCGCTGTAGTGCAGAGAGGCGAT
Organism: Pinus albicaulis; assembly: GCA_034641835.2. Classification (NCBI taxonomy): domain Eukaryota; kingdom Viridiplantae; phylum Streptophyta; class Pinopsida; order Pinales; family Pinaceae; genus Pinus; species Pinus albicaulis. Next base: position 1,662,623,028 of record CM076578.1, on the reverse strand, counting down.
CATTCACCACCTCCTCCCCCAAGAGGAGCAGGGTTTGCACCCACAGGGGGAGTCCTTGCTTCTTTGCGAGGGGTTCCGAAGTATTTCACACTGCGTATCCGGGGCACCGTTCAAGGACAGCGTGTCTCAATTCCAGTTGACAGTGGGGCCACTCATAACTTTATTGATGCCCAGTTGGTAGAAAGGAGGGGCATACCTACAGAGAGCTTTGATGGTTTCTCAGTACTGGTACCGGGTGCCAGAACTATGCAGTGTGCTAGATATGTACCGGCGTTGGCAGTGACCATGGGGACTTACACTATGACAAATCATTTCTTTGTGGTCGATATTGCAGACACCAATGTGGTGTTGGGAGTGCAGTGATTGATCACGTTGGGAAAGGTCACCACAGACTGGGAGACTCTGGAGATGGAGTGGACGGACAAGAAGAGCGATAAGCATGTGATGATCCGAGGCGTGCACACTTATCCTGTGCAGACAGTTTCAGCACACCGAATGGAGGCAGACTTCCGGAAGGGAGATATATAGTGGGCAATGGAGCTGCGTGTTTCAAAGGCTGGAACTATAGGACAGGTAGTTCACCCAGATGTGCAATCAATCTTGGACAGATATGCTACGGTTTTTGGAGATATACCTCCAGGACAGCCACCAGATCGGGGGTTTGAGCACACCATTGAGCTTGAGCAGGGTATTCAAGTTGTGATCACCACACCCTATAGGCACCCCAAAGCCTACAAGGATGAGATTGAGAGAGTCATTTATGAGCTCTTAGCGTTGGGACACATCCGGCCAGCACTAGCCCATTTGCTTCTTCTGTTGTCTTGGTGAAGAAGAAGGATGGCACACTGAGGATGTGCATCGACTATCGGGCTCTCAACAAGAAAACAATGAAGAACCGATACCCCATTCTGCGGATTGATGAATTGATGGATGAGCTGAGGGGATCGAAATTCTTCTCCAAGATTGATTTGAGTTCGGCCTACCATCAAATTCGAGTGAGGGTCCAGGATGTCCCCAAGACGGCTTTCAGATGTCACTACGGCCATTTCGAGTTTTTGGTGGTGCCCTTTGGGCTAACCAATGCACCGGCCAGTTTCCAGTCCTGTATGAGCTGAGGGGATCGAAATTCTTCTCCAAGATTGATCTAAGTTCGGCCTAACATCAGATTCGAGTGAGGGTCCAGGATGTCCCCAAGACGGCTTTCAGATGTCACTACGGCCATTTCCAATTTTTGGTGGTGCCCTTTGGGCTAACCAATGCACCGGCCACTTTCTAATCCTGTATGAGCCACATCTTCCATGGTCAGTTGAGGGAGTTAGTGCTGGTATTCTTCGATGATATTCTTATATACAGTCGGACATGGGAGGAGCACCTACAGCACATTGAGGTTGTATTACATATTTTGGAGGAGCAACATTTTTATGCTAAGCACTCCAAATGTGAATTTGGGCTGACAGAGATGTTGTATTTGGGGCATATCATTGGTGTGGACAGAGTGAGAGTCCACAAGGAGAAGATGCGGGCCATTCGGGAATGGCCGGACCCGAGAAATGTGACAGAGCTCTCGGGGTTTGTAGGCATCTGCACCTACTACTGGAAGTTCGTTAAGGGGTTTTCCCAACTTGTAGCACCCCTCTCAGATCTTACCAAAAAGGGGGCATTTAATTGGACGAACACAGCACAGAGGGCCTTTGGCAGGCTCAAGGAGGTGATGAGCAGCTGCCCAGTATTGGTTTTGTCGGATTTCACGCAGCCCTTTGTCTTGGAGTGTGATGCCTCAGGAGAGGGAGTGGGCACAGTTTTGATGCAGGGGGGGCCATCCCATAGCTTTCGAGAGCAGGAAGTTATTGCAGTGTGAGAGGTTGTATCCTATATACGACAAGGAGATGTTGGCTATCATGCATGCAAAGGCCAAGTTCTGATAGTACTTGGTGTGCAATAGGTTTCGGGTGAGGACTGACCACAACAGCCTCCGGTTTTTTCTAGAGCAGAAGCAGCTGCAGGAGAGGCAATAGAAGTGGGTCAGCAAGATCCAGGCATACGACTCTAACATTGATTATGTCAAAGGGAAGAACAACGTGGTGGCCGATGCTCTATCCCACAGACCGGCAGCATTGAGCATAGACACGGACTGGAGAGCTTAGTTACTGGTGGAGTACTCCAAGGACCATTTTTCCTGTGAGGTACTGGATGGTTAGATCACAAATGACAGGTATAGGGTGATGGATGAGGTTATATACTTCAGGGACAGGATCTTCTTGACTGGGAGCAGATACTGTGTTCCTCCCATGACTCACCATTATCAGGCCATCGGGTGTTCACCAAGACCTATAGGGCCATTAGGGAGAGGTTCTCTTGGAGAGGCCTCAAGGAGGACGTACTCCGGCATGTCAGGGAGTGTGAAGTGTGTCAGAGGAACAAAGGGGAGATGAGCCACCAAGCAGGACTACTACAGCTGCCTCCCATTCCGGAGGGGAAATAGGAAAGCGTTTCGATGGACTTCATTACTGGGTTGCCCATGGTGCAGGGCAAGGATTGCATCTTTGTGGTCGTTGATCAACTGACAAAGTATGCGCACTTCTTCGCTATATTAGCACGATACACAGCAGCACAGGTAGCAGAGCTGTTCTTCAGGGATATCTTCAGATTGCATGGTCTTCCGAAGACCATTGTCAGTGACCAGGATAGTCGTTTCATGGGCGACTTTTGGCAGGAGCTCTTTCGTTTGGTGGGTACCGAATTGACTCGGAGCACCAGTTATCACCCTCAGACGGAGGGCAGACAGAGATAGTGAACAAGTGGCTAGAAGGCTACATGCGAAACTATGTCACAGGGAAGAAGGAGGCATGGCTATGTTGGCTGCACTTGGGAGAGTACTGCTACAACACCACTTTTCACATGTCTATCGGTATGTCTCCGTTTTATGCTTTGTATGGATACCATGCTTTGACTTTTGCTAACATGATGTTTGGTGCTAGCAAGGCCCCCAGGGCCAAGGACTGGATCCAAGAGAGTCAGGATATACTTCGGGTTCTTAAGGATAACTTAGCTACAGCACAGAACAGCAGAAGTTGTATGCTAACAGGAGATGGGTTGAGAGGCAGTTTGAGGTAGGGGACTTGGTCTACCTACGACTTCAGCCATACCGACAGTCCACGCTGAATCAGAAGGAGGCCGAGAAGCTCAAGCCCCGCTTCTATGGACCTTACAGGGTGATTCGCAAGATTGGGGAGGTTGCATATGAATTGGAGCTGCCCACAGGTAGCCGGATCCACAACATCTTCCACATATCATGCCTGAAAAAGGCATTGGGGCAGCAAGTCACTGCAACAAAGGAATTTCCGCCTACAGATGATGAGGGCATTTGGTGTTGCAGCCAGAAGCCATCATAGACACCAGGGAGAGATAGTTATGGAGCGGGACAGTTAGAGAGTACTTAGTGAGGTGGAGGAACTTGCCAGATGAGGATGCCACTTGGGAGAGTGAGAAAATTTTGCAGCATCCGTCCTTGCAGTTGCTTGAAGACAAGCAACGTTTTGGCGGGGAGGACTATAATATTCTCAATTAGCAACAACTAATTGGCAATATTAATTTTTCCTAGTTTTTCTTTTCTAATGTTAATCAGTTAATAAAAAGAAGTGATGAGACCCATAACCCACACTTAGGAAATAATGACTCCATAAAGTCACTTAGGCAAATATTAGTTGACAATGTGGGACCCAAGAGAGCCTAGTGACAGCGTGGGCCCATGACAGCGCAGTTGATTGGGGACAACGTGGCCAAGGAGGGACAGCGCAGTTGAGTGGGGCTCGGGTGAGAGCAAGGCTCTCAAGCATAAAAGAGAGAGGAGGCTCCTCATTCATTCCTTCTATTATGCATCTTATAATTTTTGTCTTTCAACATTGAGCATGCTTTTGCTGTTGAGCGAAGTCTTCAAGTGTTGTTCAGCACACGGGTGTCTCCAAGCAGAAATCCCAACCTCAACCTCGGGGGACTTCGAGTGCCCGCTCAGGTGAGGAGATCCATCATTGTTTTTCAAGGGAGAGCACAATACCTTTAGCCAGGATCACACAGTTGCTTGGACAGCACAGTCTCTCTGTGGGATTACACAGTTTGTAGTGGAGGCAGCACCGGATATCAGGGATTTCAGCCAGAGGGTATTGTGAAGGGATCAACCCTTCACAAATCATCATTTTGCAGCAGGAGGAGGCCATCACTTCCAGATTTATCATTTATGGCCAACGTACTCACTGGGAGTGCGTTATTTTCCAAGGGAGGTCAAATTTTAGGGTCATCCATTCCAGGATTCCTTCCTCGGTTTTTCCAGGTTATTGGAGGAGAGCTCATTTCCAAAGTTTCACAATTTTCTAAGCAAGAGAACAGCCCAAAAGAGCAGCTCCATTCCAGCAATAGTAGTAGTCCGGCAGCAACAGCAGCAACATCTGGAGATTACGCAGTCCTTGACAAAGCAACCACTCATTTAGGATTTCTAAGAGTATTTCCAGCTTGCCTTAAGCAAGCCAAGGTGCCATCATTCTGATCACCTTTGTACCTATTGTTATCTTTCAATTTATATAATAAAATGGCTCAGCGTTTCTCCATATTTGCAGTATTTTTATGATGTCTCTCTATTTGTTGTAGTTACTTGTTTATGTTGCTTTATATTACTGTTTATTTTCTATTCGGAATATTACAACTGCTCCATCAGAAGAATTCAATCTCTTAGACTCTGTGTGTGTCTCCAACTAACCCCAAGCCTTTCTCTTATACTTTTCTCGTTGACGCATCAACGGCCGTGATTTAATCTCTTATCGACGGCTTATATTAAAAGACTGCTTGATCCACGTCACTTAGAACATTTCATCACATGTGTTCAATTCATTCACTTTAATTTTTCTAACTCCCTAAGTTAGACTTAGGGTCCTCATTAAAAAAAAAAATTCTTTTAATATCTCACACACTAGATGAAATTTCTCCAAACGCTTTCTGGGTTTTGGAGGTCTTGCGTGTCTTAGCCCTTTCACAAAATTTCAGGGCTAGAGCACACCCAATGCTACCTCAAAATCTCAACATAGAATCCTTCCAAGCTTGATTCTTTATTGCTTCTTCAAATGTTCCAAGCTCAGATTGTACAATAATGCTCATGGCTACTAGGTACCCTTGGTACCTATTCGGCTTCTTGCTTTCACGGAATGTTCCTCTCGGAGAAATATGTCTCTCGACATCTTGGAGAGTGTCCCTAAGCCATGAGGGTCTCCTTTTATTTCAAGGAGGTGGATCAATAGGATCCATTGGACCTTCAACATCGGGCATCGGTTCATCCTTCAGTTCTTCCTACTTCACCGCTTCTTCTTCTTTGTCTTCCTTTGAGCTAGGAAGATTCCTAACTTTCTTGAGGGCAGCATCTTCATCGAAGGTGACATCATGGCATATCTTCACTTCTCTTTGACCAAGCACATAGATTCTATATGCCTTCGAGGTTTTACTATAGCCCACAAACATTCCCTTCCTCCCATAAGCATCCATTCTCTTTTCTTTCGGCACATGAAAATAAACGGGACTTCTAAAACTCTAAAATGGGAGACATCAGGCTTCTTACCAGAGAAGACTTCTTCAGGAGTTTTGGAGTCCAATGCAAAATGTGGGCATCTATTTTGAACGTACACAGTTGTGTTGGCCAGAGGGAAAATTTTAGGGGCTAATATTCACAGGTGGGCTAATTTTCCATGCTTTTCCCAAAAAAAAGTTACTCTAATTTCCACTTTTCCTAAAAGTGATTCGCCCAAATTTTATAGTCTAAAATTATTTCACCATAAAAAACGCAGAATTTTATATAGAGAATGTATTAAATTATTAGAAATTTGAATATTTTTACAAAAATATTGTCAAACATTTAAAGATTGCATATGATGGACTACGTGACTCTCCAGAGTTTCTAAACTTCAAGACAAATTTCCATCCTTAAAATTTTCCCTGGTTGCCCAATTCTCCCCATAGAAATTTCGGAAGACCTTGGTTGTAAAGCATGGCAGGGCAACTTTCACAATGGTTCTATTCTTTCTTTTAGCAACACTATTTTGCTCGTGAGTATACACAGTAGTGGTCTCCCTCTTAATGCTAGCTTCCCTGCAAAATTCATTGAAATCATTCGATTCATACTCGGTGCCATTATCGGTCCTAAAAATATTGATCTTCTTCCCTGTTTGATTTTCCACCAAGGCCTTGAAGGTACGGAACCACTTGAACGCTTCATCCTTCGTTTTCAAGAAGTATATCCAAGTCTTGCGGGAGAAGTCATCTATAAAAGTGATATTCTACAAGCATACTCCTAAGGATGTTACGGGCATCATACCAGATAGATTGGAATGTACCAATTGCAAAATATCAGATGTCTTCATGACACTAAGGGGAATAGTCCCCTTGTATGCTTTCCTTCGGCGCAACCCTGACAAACACCTTCATGATCATCTTTGAACTTGAGCATCCCTGTCACCACCTTCCTTGCTTCGGGAAGGGCCTTGTAATGAGGTGTGCAAACCTTCGATGCCATAGCTCGGTTTGAAGAGTTATGTCACATGTCATGGCCCCTAACGGACTTCCACCAACCTAATAGAGCGTATCAACTCTAAAACCACTAATAAGAGCTTCATTGAATTTCTTCTTCCAAATGCGTACCTTTCCATAAATGAATGCCACCTTGAATCGTTTGTCTTCCACTGCCGAAATGCAAACTAGATTCTTCTTCAAATCAAGTACGTACAACACATATTGCAAGTGGAGGACTTGACCTTCAGTTAGATGAAAGGTCACAGTCCCCATCCCTTTCACGGGATAGGTGGCATTGTCTCCAAGGATAATCTACAAATTATTATCCTTCTCAATCAAATCAGAAAGGGCTTCTTTATATCCAGTGAGGTGCCTTGAAGCACCACTATTAATCAACCAAACATCTAGGGTGTCAGGAGGAGATGCAGCAGAGAGGGAAGATATAAGAATATATTCATTTTTATTATTATCAACAACATTGGATTCATCATACCTGGAATTCCTTGACCTCTTGAAAGGTTGACCATTTCCACTTCAATCAAAGGGATCCTTCCTCTTCTTTGCATGAGCGGTAAAGGAAGTAGGGTCACCTCCATTCCCATTTGAGGGATGGTCTCTCTCCATCATTCTTGTCTCCTCTTGAGTGCATCTCGACAACAATTCATCAAAATCAGGAATCACATTATTATTAAGGATAGTGGTATTGAATACATACCAATCACGCGGGAGTCCTCCAAGAGCAATGAGAACGAGCTCTCGATCAGCTACTTCTTATCCAATAGCTAAGAGATCATTCTTGATTTTTGTGAGCCTCGTAAAATAGGATTGAATGGATTCTTCTTTACCCTTCTTGATATTCTTCAACTTGATCTTGAAGAAAAGAACTTGATTAGCATTGCTAGCCCTAAACATGCTAACCAACTTATCGTACATCTCTTTAGATGTACCCAACTCGGAGATATAAGCAACCAAGTGCTTATGAAAATAATCCCTGATGATCATCTTCGCCTTGACTTCCCCTTTTCTATACTTCGTCTTTCTGGTAGGCAGTGCATTTGATGGAGGCTCATTTATCTTCCCCTACACATAGTCCATGACTTCTTGACCTTCCAATACTAAAACCAAAGACATCTTCCAGGCATGATAATCAGACTTATCAGACAGCTTATCATCACTCTTGAAACCCTTGTATGTGGAGGCCATTCTTCGGTGATTTCTTTTCACACTAGCTTGGGATTTGTCTTCACCTTAGCTCTGATACCATGTTAAATTTAGATAGCCATGGTATGTTCTATGCTTAAAGCAGTTTACTCCAATCTTTTATTTAGGCCCAATTCAGATTAGCAATCATATAATCATTGAAAGTAAATGCTGATAGAACATAATAATATATCGACAGAAGACAAGCCAATATAATAAATCAGAATTTACAATTCTTCTTGCCTAGCAAAGATAGAGAGAAATGTTTGTTACAACAGTCAACAGGATGCCCTAGCCAGCAAAGACTTTGGTTGGTCAAACCAGCTCTTCCAACCTCCCGGAGGTTCAGTCAAACACATACAAGATCAGCCTTCCTTCAGTGTCACACACCCCTCATGAGACAGCTCCCAAAACAATCAACGTAAGTCAACAAAAGGATCCCTCATCCAAATTTCCGACATCCAGATTTCTGGCATCCATTTTCGGAATCATCAATATTTTTGGCATCCAGATTCACGCGTGGGAGAGAGAGAAGCCTCTTCTAGGATGTACGAACCAATCAGATCATGAGGAATGTGTGTGATGAGATGATGATCAAATGAGCATCAAGTCTCTCCAATTTATATACATCAATGAGGATGTGTGACAAATATGTTGGGCGTGTGAGCCTACATTACAAATCTGGCCGACCTTGACAAATTGCGCATGTGTGGAAAATATAATCAAAATATAAGCTCTGTTCATCCAAACAAGATGATATTTAGATCAATCTTGCACCTTTCTGAAAGAGGAATCCAACAAAAATACCATCATCATCATATGAGCAATGCAACATGGAGTTTAGACCTAGTTGCCCAAAATTAACATTGCTATATATCAAGATCCCACCGTCAGAATTTTTTGAAATTTGGAGGGCCTCTAGAGAAAACCCTAGCGCAATTATGGACAAGAGATCGAAGTTTTTTTATGGCTACAATGGGAGAAAAATGATGCCCTAGGTGACCAATGGAGGCTAGGCCTAGAAAGAGAAGGAGAGGTGAGAGAAATATTCTTTAAAAGTGATCACCTATGGAAGGATTAGTGCCTTATCATTTGGGCGAGATGGAGTCAAAGAGAATTTATTTTTGGGAAAGGATTTACCCATTCAAGGAGGCCTTCAAGCAACTTCGCAAGGCCTTAGGGCATGAGAGCAGCTACTCCCATCTCAGCGACATCTCTCCCATATCTCTACTATTGTTGTTGCTAACTAGTGCCTTTGGTGTATCAAACTGCAACTTGGACAATTTGTTGCTTCTCACCCCAATCTCCTTTACTAATTTCCAATCTTGGTGTTTTAGATACACCTTCTTTCCTCGAATGTACACATCATACCCCTTATCCTCAAGAGTAGAAACTAAAATCAGGTGCACTCCCATACCTGGCATGTGCAACACATCTATAACATGGATATTCTTGCTAGACTCTCTCTAAAATGTAGTTGTCCCTCTCCCAACTAGAGTACACTTGGACTTGTTTCCCATTTGTATGTGGAAGCCTATCTCCTCTACTTTATAGTTGGAGATATACTCTCTAACTCCTATCATGTGACATGACGCCCCATCGTCGATGTACTAGACTCTTGTGGTGGTCGAGCTAGATAGGCAAGATATGAAAGTGAACTGATCCTCAAGTCTTGAAGATAGTTCATCAATCTCTGCTAAAGTTGTTGTCTACTACTTCTACTTTTCACCCCTCTTCTTGTTCGAACATTAACTGACATAGTGTCCCAGTTGACCGCAATCAAAACACTCGATTTTACTCGAGTCTTTCTTTTTCTTCTCTCCCTTGGAGTGAGGCCCTTTCCTTGAGCCTTTATTGGGTTTACTCTTTCCAACAACAGTAACATTCTTTTCATCCTCACCCTTTTGGCCTTTTCTGCTGCCTCCACTGAGCAAGCTCAACCTAAGCTCTTCCTGAGTGCAATCGCTCCAAAGACGATCCCAACCAGGCAAGTCTTGTCATCCATTAATCACTTGAACAAAGACATCCCACTGCTTTGAGAACCCATTCAGTGTAGTTCTCACGAGATCATCATGATCTACTTTCTCTATAACAGTTGTTAACTCGTATTTGGCTTGTCTGACCCTGGTGAGATAACTAATAAAACCTTTTCCCTTGTTCTATTTGGGGTTTCATAGCTTCTCTCTAAGGATCAATTTTCTATTAACAATAGCACTCTCAAACAGATTTAAGATGGCATCACACATCTTCTCACATGTATCCAGCTCAGTAATACGGGGAACGATATGATCTTTGACCCCATTTTGGATAATATGCCTAGCTTTGGCATCCTCCTTGTGGTAGGTCACTAATTGCATTGGATCTGTCAATATGGAAACAACAGATGTTGCATACTACTTTAGTCTGTGCTCCTTCAGCAACAAAAGTATTATAGATTTCCAAATACCCAAGTTTGATGCACCATCAAGTCTATCTTGATTCCTTGAACCAGTTGAAGCCAATTCTAAAACCATCTAACAATAAACCCAAATAAATCTGAAGAGATCTTAAAATTGACTTGTATGAACCTTTGATTTCTCTTTCAAAACCCTTGTGCTAAGATAAACAATAACCTCAACACTTTAGTGCTCTAATACCATGTGAAATTTTTGCCACCCAAAAGTTGCGATTAACCCAGTTAATTATTTCGATTGCTTATACGCAACTAAATTAATTTATCAGTTAAAAGTAATAAATAAAAACATGAACAACACCATTCACCAAAGAATACACGAGAAACCAATCACACAAATATTTTTGGACATATGCCCTTGGAAAAACCCCAATGTGGGGAAAACCAATCTTCAATCTAAGGATTTTATTATTAATCTTCAGCAAATCTACTATTGAGAAATTACATAAACTGCTCCAGTGAATCTCCGACAATTTTATCTTCAACACTATTGATCAAATCGATCTAGGAAAACCATGTGCCCTCCCTTCTGCAATTCGCACTGCCTCTCCAACAATTCGCATGGCATCCCCAACAATTCGCATTGCTTCCTAGCTAACTCGCACAACCTTTCAACAAACTCACACAGCCTCTAGAAAACTCGCACGGCCTCTAGAAACTCGTTTTGGCAACTGGCACTGGCTAATCTGGCAATTCGCATTGCCTCCGAAAAATAACTCAGCTCCCAACAATTTGCATTGCTTCTTGGCTAACTCGCACAGCCTCTTAGTAAACTCACACAGCCTCTAGAAAATTCGCACGACCTCTAGAAACTCATTCTAGCAACTCGCACTGGCTAATCTGGCAATTCGCACTAACTATGGGAAATTTGCACTGCCTCCAGAAAATAACTTAGCCTTCTATGTAGATAACAATTTGATCAGCAAAACTCCCTCTGAAACCCAAAAGTTGGAAGTCTTCTCAAATGAAGAATAAACCCTGCAAAACTTTCCTCAATCATTGTTGTTGAAACCCTCCCGATGTCCTACTGAAAACTCACCCAACTCAAATGATCTCCAATGTTGCCCAGCGTCCCCTTTATAATCTCTCATTCACAAATGAATGGCTATGATTAGAAGTTAACATGTCCCAATCGAGGACTCAAATCAACTTAGAAACTTTCTACAATCTTGTAGAGGCAAATCGATCTTATCTCAACTAATTTCAATTAATTAACCACTTTCCCTAAGTTTTAACTTAGGAAATATTTTAAAAAACACTAAATGACTTAATTAAGACATTTTGCCTTGGTGAAACTTAGGAAAAATTACATGGGCTTGGAGATAATTAGTTACTATGTGTTCCTAGCATCACTGACACTTCTCAAGGCTAGAACACTTGTTCAGGGTACAATATTTTAAAAAATTTGTTCAAAAGGACCCTTAACCATAGCAATTAGTTTAATTAAAGGAATTATTAAAGTAGATTTCTTTTATAGCAAAAAGTGATTTAATCTAATGAAACACAAAGGTTATTTGCATTAGTGAATTAGATGAATTTCAATCATTGATCTCAAATGAAGTTGAGATCTAATCTCAGCTGTCAATCACCTTAGAGATTAGGGTTGTGCATTCGATCAATAACACAAACTTATAAAAGGAATGTTAGGCTAAGGGAAAAGACACATCAAGTGAGCACAAGATACAGTAAGACAGTGAGATCTCAGTGATCAGTGATTGGGTGGAGAGAGACATTCACCTAAGTGTGTAAATTCGAGAGGAAGATAACAAGGGATGGAAAAGAGAGCTCCAGCAACTAGCCGAATCAAAGAACAAAATTAAGTGTTTCAGTAGCAGAATAAAGGTTGTAAAACTTGCACTTGTAAGCTATAGAATCCGTAATGTGCGGACAGGAGGCCATACAACATGGAAAAAGGCAAGTACAATGCTTGTAAAGATGGAGGTGGTTCAGGCAGTCATCTTTACCTAGGACCGCAAGCATAAGGTTGTACAAGTTGCGTACAGGCTACATGTGTGCATGTTGAGTGCATATCTACCACACATGCATGGGCAGTAGAGGTACTACATGGGAAAGAGGTCGTACAACTACAGAAAGGGTAGGCAAAAGAATTTTATCGGCTAGAAAATTCAAGTTTTTGATGTGCAATTTTTCCTTACTGGGCATTTATTTTCCAAGTTGAGAACGCCCCTGTATGCTAAAGAATTTAATTAATCAAATAGTGGATTTGAAAAGCGGATTTAATGTGCGTGGATATGTATGATAGTGATTGTTTTGCTTCTATTGTTTATATTTTATTTCCCTGTTAAAAATTCTAACAGTGGTTTTATTCAGTAGATCTACAGTAAATTAATTTACAAGAAGAGAATCTACTAGATAATAAATTGACAGAAATTGGGATTAGTAAAACTTAGCACAACGAGTGGACAACAAATTTTTCGAAAAGAGCAATTTTTTCACAGCAATCTAACTGTTACCCACCAAAATGGGTAACCCCATACGAGAAAACATTTCTCCTCCATTTGACAACTAGCTACCAACCACTATTTGACGATGATATGCCATGTGCCTCTGTCATTTGCATCAGCGATGTGCCTCTCACCATCCAGCATTAACTTTCGGATGAAAGTGGGTTGCTATTCAAAATGTTGAAAATTGGCATCTCAAGGATGAATTTCCTAAATAAAATTTCATTTCTAACAATTATAGAGTGAATTTCTATAATTAGAAAGTCATGTCTAGCATCTCAAGCATGACTTTCCAAAAATAGTAAATCACCTTGCATCAATTGGTAATCAAGTATAGGATTTGGATAATCACTTATCATTAATCAACCTTAATAGTTCAATTTTGACTTAATCGTTACCTTTATTATTATCCTTATGATACTATGACATTATTATTATTAAAAGGAACTTGAAGTCACCTTACCTTCATCACTTAATCACTTCGTACCTCTATGTCTCACATAGCACATCGTAACTCTCTCTCTCTCTCTCTCTTAATGGATACGTTTCACTCTCATTAAAGTCTTGTCATAAAAGAGTCTCTTACACTTTCATTAATGCACACGTTACTCTCTCTCTCTGTTACGCACTCATTAAGACATGGCATATTCCTCTTACTCACAATAAAAGAATGTCATAAAAGATTCCTCTTACACCTCCTTAATGGCATGAGTTACAAAGGCATGTGTACCTCCTTAATGGCATGAGTTACAAAGGCATGTGTATCTTCTTAATGGCATGAGTTACAAAGACATGTGTACCTCCCTAAATTGCATTTGTAACTCCTCTGCAAGACATGCATAATTCTACTTCTTTATGACTTGAATTTGTTGCTCCTCCTATATATGTAACTCATATCATCTCATTCTCACTACTTGTGCATTGTGAAAAAAGGATTCGAACTTGAGAGAGAGAGAGTTGGAGAGACTTGAAGAAGATTGTGACAGACAAGGACTTGGAGAGTAAGAGCAAAACTTGAAGGTTGATTTAGTGTTTGCATTAGCTACTGCTACTAGTGATCTTCATGCTACAACTTGTTCATATTTGAGTGAACTTACTCATTCTCTTGATCTCTCATTATACTTTGTATTTTTGTTAAAAAATTGATATCTAATAGAAGAAGAATTTGGTTGGGTTTTCCCCTTGTGGGTTTTGCCCTGGTCATTGGACCTAAATTCTCTGTGTCTTATCTAGTTCTTGGTTTTCTTCAATTATGCATTTGGTTTATGTTCCATCTATAATTGCTTAACTAATATTGCAGCACAAAAAAAAGAAATTTTGGAATAAGTAATCATTACAACATAGAACATTAAAATTTTAACACAAAAGGTAGTGTGATCATCTTCCAATTAGGTGCTTATACTAGTTTGTTTTGGGCATTTAGTATGGATAAAGGGGTGATCTAGAAGATTAACTGATCTTGACTGTAATTTTTTTCTCTCACCTTACCAAGGGGGTTAATTTTTAGTCCTATGTTAAGAAATCAAACGCAACTAGATTAGGATGAGTTCTCTTTACTTAGATAATTGTTTGCGATGTTCTTTTACTTTAACTTGATGTACTTGTAATTAGCTTTTTTTTCTCTTGATTAATATAGTGTTCTTATCATCAAAAAGCTACCAAACTACGAAGATCAACAAAAAGACACATGATGTAGGTTGCTAGCCAAGGCCAAAACTTCTCCTAGAGAGGAAAAACCCACAAGAATACTTCTCTTCTCATAGAATCTTCAAATGACAAATTCCAAGACACTTAGACCCAAGACCAAGACCCCTCCAAAACCAAGTCAACCTTCCCCTTTGATGAACTTCTCTTTCACAAAGTCAACCCCAAGTCAAATAATTCTTCTTTTGCACAACTTTGACCCCTACAACATATTTCGGCCTCTTCAGCAGGTCTGCAACTTTTTCAGCCCTCCTACAATATCTGCAATTTCGCACGTGTGGGAGATGTAGGTCAAAATTAAGGTTTCTTTCTTGCTTGCTTTAGCTTGCTTCTCTTCCTTTTGATTTCATCTCTAATCTTTCAAACTTCGACTCTTCTAGTAGACTACAATTGTGATATTGCTACAATACTAGAGGCCCTAATTATTCCCACGTGTGAGAGGATAGACACAAAATTGATTCAAATTTCGGTTCTTCTTGTTATCTCCTTGTATTTTCTTCTTTGCTCCCTCTTCTTGCTTTTCTCCTTGAAATCGAACTTACTTGGATGATTCCTCAAATGAGGTCGAGTGCCTTGTATATATAGGCTTCTTGTGAGGCTCGAATAGACCTAATGAGGCCAACTTCATCCCTGAAGGTTGACTTGTCTTCTTACAAGCTGACTTGGCCTTGGTGGGAGACTTTTGACACTTTTGACTTACAATAAATTGTTTGACATGATACAAAGTGCCCAATAGGGCCTTAGTATATATGATAATGACTCTTTTGACTCCTAAACTCTATGACAAAGCCCTAGAAGCACACAATGGGTGTTTGACCTAAAACAAATTGACCTTGAGCATGAAACCCATACTATAAAATAATAATAATAAATTTTCTCCCTTTTACATCAAATACATAAAATATTATGAAGACTGAACCTAGTTACATATTTCAACACCCTAGTCCAATGGGACCTCCCTTAAGGCCCCTTAAGGTTATAGGGGAGACACTACTTAGAAGACCATGATTGAGATTGCGTGTTTATCTTCCCCTATACCATACTTTTCACTTTCCATGACATATTACAAGCTCCATATCTCACCTCCATTCCAACTTGTCATTAGTTCTACCTTGAGTATGGTCGGAAAACTTTGCCCTAGAGGTTGATGGAGCTAAAAGAAAAGGAAAAGAATATCATGGACACAATGAACAAAAGAAAGAAAATCGAAATGCAAAAGATGTATGGAACATAAAGATTAGCAAGTGTGCAAAAGCCTAGTATGAGCTCTACCTTCCTCGTATGGCCATCACCCGATTGCTACACACGTGGTGCTCCATTACATCAAAAAGGTACCCTTGCATGTCCCAATCCTGATGAGTGATAAACTAACTCATATTAAGGAGTAATAAAACCGGTATATCATAAAGAACAAGATCTTACCCTAGAGCTATATGTGGTAATACAAGGAATAACAAAGAAGTAAAAGGCGCAGAAGAGGTGTGGCAAAATCAATTCGAGTGGATAACTCATGCTTCCACGAATGCTCCCTCCTTTACATCCATACACTCAACTTGTGGACACCCGCATCAGTTGGTCCCCTTGACCATGACACTTGGTCGAGAAGTCGTTTCCACTCTGTTACCACATTATTTTCACCAACACCTATTGATTGAGGGTTTGACCTTGGAACTGTAACTTCCGCTTTTAGGGTTGGAAGCACCTAATAGGGTTGCCTATTAGCCACCTCTACCAAGTTAGGGAACACCTTTACGGGACTTGGTCTAGTTTGATATCGGAAGGTGATCCTTGTTTGAAGCATTAGCATTCCCTTAACATTCAAGTTTGGTCCACCTAGATGCATATATGATCTGTTAAAATTTGGGTACCAGAGGACAAGTGGTTCCCTAAGGCTTTGATCTTTGGCCTAGGGAAAAGTGTCCAAAAGTATTTAACTTTTTCTCCTAAAGTGACTTTATAAGTTGTAAAGTCAAATCTAATTTAAAAGTGACTTTATAACTGATAAAGTTACTAAGTCTAATTTTAAAGTGACTTTAATAAAGTCAATGTGAAATTAGAAAGTGAAAATTGACTTTGGAAATAAATGACCAAGAGGGTCTTTATTAAAGTGGGGTGAATTAAAAAATAGAAAGTGAGGTTTAAATGCACATTTAATCTCAGCCCTAGATCTAAAGCTATCTCAGCCATTGGATTTAGGTATTCCCCAAAAATCACTTAGGGTTAGGTTAAAAGAGGAAAAGAGGGAAAAGATCATTCAGTCTTTCATGAGCAGATTGAGAGGAGGAGAAGAGAAAAAGGAAAGTTTCTGAGCAGTGAGGTGAAGGAGAGCATAACCTTGGCACACATACCGAGGCAACATTCAGCAAATCCATACAGCAAGGTTGGCACACAGTTCAAGGCATATTTGGGCAAGTTTTTCAAGGCAGTTTTCGTACAGCAGCTTGGGTATGCATTCCTAGGCAACCATACAGTTTCTGGCACAGATTTTGACGAGAGGAGACTGCTGTTTTTGTGGCACAAATTTCGAGGCAGATCGTACAATCTGTTGCTGTCCTTGTGCATAGAAAACGAGGCTGATTCTGTACAACATTTATTGTTGTTCCTCTGCACACATTTGGAGGTCATACAACAACATTTACTATTGTTCAGCACGCAAATTGAGGAGGTCGTACAACAACATTTATTTCTATTTCTGGGCACGAAAAACAAGGAAGTCCATACAGCATTTATTGTTGTTCCTGTTTTACTGTTTGCACAATTTCCGAGGTGGTGGTTAAGCACAAAAAACGAGATAAGTTGTATTTGTTTGGTTGCTGAATTTTTCTGTGTATTTCTATCTCACTGTAAAAGCTATTTATCATAAATAAAGAAGAGCTTTCGAACTACTTTTCCCCAAGAGTTGTAGGGGGTTTTTCCAAGGTCATGTTGACCAAAAATCAGTGTGTCATTTTCTGTGTGTGTGGCTGAAATTATTTCTGAGTTTTATTTCTGCATTTTCCAGCACTTTGAAATTTCCAGAATTTGTATTTTCAGAAAACATTTATTATTTCCAGCTTGTTGAATGTATGGTTATGGGAATGGGCATTTAACTACATGGGAGTAATAAGGAGAAACTGATAACCAGAGTTGGGTCAAAATTTCTACATGATCTTGGTCTCTAATGGATGGTTGCTTTCACTTAAGTCCATGTTTTTTATTTTCGAGTACTCCACGGGTACCAAGGCCTTTCGAAGAAGTATATGTCCTAAAGCAAATGCAGCATTGAGAGACCATAGCCTCCTAATAGCATGAGTAGATTAGATGTTACATGTCCCAGAGTGCCTTCAGGACCAAGGCGTTGGTCAACTTTGAACCAGCTTTGAGAATTCTTCATGACACCACTCGACCCAATATACCCCTAAGTCACAGGGCTCATCGAACTTCTAAGTTGAAATTCAAAATTCGGTGAACGCCAAGGAAAATTATAAGTTTGTTTCAGTTCGGCCAATGGTTCATTGAGGTTTGATGCCAGTGGCTACTTCTATGTGTCGTGTGTTATCTCTATACCACCAACTAGACCAGTTATAACTTATAACGTTTGGCTCTCGTTGTTGCATTGTAACAATGTGTTATTTTCCGCAATCAAGCTAACTCCCTTTTGTTGCGTGTGATTGGCATGTTGTGGGTGGTTGTGTGATTTGCTGCAATCAACCGATTGGTGACTACCTAACAATTGTGACGACTGAAGGTTGCAAGTTGTGATTTGTTGCTAGATACGATCGCATTATCTGAATTGTATTTAACTGAACAGTTGTATAATGTATTTGATCGAGCAGGGAGATAAGTAGATTAAACCCGATAACAAGCAGCCATGCAATTACACCATGGCTAATTATATTTCATGATTTTCAAGTTATAATTATTAATTGTACTTTATATTATAAATTAGAATATATATTAATAAAAGTTTAAATTAGAATTATATTAATAAATCAACAATAAATATTATATATTTTTTATAGTAATAAATTATTAATAAAGGTTATTAAATTATATTATTTTTACATATAAATCATATATAAAGGTTTTATATCTACATATATATATATATATATATATATATATATATAGAGAGAGAGAGAGAGAGAGAGAGTCCTAAGGGTTAGATCAATTGGCAAAGCACCTTTGCTATTGAGTAGTGTTATCGGGACAGGGTTGAACCAATTTGAACCTATCAATCTGACTAGTTTGAGGCCAAAATTGGTTCGGACCGGTGACTTGAACCGCTTTTGGTCAGTTCGGTATCGAATCGACTAGTTCTTGTATGAAACCAGCTGGTCCGGTACCGAACTTGCCTTATTTCACTAAACTAGCCGGTTTGGTACCAAACCGACCGGTTTTGTACATTGCTGCCAAGGACCCTTTAAATGCATTTTTTTCTAAAAAGCAATCATTTATGACAGGGGAAGCCTAGTAGTATTTGACCATATTGTCATACTAATGCTATGCAATTCATTGTAATGTTAAATTCTTAAAGTAAAAGGACTGAAATTCTCCATTATCTTTCATTTTCATCTTTTTACTTAAATTTTTAACATTACATGAAATCACTGAGGATGTTTGAGAGTGGTTATGACCTCATTGGATTTCATATGGAGAAAGTAGAATTTTGGATCTCACACAAAATCCAGCAGACTTAACAGTTTTCCAGAATTTCAGGATTGGGAGGATTGCATCGCTCCATTGGATTTTGTCATGTAAGAGGGTATGGAACTAGAATTTAATCAAGAGCACCAAGCCCTCTATGTACCTTGATGTTAGTGGCATTGGTTATCGAGCTCCTCTATCATGAGCCTACTAAAAAATGTACCCATCACTCCAACAAAATCTTGACTTGACATGTTATGCTTCTTCTATCTTATTTTAATACTTAGAGGGTGATATTGATGACGAAGATCCCAATATAGGCAATGATTTTGATGATATGTAGGTATTTGTTTTAGCATGATTTTTTTTGGATGTTAGAGGCCATGAGGAGCTTGTTTGTTGATGCATCTTCAATTAAGATATGGATTACACTCGTTGCTATTTTGGTTATGTACACCCTTACATGCTATATAAATGTGAACCTTTTCTTATTTGTGTATAAATGGTTTGGATTCATGTGGATGCACATGAATATATATGTTTTTAATTGAAATTTGAATGTTGTGTGTTTTTGGTTGACCATTTTTTTGGTCCAGTTTTTTTCTGGTTTTGGTCTGGTTCTAACTTCTAACCTACTCCTAGTTCGGGGGTCTACCAATTCGATGAACAGTCTGGTTCTGATAACATTGCTATTGAGAGGTCACGAGTTCAATTCTCTCGACACTCTTGGGGTCAAGCTTTTTCGTTGAGCTGACAGGAAGTGATCCCTTTGGGTGGATCTGCCTAGTACAAATATTTTGTCAGCTCCGAGGGTTAGCTTTGTTGGTCGAGTTCCTGTCATTAAAGCACCTTGCTAATGGGAGGTCACGGGGTCAATTCTCCTCAACGCTCTTAGAGTTAGGCTTTGCTAATAAATTGGCGGGAAGTGATCCCTTCTAGAGGATCTACCCAGATATTTTCGTGGACGTAGCAGCCACTGATCTCCGGTGTACGTGAACCACACTTAATATATATATATATATATATATATATATATATATATATATATATATGAACCTATTAACGAACCTTATCTGAATTTTATTGAAAATATTGAATTTGAATCGAACTTTATTGATGTGGAACTCGAATTCAAACCCGAACCATGTAACACTGGTATGCCTCCAGGCTGGCCTTGACACAACCAAATGGGTAGGAGCTGATTCAAAGCCTAGAAGAATATAGTCTCCCATTGAGAGATTAGGGAGGGATTGTTGCACCAAAGGAAGCCTTAACACTAGAGAGGAGGCCTTATTTGAAAATTGGAGACCAGATGATGGAACGCCAACTGCACTTCAGACCCCTGAGGAGGATTTGGGGTAGATTTGAGGACTAACCCTCAAATTTTGGATCATCCAAGCAATATCACACATTTGGACACCTAAACATATCTTGGCATGGCATTTGGAGCCCTAATTGGGCATGATGTCATCATTAGAGAAGCTATGTCTCACACGTAGGAAAATTATGGTCTATTTTGTCATTAGATAATGGGTTGACTTGTAACCCAAGTCTATTTCATGTCAAACTTGTTAATAGGGGATTTATTACACTAAATTACTTGAGATAAACCTCATATAAGTAGAGGATATTCTCATTTCAATTGGATCGTCACTTGTGGATCAACTCGGTTCTCCTAGAGATTTTGGTCTAGCTGAAAGCCTAAAATTTGTCTTGTATCTTGTCGAGATGTGATCTATTGTGGAGCTTTTGTTTACAGAGTTATTCTTTGGTTTTGGAGATGTCATTTTGGAGCAATAAGGGACTGGTTCATGCATCTATCTTGTAAGTTCTCTTTGTATTAGAGTTTATTTTATGGCTATTGCATGGAATGGTTATTGTCTAGGATTTCTATGTGCTAGTTATTACTGAAATTTTTTCAATGAAATCTTAGCAATGGTATTGTATGCATTATCCTTATAGAATTTGTGACAATCCCATGAGTGAATCTTTAGACAGCTCTTATCATTGGCTTTCCTCCCTCGTAAAATGATAGTTTGGGTTTGAAACTAGGGTTTCATATTCCCTTACTCCTTGCAAGGGTTTAGTATTTTCTCCTAAGTAGGCATCCCATAGACTCCATCACCCAAGGTCAAGGCCCTAGCCTTATTCACATTGCTAATCACACCAATAATTACCTTTATTCTTCGCCAAACCTGATTTTTGGCCTCTTAATTAAATTCGCTAGCTAGGGTTAGGGCTTAATTTCAACTAGGGTTGACTATGTTGCCTAGTGGAGGGATTTAACACTTGGTTGTGAAGTCATTGCCTCAAAATAAACCTTTTCCCATAGCTAATTTCTCCATTTTAGGGCTTACATCCTTTGCCCTAGGTTAATTTTGCCCTAGTGAAGTCCTAGTCTTGCCCTAGGCTTCAATTCAGGGCTTGTTGAAGGATTATTGTGCCATAAATTGATCATACTTATCTATTTCAAGCCTTTTCTTAGCCTTGTGATCCCAGATAAGTCTGTTGACCTTGGTTACTCTTAAACCCTAGGTCACTTTGTGCCCTAATTAGGCCCCTTGGAGAATGTACATTGCCTTATTGTGCTAGCTAAGCCCGGCCTTAAGAAAAGTATCTCTCCTTGACCTATCCTAGTCACCTTTACACCTTGAAACTCGAAATATCCTTTACATGACATAGTATAGGGAAGCCTCCCTTGTGGTGCAAATCCACTAAATAGCAAGATGTAGTGGTCGTGGGGACAGTGGGCCACACTTCATATTGTTGTCACTTAGTCTAGTTCTTGTCTTCTAAGTTCCCCTCACAAGACCTGCAGATTTTGAGGCAACACTAACAAAATAGAATGTGGTTGTATTCACTCTTGGAAACATCCGTTGCCATAATATAAACATACAATCTAATTTACATACATTTTACACTTCCACATTTGGCACAATATCAATGTCAAATGTTCCAGGGCACTATAACTACTAATATAAAGATAATACCTGAATAAGTGGATCATAGCAAGCACTATTGACTAGCATTCCCCGTCCAATTAAACAGAGTAAGTGCACCTTGTGAACCAATTCTGCAAATTCCTGCAAAACATAATATCAAAATTCAGTAAATTGCTAAATCTGAGAAACTCCAAAATTACTAAAATAGAAAGATCGTTCCAATTCCTGAATATCCAGACATTTTGTATATTCAATTCAGAAGAATAGATTTTGATGTTCAATCATTACAACATTACTGATATAAAACAAAGGCACAGCATCTAGCACATAACACCTTATCTCTTGCAGTTGCCCTTCGAATTGGACGTTTCTTGGCCTGTTTGGAGGTATCATCATCCTCGACTTCAATAGTCAGATCCCCATTCCATCGACTTGTATGGGCATGCATAGTTCCTTCACAAGAAGCAATGTTGCCATCTTCCCAGTCAAATCCATCCCCATTCATGTTATTTTCTGATTCCATCTGAACATGTTGGCTTTCATGTCTTTCCTCTATTGACGCGGTTTTTGCGGCATCCCCATTCACATGACTTTCATCCTTGCCCTTTCTCAGTTCAGAATCAAGATTCGTTTTGGCTTCCATTCCACAGCTGGGAATGTTACGGAAATCACTTTCAGATAGCCTTGTTTCCGACCGCTGTCTTTGGTAAAACAAAGCATTTTCCCCCTGATTGAGAGATTTGCATTTCTTGCTTCCCTGCAAAGCCAAACTCTATATATTTTACTACGGTTGGACTGAAATTAATAAATAATGTGGTCAATTTTATTCCAGCTAAAGTATAGATCTTTGTGTGCAGAGAAACTTGGTTAGTGTGCCAACTCCAAATCAATTTTATTCCAGCTAAAGTATAGATCTTTGTGTGCAGAGAAACTTGGTTAGTGTGCCAACTCCAAAAGATGGCTTCTTTCTTTTTGTGTCTAAACTGAAACTAGGCCGGAGCTAGCCCCTATATTGGATGGAAGAACTACCAATCAACCCACAGTGGGATGCTTATCACCAGGATTGTGCAAGGTTTGGTGGAGCCTGGACACCCCTTGGGAAGTTTAACTCCCCCAAAGGGGCTTCCATCCTCAACCCCTCCCCATGACGATTGAACCTGTGACCTGGCAGGGATTAAATCCCACGCAAACCAATTAGCCCACACCTCATGGGTCGAAAGATGGCATTATAATAAGTCATTAAGGAAACAATTTTCTAAGTCAAAATAAGAACCAATCACAGGTCCAGTTGCCACTTGATCAAGTGGTTCAAGAATCCATCGATCTAGTATGTAGACCACCAACCTTGTAATGAACAAACAAGGTGTGGGTGTGCATATTATCATTCAGTAGAACTGTTACCATGTATAGCAAACATTTGGTGGGTTGGACAGGAATGTCATCATCTAGCGATTCAATGGAAGAGTCATAACTGCAATGGCTACCATCCATCCAATTGTCCTCCAGATGCATTAACAATAAGGGCAATATTCAACTTGTAAGGAACTGACAGAAATGGCACAGAGGTAAGAAAGTTGCATATATAATACTTGTATTGGGGCATTCGTAAAGTACAAATTACCTACTCTACCATACTTTTGAGTGCTGAAAATTATCTCTGAACTACCAAAAGCTTCCAAATCCAAATCAACTAATGGATGGAACAATATGGAACAATAAGGGAATAGATGGATATGTCAAATGAATGATGCCTCACTAAACCTTGTACTGTTTCCCACAAGACTGAATCAATAATTATCATCAACATACCATTTCAAAGGCAAATTCAACTAAGTCTTCACTAAAGTGAAACTTTCACAACATGGTGTGAACTACTATAGAACTCATAGAGCATGGAAATCAAGCGCACAGTGATTCCAGGTGATCAAATAGTATAGGCCACCTTAATATCCACATCTGTAGATTTAGACTTCCAAGTAATCTTGTAAAATGAAAAGCAGCCAGATTTAGAAAACAGCAA
Source organism: Pinus albicaulis (assembly GCA_034641835.2). NCBI lineage: Eukaryota > Viridiplantae > Streptophyta > Pinopsida > Pinales > Pinaceae > Pinus > Pinus albicaulis. The sequence continues at coordinate 1,662,599,073 of CM076578.1, read as the reverse complement.
GAATGAAATTTCAGAAAACATTGTTTGTTATTGCTTTGTAAGGCATAACACCAGGTTGTGCACTTTCTTTAACATGCTGGAAGCTGCATCCTTGTAGGAGATATGACATATAGGCTAGTTTGATGGTATACACGAAGTTCAAACTGGATCTCAAAGGCTGCATACCTGAAATGAACAATGTTTATTTACTGAAGAAATATCAAACATAAGAAGGATAATAGACGCTAATCACAGAACAAAATATAAATATAATGAATATGACAGAATGAATAACATGATATGATTACAAAGCCATGGAACGGTATACCTATACACATTGACTGGTCACCATGGTCGATAGGTCACGACCCTTGATTAGGTCATGTCTTTTAGTTAGAAAGTGTTACTTGACTAATTATTATTATTATTATTGTATTCACTACATAGTCATCACCTCTAAAAATGCTTTTCCCTCAAAGCATAACATTGGAAAAGACATCATCTCTTGTTGTGGCTCGTAATGCCTTCTCATGATTCTTTCTTGCTGTAGCTCTGATATTTGATGATGCAAGATGGTATAAGTTATGAGGTGTTAAGAAGAATCACTTTACTGTGAATGGGACTGGCCACCCTAGTTCAATTTTCTGCAAAAGCGTGTGGCAACAACTTTAGTGATTTTGAAAATGATAAGATTCCACACTTGAACTTCTCTTCAATATAGTAAAATCTTCATTTCGCTTCATATATTCATTTTGCTTTTGGCTAGTTCATTTAATAATATGATGACATCTATGATTAGGATAATGATTAAGCATCCTTGTTTTTTATGTCTTATTTTTGGAATCTTTTCCTTTTAATACTTCTAGTGAATTATTGGTTGATAAGGTTTCAATATAAGCATCTTTCCTTATTTTTGATGTTAATAGGATCTGTGTTGGTCCCTTGCTGTATATTTTTACATTTGATGACTTCTGTATTTCAAAATGGTGAGTCACCATATTCAACACATTTCTTCATTGAAATTCGATACTCGCCAAATTTGAAGGCATTTCAAACAAATTTGACATCAGTTTGATAAAGCTCAAGTTGAAACCAAATTCCAAGGTGAATAAACTTGGCTGGTGAATCGTAGGTTCAAGAAAATCTGACCCTGTAATTCAGCAAATTTAAAAAAATAAAACCTTAACCACTTGCCCCGCATGGTTTTCATATCCCTCGAGACCTAAGCCACTTGACATTACACTCTAGTTTTCATTCCAGTTTCCTCCATGCAAACTGCAAAACCCAACACCTGATTTCTTCCTTTTCCCAACACTAAAACTAGGCATTTTTTGCAAGAGCATGTTCTTTTTCTCTAGCCCAATTATACTCATTGAGCTACATTGGTTATAAACTATACCTTGATCAATTTTGTTCTTGTGAATTTGGGATCAACCTTAATTCCATCAGCAGAAGCATGGCCCGACCTCAGCACACCACATGTCTTGATGAACTCCATACGAACCTTGGAGTTAAGTACCTGCCGAATGGATCCACCTTCCTCCAAGAGGAATGTTGGATGGTGAGAGGTGTTTGACGAGTGCAAATGCCAGTCGAATATGGTATATAAACATGTACTGAGCAAATGTAGGGCTGTTGATTGGCTAGCTATCCAAAGTCGGAGAAAAAATTTCTCCTACACGGTTACCCACTTTTTGGTGGGTAACAGGGACCACTGTCAAAAATTACTTGCGCAGGTCAAGAAAACAAGGGATATGAAGCAACATAATAAAAAACTAGAACAAGAAAAGGAGGATCTTGAGAAAGAATTCAAAAAGAATATAATGGAGGAAGAAGAAGAAAATTTGCACAACCTTTATTAAAGGTAATTAGAACAAATCAGAAGTTTAAAAAATGAGAAAAAAGCTAAGTTACCGGATCCGCGGGGGTCAAGTGACAGAATCATGGATCCCCGTATCTGAAACGGATACGGATACCGATCCGGTTGGATCCTGTTGGCCACCTATAAAAATTTGTCCTATCAAAAGGTGGCCAAAACATTGTTCAGTCTTCAAGAAACACTTTCATGGCCAAAATTTTATCTCTTGAATCCTGTGGAAGATCTCATGCTCCTTTTTAAAAAGTCTTCACTGCTGATTTCCTCCAGAACTCAAAAATTCTGCTAAAAATTCTATGACAAATACTATTGCAAAATCCCCTCCCTCCCTTTCTTCCATTCATAAACTAACCTTCATTTGTTTCCTTTCCCTCCGTAAAATCCTCTTTTTTATGTTTTCCCCTTCTTCCATCCATGAAACTCATTGTTGCATAGTTTAAAACCCCTTTTTAAACTATAGCAAAAACCCCCGTTTCCTTTGAAAACCATGAAAAATTCATAAAAAAATACAAGTCTTTACTATGGACTTAAGCCCCTTTGGGATAAGTCCTAAACCACTTCCCCCACATGCCCCTTCCTCGGAACCAGGCACTAGTCCCATTAGCGCTTATCAGCGTTGGAAAATTTCGAGTGTGCAGGTTTAGTGTTGTGTTTAAAACTTGCGATGCGATCAACCTTTATATTGAAAACCCCCGATCGCATCATTATTTTATATATTTCCGGAGGGCCCGCCTCCGGCACTTAATACTTTCTATTTTTCCTCCCCAATCACCTTTTTCCTTTGTAAAGTTTAAAAACCCATTTTTCCAAAGTTTGGTTTAAAAAACCAAAGTCACGTGCTGAATATTTTAATGGGTAGATTAAAAAGACCCGATCGCGCAATCGCGATCGGAGATTTCAAATGGGTAGATTAAAAAGACTAGGCCCGGTCTTCCAATTCCGATAGGCCGTTTTACATAAAGCCCCGGGCCCTTTGAATTTTATACATCTAGCAACCCCGCCGTCGGGAGCCTATATTTTTTTATATATATTTATTTCCGCCCCGATCCATTAAACCTTTGTTTTATATTAAAAACTTTGGTTTTCCGTATATTATAAGGGTTTTTCCTTTCATTCTAAAGAATAATCTCTACCGTTGATCGAAAGGTGATCAAATGGCCATCGCTCCGTCGCATCGGCGATTTCAATCGCATCGCAAAGTCTAATCACATGCGTTTCGTTTGTTCTGCCGATTAGCCATCCCCCGATTTATTCCCCACTGTCGATCTAATCTGTAGATCGACGACCTACGCTTCATCGCATCACAATGTTTGTCCCCCCGATCGCCCATCCCTCCGATTCATTCCTGACCATTGATCTGATCCTCAGATCAACAGTTATCGCTCAATCGCATTGGCCCTCCCGATCACGCAATCGCATCGGAGATTTTCATTGCACCCTTATTTTCCTCCCGCCGATTGCGATCCTCTGATTGGATCTGGACCGTCCACGTGTCCAGATCGGATGGCCCAGATCTAATCTCGCTTCATACCATCGATTTCCACCTTCCGCCAAGAGGATTCCAACGTGTAATCCCCACCGTTGATATGCGCACGATCGATGGTTCTGATCTATTCTTTTCCTCTAATCTCCTTTGACTAGTTCTAAATGATTCCCAACCGTTGGATGATGCCATCCAACGACTCTGCTCTCATCCTATGCCTCCGAAGCAATAAACCCAAAAACGTAGGATTTTATGATATATTTGTTGGATTTTTCAGGTAATGAAGGTTTTCCATTATGTTGAAAGAAAGGGCCGAGGGTTGGGAATGACGATTCCCATACCATTTCTTTATCAAAGGAAGGTCGATTGCAGGGTTCAAGATCCATATTTCCCCTGCGCGACCTGCACGTCAACAAGACATTGTGTTTTAAATCACAGTTAAAGAGTATCAGTTTTTACCAAAACAGAAGATCGAAAACACTGAACTAAAGTAAATAAACCTCTCCAGCTCCCAAAGGGCAACTGCAACCTCATGGTAATTAAAGAAGGCTTAGTCATTATTACAAACAAGAGGGGTTTTTCCCAAAGACAGCCGAACAATTAATATTACTCAAGGATCTTATCTCTAATTGTCGGCAAAACTATTTTAAAGATTAAAAGCAGGCCGAAAGCTAATATTTTCGATCATTAGACATTGGGAAGCAGCAACAGAGTTACTTCAAGCATGACACCAAGCCTCAAAAGTCAACAAAGGCTCCCACCGAACTCAATTCATAAATGTACCTCAATTTAATGTAGACAGATTATCTGTTAATTACTTCATCGAGCCCTTCAAAGGCTGAAGAGTCATCCATTTGTATTAATTGACCTAGGAGATCTTTTATGAGATCCTACCTCCTCATTCTTCTATAAATACTTTTGTAGAACATGAGAAAATGTTGGTCTCTAGAAATCTGAATGCATGTAATAGTCTCTGAAGCTCCTGATGCCTTGTTTGCCACTTGAAGATACAAAAGCTGATATGAGAAGTTTGAAGTTGTAGAGACCCACCGGGCTTGCTGATTGTAATTGGTTTGAAACATCAAATACAAGCTGCTGATTTATGGGATCTTGATTTATGACAATGGTGATGTGTTCCTCACTGTCAATTGTTATTTTTCTTGATGTTTTCACTTTGTTCACTTTCTCTGATAAAGAGCAGCAAACATAGAACTAGGATTTAGTTTCAACAGTACCCTCCTCTTACTGAAAGCTTTATTATCTATGTTTTCTTCATTTGAACGTTCTCTTTGAAGAGTACATCAATGCAGGTCGGTTTAAAGGCACTTGCCTAATCTAAATTTCTCTTTGTCACTGTTATCAGTGGTTTTCTTATTTGAGTATGCTGAAAGCAGGGTATTTTAAAGGCACTTACCTGATCTTAAGTTGTTCAAACTGTTTTTTAATGTTTTCTAACTAAAAGTACTTCAATGCAAGCCGGTTTGAAGGCACTAACCTAATCTCAGAATACTTTTATGTTTTTCTTATTTGAATATGCTGAAAGTAGGGTAGTTTAAATGCACTTACTTGATCTTAAGCTATTCAGATTGTTTTTTAATGTTTTCTAACTGAAATTACTTCAATGTAGGCTAGTTTAGAGGTACTAACCTGATCCTAGAATACTCTTATGTTTTTCTATAAGTATATGCTGAAGCAAGATAGTTTAAAAGAACTTACTTGATCTTAGGTTGTTTCACTGTTTTTTCATTTGTTTGTTCTTCATTTCCTATCTGTTTCATTCCATAAAATCGCCTTAAGAGATCCTTTGACATAATTGACTTGCCCCATGGATCCTATTTGAACCTTGCTGTCCAATTAAAATCCTCCTATAACTCCATAGCCCAATGGGTTAAACCTGTCTTTGCCTTTCTGTCAGCCAAATCATTCCTTCGCCTGCAGACACCTTCACCCTTCATTTTGAAACTGCCTTCACCTTCATCATGTCTTTTCCCAACCAAAAAAAAAAAAACAAAACCCAAGCTCCTCATAACTAGTCTAATATCACATTTCAGGTTTTAAAGATCACATCTTTAAGCTCATTCATAGAGAGATCCCTCTCTGGATTCAGGAGGGCTAGATCCTTGAATCCCAAAGCGGTTTGATGTTGTCTTATCTTTTGGTTTAGCCAATCTGGCTAAAACATAGGAACCCCAACATATTGGTGACTCCACTGGGGAACTTAGTTGAATTTGCACCTTAGGTTCCCTTAAAAATTCATAAAAACTTGAGAGTAAAAGCAGCCTATCTAAGCACTACTAAGTAATAGTAATTATGGTAAAACTTGTGTTGAATTAGTGACAAACTAGGCAAACCCTAGGATTCTCGTCAGTCTTTATCTAACCTTGAAATATGAGCTAACTTTGTCATAAGAGTAGACTGTCTTTGTCTCATAACCATAGATAAGTTGTGAAATAGATTTAGGATATTCTTAGAAACCACACAACTGAAAAATAACTCAGAAAATCCTAAAAATATTTCAGATCGGTATCCAATAAACATGGTGGTGGACCATAAAACCTCTTACCTCCTTAGGGGCTAAAAAATTCCACTTGGTGACTCCACAATTTTGAACAGACCTTAAGACTCCATTAGGAAGAATCGTTATCATTATAATATCTTTCAAACTCAGTCAGAAGACTGCAGGATTAATTTTTTTTTTCAAAACAGACTGGTTAACCTCTTAAAGATTTTCATACCTGGTTGAACTTGTCTTGTTTATTTGGGTCCGAGAAACACAACATAGTGGCTCCTAGAAAGATTCACACTAGAGCCTATCCTGACGCTGATCCACTTGAGATAGTTGATAACCCAGAAAGTATCCTTAGGAAGTCTCCTAAGATTATTTTATCAACTGTTTTCAGATCACCCTTGAGAGCTAATTCAGTTCCTGAAAATCTTTCAGCTCTACAACAATCTCAAGTTGACTTAGTAAATCCATTTAGAACTAGGTCTCTTGGTGATTTATATCAGTTAGATTCTGAGTCTTCACCATAATCCCCAGAAACAAGTGAACTTCTTGGTAGTAGAGAAACAACACCTCCTGATTTGCATTTTCTTCACAACTTAGGTGTCTCTCATCCAAGATCAACTCAACAGTCTATTCCTGGTCCATCCACTTCTACTCACCCTACACCCACTGTTAAAATCACTCCACTTCAGGCCACTTTCCCTTTTGTTAATCCACCTCTTGTAAATCCACCTCCACCACATATCATGGCAACATGGCATGCTCCCTTAGTTCTTCTTGCACCATTAGTCAATCTTCCACAGGACTATCAATCCAAAATTCCATTATATGATGCTAGAAATGCTACAACGGCATCACAACATGTGGATAAGATGAATGAATACTTTGACATAAGTGAAATTGATGATGATTCTTTCAAGCTTAGGTTATTTGTTCAGAGCTTAGGGGGGGAAGTGAGGAAATGGTTCAAAGGTTTAACCCCCCATAGTATCCATGATCTACAAGCCTTCCATCAAGCATTCTTAAACAAATTGGAAGTAAAGAAAAACCCTCTCCAAGTCCTTTCTGACTATAAGAATCTCCATAGAGACATTGGGGAAAGTGTGCAAGCTTATTGCACTAGATTCAATAGTGTGTATAATGCACTTTCCCCAGAACTAAAACCTCCACAAGGCTCAGATTTAAAAAATTTTCCTGAAGGGTTTGACCCTGAGATGGCCTATCAGTTGAGAGAGAGAGATTTTGCAACTCTTAAAGATATGCAAAAGGGTGTTGTTTCTATGGAAGTCAACTTGATGGAGAAGAGAGAAAGAATGAAAATTGAAAAGAGAGTGTCCTTTAGAGAGGAAAAGGCTCCTTCTACTTCCAACTCAAAGATGTAAAGAATGATGGAGGAGATGATGAAGAAAATGAGAATCCTTGAGAGAGCACAAGCAAGTCAAAACCAAACTGCTCCTCAAAACAAAAACCAGAACCAGAATCAGAATTTTAGAAGGAACCAACCTCCAAACAAACCTAGGGAAGATGATTAACAGATCACTCCTCCATTTCATCAAAACTATATAAGTGAGGTTGAGGAAACAGATGAGATAACATAAGAAGATGATATCAACATGTTGGGAGTAGATAATGATGACTTTGAGGTTCATTATGATAGAAAACAAGGTCTTTATACCGCTTATGATGACAATAGAGATGATGATGAAGGTTATTTTCCCGACATGGAAAATGTCCTTATAGAATCCCAAAAAGAATATGACCTTAGAAGAAAATCTAGTCAACAAACTCCCAACACCAAAACCTCTGACAAACCTTCACAAAACAACACTGCAACCAAACCTAAAGTTGTCAAACAAAAGGACAAAATAGTAGTTGTGACTTCTGATAGTGGTAGAGAGAAATGCACTCAAAAAAGTGAAAAACAGAATGCAGACCTTAATAGTACTAACACTTTAGCTAGTGCTCCTATTAAAACCATTCTATCAAATGTAAATAGAACAAATCAACGAGATGATGTTGCTGATAATCTAGCAGCTAGTAAGGCTGAGGCAAGTTTTTCAAAAAACCAAATTCCTTTCAGCCTCGAGCAGGAAATTTCAAAGATCAAAATATCAGTTCCCTTGATTGAATTAGCTACCCATCATGTATATAGAGCCCAAATTTTGAAGGCTTTAAATATTGAGGATAATAATGACACAGTCAATTTTAATGATGACCAGCCAAAACTCATTTTTGGTCCTAAAATTGAAGGGAAATTTCAAGAAGGGATAGTACCTCCGTTCTACGTCAGCCTTAATATCCATGAAAAAATCTTGCATAATGCTATGCATGACTCTGGAGCCTCACACAACCTTATGCCAAAGGTGATAATGGAAAGGCTAGGGCTAGAAATAACTAGACCTTACAAGGATTTATATTCTTTTGACTCCAACAAAGTGAAATTCCTTGGCCTAATCAAAGACCTTTGTGTAAGTTTGACACAAATCCCAGCCAAGTACATGGTTATGGATGTTGTGGTGGCTGATGTGCCTCCTAAGTATGGCATGTTGTTATCAAGGTCATGGGGTGCCAAGCTGCAAGGTACAATGCAGATGGATGGGACATATGCCAGTATCCCTGTCTTTAGCTAGCTTAGAATGCTATACAGAGAGGCACACTTGAAATTCATGGTCAGTAGCCCTGAAAACCCTGAAAATTCCCCCATTTACTCTGTCCATACGGACCTAGATTCATTTAATCTTTACCATGATGAATCCTCGAATAAGCCAGAACTAGAAGACAACGACTCAGCCAAACAGTTAGAGACCCCTAACCTAGAAATAAATGCAGTTCTAGATATGGAAGAAAACGAGAGAAAAACTTTGGAACAACGCATTGAAACAACAGACCAGAGTGAACAAAGCCAAGATGGAAAACAACAGACTGCCCCTCACATTCAACTCCATGAAAAACCTGAGGAGGTGAAACAAATACAACTAAGTGCCGAGATTTCACAACAACCCTTGAGCACATTGGTTGAAGAAGACAATAAACAAGACAAAATTGAAAATAGTCCTCTGTGGAGTATTTATTTTGATGGGTCATGCACTAAGAGCAATGCTGGTGCAGGTGCCTGGATTACCAACACTGAAAAAAACCACACAGAAAGCATTTCCTGCAAATTAAACTTTCAGTGTTCCAATAACATAGCAAAATATGAATCCCTTCTCTTAGGCTTACATCTATTAAAAAAGTTAGGAGCCACAAGAATTAATGTGTATGGGGATTCAGAACTAGTCATTAAGCAAGTTAATGGGGAATATAACACAAATCATCCCAGACTTAGAGCTTACTGAAACGATGTCATGGACCTTTTAGAAACTTTTGAGGAGTCCAAATTGATTTTTTTTCCAAGAAAAGAAATATTTCCGCCCATTTAGCTTTTGCGGCTAGAACATGCTTAACGCCATTTGAAACCAAAGACTATACAACTCAAATTAAGTTTAGACCAGTTGTGTTGGATAATGAAATATATTGGCAGGTCTTTGAGGGTGACAAACAGATAGAAGATTTTCTGCTGGGCAGGAATGAATTTGAGTTATCTGATTCGGATTCTAAATCCGATGAAAATTGCCTAAACAAAAAGTCCCCTAAAAAGGAAAAACCATCTGGTCTCGTAGAAATCAACATGTTAACTAAAAAACTTGAAACTCATACTGAAGAATACAAGGACACAGAAAACGAAGACATTCAGGTATTGTCGTCAAAGGACAAGAACATACCTAGGGGGCTAGCACCGTTAGAAGACCTCTTTGATTTTAACGACGTAGCAAAGAAGCCCACCATAGAATACACAGAGTCTAAGGTCGAGGAATGCAACATAGGCACCAAGGATCAGCCTAAAATGATTAAATTAGCTAGGTCCTTGCCACCAGACATAAAAAGGAAATACATTGACCTATTTAAAGAGTTTGTCGATGTGTTTTCCTGGAGCTCTGAAGACTTGAAAGCCTACAATACATAAATCATCCAACACAAGATCCCTTTGAAAGAAAACCAAAAACCCTTTAAACAAAAACTACGTCGAATTAATCCAATACAAATGCCTCTAGTAGAAAAGGAAATCAAGAAAATGTATGAGGCAAGAATCATTGTGCCTATGAGGTTTTCAGATTGGGTTTCTAACCTTGTAGCCGTGAGGAAAAATACAGGAGAAATCAGATTGTGCATTGATTTCAGAAACCTTAACAGAGCCTCCCTAAAAGACAATTACCCTTTACCCAAAATGGAACACATTCTACAAAGGGTAGTTGGTTCGAAGAGGATTTCTCTGTTAGATAGTTTTTCAAGGTATAACCAGGTTTTAGTACTCCTATAAGACCAACTCAAGACAACTTTCACCACTCCTTGGGGCACTTTCATGTATGTGAAAATTCCTTTTGGATTAATGAATGCTGGGGCCACTTTCCAAAGGGCCATGGACATTTCATTTTCAGAGGAGATAGGGCACTTCATTGTAATTTACCTTGATGACATAACAATTTATTCCAAATCTGATAAGGAGCACCTGAAACATTTAATAAAGGTCCTTGAAAAGTGAAAAAGGTTTGGGTTATCTTTAAATCCCAAAAATACAGTGTTTGGCCTTCAGGAAGGTAAGCTCCTTGGCCATATCATATCAGAAGAAGAGATTAAAATAGATCCAAATAGAGTTGAGGGAATACTACAGATTAGCCAACCAAGGAACATAAAAGAATTGTAGTCCTTTATTGGAAAGATTAATTTCTTGATGAGGTTTATTCCCAACTTAGCAGAGCTCCTTAGAAACATGACTAATATGCTCAAGAAAGAAGTAGGAGTAAAGTGGACTATAGAAACCAAAAAATCCTTTGAATTGGTAAAACATGCACTCACCCGAGCACCAGTCCTAATCAGCCCAGACTTTTCAAAGCAGTTCCTTATTTTCTCCTTTGCCTCTGAACATAATGTGGCAGCAGTCCTGTTGCAGAAAAACCCAGAGGGACAGGAACAACCCATTGATTTTTTCAGCAAGGCTTTAAGGGATACAACCTTGAAATATAACATAATGGAAAAACAGGCCTATGCTTTGGTAAAACCCTTAAAGGACTTCAGGGTCTATATTCTACATTCCCACATCATTTCCTATGTACCTAATATAGTGGTAAAAGACATCTTGTCACAAGACCCAGATGGAAAGAGAGGCAAATGGATTGCTGCTATATTAGAGTATGATTTGGAAATCAGACCAACCAAGCTTATTAAAGGTCAGGGCTTAGCTCAATTAATGGCTGAATCTAATCTACAAGCCCTTGACATTAACATGGTAGATGCCTTGGATGAACATGAATAATTACCTGCTCCCACTGTCGAAGAGCAGTTTCAAAATTCACCTTGGTACACTCATATCTTGTATGTGCTTGAAAATCTTAATGCTCCTCCTGATTTATCAAAAACAAAGGCAAGGTTTTTAAAGTTTAAAGCTAGGAACTATTGCATTTTAAATGAATGTTTATATTGGAAAAATGATGATGGTTTATTGCTTAAATGTTTGCCTGAAGTTGATGCAAAAAAGATCAAACATGAATTCCATGAAGGAGAGTGTGGAGGTCATCTTTACTGGAAAACCACAGCCAATAAAATCCTTAGAGCTGGCTATTACTAGCCCACCCTCTTCCAGGATGCCCATAAAATGATAGTTTCCTATCACAAATGCCAAATTTTTTAAGGTAAAAAGAAAACTTCTTCCTTTACCATTACAACCTATCACTGTTGAAGCTCCTTTTCAACAGTGGGGCCGAGATTTCATAGGGGAAATCCATCCTGCTTCGTCTGCCCAACACAAATGGATTCTCACAGCCACTGACTACTTCACAAAATGGATTGAAGGCATCCATTCTAGGAATGCCACAGATTCTGTCATTATAAAATTCCTTGAAGACCATATCTTGTCTAGATTTGGATGCCCTAGGAAAATTATTACTGATAATGCTGCTGCTTTTTGTTCCAAAAAGATGATTGATTTTTTTCACAGGTATCAGATTACACTTGGTCATTCTACTTCTTACTACCCTCAAGGTAATGGGCTAGCGGAATCATCAAATAAAATTTTGGTGACCATCATTAAGAATTTGCTTGAAGAAAATAAAAAATCATGGCATAACAAGTTGGTGCATGCTCTGTGGGCAGACAGAATGACCACAAAAAGGTCCATTGGAATGTCCCCTTACCAGCTTGTTTATGGAGCAGATGTAGTGTTTCCTACCAGCCTAGGTGTACCAGTAATAAAATTAATCCAAGAAATACAGTCAGAAGAGGACAACATGATTAGGAGGATCAGTCAGACAATACATCTCTAGCAGAAAAGGGAAGAGGTTTACAATAGGGCTCAGAAAGTGCAAGAAAACATAAAGAAGTTGTTTGAAAAAAGAACAAAGGCTTGTGTTTTCAACACTGGAGATAAGGTACTCAAATGGGATTCCAGAAGAGAGGATAAGGGAAAACATGGCAAATTTGACAGTTTGTGGCAAGGTCCTTACATCATTCAGTCCACCATTGGTCCAAATGCCTTCTTTCTACAAGAGCTAGATGGCACAGATCTGTTTGGGGGTCCTATCAATGGCAGGGTCCTTAAGCATTACTACTGCTGAGTTTGATTTTAAAGCTTTCATTTCCATTATAAATACCATGTGCTTTGTTCAGTCTCATAAAAGAAAAAGTACAAAAACAATAAAAAGAAAAGAAAAGAGGGCAGATTGTAAAAAACAATAAAGGTACAACCCCATACCAAAAAAGAGAAACAAATCTAAAAGTGTGCAAGCTCAAATGCCACTCCTAAATAACACACTTCTAGTTAGTCAAACTGTCTAAACTTGACTAATTAGATTTAATTTTTTTGCTGATAGGATAGTGAATAAGATTTGCCAAACTGTTTAACCTTGGCTTATCAGTAGATAGTTTAGGACAGAAATTAAAGGTTCAAACATGCTCCAAATCTGAACCTAAAATTTTCAAAGAAAGAATGACTCAAATCTATTCTATTTTCTGAGTCAAGAGATGAAAAAATCTGGTTCTAATCAGCTCAAAATCTGAACCAGAAAACAAGAAAAAATAGCTCAAGCAAGCGTCAAAACAGAGCTGTAAAAGGATGAAGGAAGTACTTGAATTTTCAGATCTTAAGCCTTCAATTTTTTATTTAATTTTTTGCAAAATAATGTCTATTTGCACCTTGTTTTTATGCCATAGATCACATCAAGTCAAACAACTTAATCTTGACTTGGCTGTTTTTAAAATTTCTGTTGTTGAAATTAGAGAATAAACATCTGTTAGACTGTCTAATCCTAACAGATTGATAGAATAGGTAGAGAATCATATGGGCTCAACTGTTTAATCTGAGTCCATGGAGAAATAAGGAGTAGAAATAGATTATATTTTTTCTTTCAAAAATAATAAAATGTTGTAAAAGAGTTTTCCAATCCAAGTGCACTCTAAGAAGAAAAAATGCTAGATCAGTAGAATTGGGTAAGTAGAAAGTTTGTATTGATGAAGGTCCATTGTTTTTCATAGCTGCTAATATTTTTTCAGAGAAGATCATCCCAGCAAAGGAAGGGCAGCCCAATGGATCAGGCACAGGTCAGTCTCCCAGAGAACACAATGGATCAGGCACAGGTCAGCCTCCCAAAGAATGCAGGTCTGAAGTTCTCGATGCCTTCAAGAAGGCACCATCCCCAAGCGGAGCCACTGTTGGCCACCTGTAAAATTTTTCCTATCAAAAGGTGGCCAAAACATTGTTCAGTCTTCAAGAAACACTTTCATGGCCAAAATGTTATCTCTTGAAGCCTGTGGAAGATCTCATGCTCATGTTTGAAAAGTCTTCACTGCTGATTCCCTCCAAAACTCAAAAATTCTGCTAAAAATTCAATGACAAAGACTGCTGCAAAATCCCCTTCCTCCCTTTCTTCCATTCAGAAACTAACCATCATTTGTTTCCTTTCCCTCCGTAAAATTCCTCTTTTTTATGTTTTCCCCTTCTTCCATCCATGAAACTCATTGTTGCATAGTTTAAAACCCCTTTTTAAACTATAGCGAAAACTCCTGTTTCCTTTGAAAACCATGAAAAATTCATAAAAAATACAAGTCTTTACTATGGACTTAAGCCCCTTTGGGCTAAGTCCTAAACCAATTCCCCCACATGCCCCTTCCCCAGAACCAGGTGCTAGTCCCATTAGCGCTTATCAACATCGGAAAATTTCGAGTGCGCAGGTTTAGTGTTGTGTTTAAAACTTGCGATGCGATCAGCGTTTATATTGAAAACCCCCGATCGCATCATTATTTTATATATTTCCGGTGGGCCCACCTCCGGTGCTTAATACTTTGTATTTTTCCTCCCCAATCACCTTTTTCCTTTGTAAAGTTTAAAAACCCATTTTTCCAAAGTTTGGTTTAAAAAACCAAAGTCACGTGCTGGATATTTTAATGGGTAGATTAAAAAGACCCGATTGCGCAATCACGATCGGAGATTTCAAATGGGTAGATTAAAAATACCAGGCCCGGTCTTTCAATTCTGATAGGCCCTTTTACATAAAGTCCCAGGCCCTTTGAATTTCATACATCCAGCGGCCTCGCCGTCGGGAGCCTATCTTTTTTATATATATTTATTTCCGCCCCGATCCATTAAACCTTTGTTTTATATTAAAAAATTTGGTTTTTCGTATATTATTAGGGTTTTTCCTTTCATTCTAAAGACTAATCTCTGCCGTTGATCGAAAGGTGATCAAACGGTCATCGCTCCGTCGCATCGGTGATTTAAATCGCATCACAAAGTCTAATCGCATGCGTTTCATTTTTTCCGCCGATTGGCCATCCCCCGATTTATTCCCCACCATCGATCTAATCTGTAGATCGACGGCCTGCGCTTCATCGCATCGCAGGTTTCAATCGCATCGCAATGTTTGTCCCCCTGATCGCCCATCCCTCCGATTCATTCCCGGCTGTTGATCTGATCCTCAGATCAACGGTCATCGCTCAATCGCATTAGCCCTCCCGATCGCGCAGTCGCATTGGAGATTTTCATCGCACCCTTATTTTCCTCCTGCTAATTGCAATCCTTCGATTTGATCTGGACCGTCCACGTGTCCATATCGGACGGCCTAGATCTAATATCGCTTCATACCATTGCTTTCCACCTTCCGCCAAGAGGATTCCAACGCGTAATCCCCACCGTTGATCTACGCGCGATCGAAGGTTCTGATCTATTCTTTTCCTCCAATATCCTTTGAATATTTCTAAATGATTCCCAACCGTTGGATGATGCCATCCAACGACTCTGCTCTCATCCTACGCCTCCGAAGCAGTAAACCCAAAAATGCAGGATTTATGATATATCTGTTGGATTTTGCAGGTAATGAAGGTTTTCCATTATGTTGAAAGAAAGGGCCGAGGGCTGGGAATGACAATTCCCATTGTTACAGGTCAAAATACCTCCTCATCAGCTCAGAGGGGAAGACAAATATGGAAGAATTACAAAGACCTAAATTAAACCTATTTATGCCAGGGTAACGCTTATATAGAACAGAACAAGAGCGTTATAACACAGGAAATCAGTACATTGGCCATGTTAGTGGATAGGGCAACGCTCTGTTTACACTGGAGGGTAGCGTTACCCATGTTTTAAGTTTGAATTGGGAAAAGAGCGCGGAGAATGATTTGAATCTCCGACTTTTCTACTCAAGAAAGAGTGGTTCTAAAGGACAATATGAAACACGATTCATTATTGGTCATTTGTGAGTGAACTCCAAGAGAGGCAAAAACATGGAGATCAAGGAAACATCTAAGCCTTTTCCATTCCAAACTAGTGGAAAGAGAAGGGCAACAATGGCCTTCTCCCTCTCCTATAAGAAGGAGCTGAAGGCTCTTAATTGAAGGTCGAAGGATTGCTCAAGGTTCTTGTATACTTGTGGAATAGAGAATAGTGTGACATTTTGAAGGCCAAGAGTCAAAGAGGCTCCTAGAGAGCTTGTTGACTTGGACTTCTTCACTTGAGAGAGAAGAGAGATTGGGAGACTGAGGAGGGCTTGGTACAACCGATGGTTGTAATCCTCCTTCTTTCAAAATCAATAGAACTGTGTTCGTTTTGTCCATTCAATGCATAATATTTTCATTATTGTTTGAACATTTACATAGTATGATATGAATGGCTCAGATGTGTATAATCTAGATGTTCATATTAGTTTGAAATAACTTGAAGGAATACAATAGAGAATTACCTCTTTGAAAAACACTGATCATTTTTTCTTACCATCAGGCCCCCACTGGGTGCCAGGGGGCAAGACTAACTCCGGATCGCCTGTGAAGTTCATCCCTGCATAGGGATAATCCTCAATCATGATGATCTGAGAGTCCAGCCAATCAAAAAACCCCTCATCAAAACAGTGACGGACGGGACCCTCTCCAGTCCGTGGAAGCAAAGTGGCCCACCGAGCCTGCCTCGGCTCGCATGGACCCAATGGCGCTGTAGTGATCTTGGGCCTCATCAGTGGTATCCACTCCAGTATGAAAGAAATAATCAGTGTACCGTACCCAAACTCCCTTTGAGTATGGGTCTTGCATGCAGTAAGCTCTGCTCGGACCCGACGGACCACACCGTCACACCAGTCGAAAACCTGAGGCTGCATGCAATCCAAGGCTAGGAGCATCTGAGCCTTGGTCGCCACATGCTGACTCTTGGCACTGGCCAAGCGAACAATCATCCATAATATAGACTGCAGGGGTCTCAGAGTCACCTGTGCAATAGGTATCCGGTTACTCACAACCTAGGTGCTACGTATGCAGTGCGCATGGATCAGATCAGTAGTGGAACGAGGGTCAGCTCTGGACCCCGTCAAATTGGGCCTCTCCCCACGACATGAAAAACTGGTCAAAAAGTACACATCATCCTTTTCGATGGCGAGCTCATTGCCACCAATCCAAAAGACATGATGTCGTTCGTCCCACTGCTGGATCAGCCACCTTAGGAGGTCCTCTTGACCCCTCATCAGTTCTAAACGGGCATACTTGAGCAATCCGCACCTTCGGAGAGCCATTAAACTTTCCGCATCCGTCACCATCTCTCGTTCTTCCCACTCATGTTCTCTCTCTCGCCAGATACTCATGATTAACAGCTGAACACCTGCAAATGCAACATTTTCAACCGATTAAAACTTGCCTGGACCACTTTAAAATGGAAAATTTGAATTGTTAGAAAGCACGGTGTACCTAACACAGGATCTAGTACAAAACAGAGCGTTCTAACGCGGAACCTCTATAGGGTAAACTACTTGGATTGTTGGTTTTCGAATATCCCTCTCAGGGCTTTCCGGTGCCCGAGGTAGACAGTAAGATTAGCTATGCTGTTCACAAAGATGGCATGAGCATGTTCATATTAGCTTGAAATAACTTGAAGGAATACAATAGAGAATTACCTCTTTGACAGTCTTGGAATCCCTTGGAGAGCGCTGCGCAGCGAAGCAAGAGTTCTTCTTCACCGACTCCAAATCTGAGTCCTGCAATCAGTCAAAGCACCCGCGTAATTTCTAATATAACAAGTATCCTATCAATTAAATCAATATACAATAAACATCTAGATTATACACATTTGAGCCATTCATATCATACTATGTAAATGTTCAAACAATAATGACAATATTAAGCATTGAATGGACAAAACGAACACAGTTCTATTGATTTTGAAAGAAGGAGGATTACAACCATCGGTTGTACCAAGCCCTCCTCAGTCTCCCAATCTCTCTTCTCTCTCAAGTGAAGAATTCCAAGTCAACAAGCTCTCTAGGAGCCTCTTTGAATCTTGGCCTTCACAATGTCACACTATTCTCTATTCCACAAGTATACAAGAACCTTGAGCAATCCTTCGACCTTAAATTAAGAGCCTTCAGCTCCTTCTTATAGGAGAGGGAGAAGGCCATTGTTGCCCTTTTCTTTCCACTAGTTTGGAATGGAAAAAGCTTAGATGTTTCTTTGATCTCCATGATTTTTCCTCTTTTCGAGTTCAGTCTCCCATGGCAATGAGAAATAATGAACTGGTGCTTCTGTAGTTTCCTTTGTGAACTGACTCCTTTGTGAGGGAAAGTCGGAGATTCAAATCATTCTCCGCGCTCTTTTCCCAATTCAAACTTAAAACACGGGTAACGCTCCCCTCCAGTGTAAACAGAGCGTTTCCCTAGCCACTAACGCGGCCAATGTACTGATTGCCTGCGTTATAACGCTCTTGTTTTGTTCTATATAGGCGTTACCCTGGAAGAAATAGGTTTAATTTAGGTCTTTGTACTTCTTCCATATTTGTCTTCCCCTCTGAGCTGATGAGGAGGTATTTTGACCTGTAACAGATGCCCCCTAAAGTGTGAGGTTAGAGACGAAGACGATGGCTGAAATACTTTATAATTTGTAGAGATAGAGAGATTGAAAGACTGAGGAAAACCTGAAACAACAACATATGTCAGAAAATATAGTATTTTCCTAGAGTCGGGCATGTCCCATGCTCAGTAGCTTTAAACAACATGATTTCTCTAGAATAGAGATATGAAGAATCTGTCCACCAATAGGCACAATGTAGAAGTGTCTGTCATAACAGGATCAGGCTGAAGAAGCTGTCTCCATAAACAATATCGTAGCTTGGGGAAGGGAACACAACTTTAATGGTGTAGCCTTTTGCCCCAAGGTCTTGACCGCCGATTCACTTAAACTGCATATTTCTCAACATGTGAATGAAGGAGTTGTCGTCGAACATGTGAAAAATCGTCTGATTACCAGTCAATAATGAGAATTGTTAACAGACGCAAAGGTGGCCACCAATAATGATGATGGTCCCTAAGATGCCCAGTACAATCTAGCGAGTGTGAATAAAAGGAGTTGAAGTTGAACACTCGTAGAATCATTCGACCAAGAGCCAATGATGAAGACCCTTGATCAAACACAAGACTACCGGCCACTGATGGGTTTCTGGATCAACTTCCTAGATAAGATGTTGAAGTCAATAGGAAGTGATCTGTTGAAAGGTAGGCACTGAGGCGTCCTACATCAGTCAACACGAAATGGAAACCAACTGATTTTGTTTATGATTTGAGATAAGGAAGAGTAAATGGGAACGTCAGACGACAAATAATTTCTGGCATAATGAACGGTTTGGTTGATAACAGGAGCAGCAGATAACGAGATATGCTTGAAAAATAGAAGGCACTCTAGCAGGGTACTAGGCAGCTGAAGCGTGTTTGAACACCAAAGAGTGTGTTAGGATTTTATCGGTGTAGGGACACTGGGAATTTGAAGGCTAATACTCATATATGGTAGGGTTCGGCTAACTGCGAAAGAGTTTTCTGGGAAGTGCCATGTTCAAGAATTTTGTTGCCAAATCGACCTTTTTTGGAAATGTAACAGAGGTAGTATCCATTTTGTCCAAATTTTTCCCCGTCTGATTAAGTTTAACGAGTCCAGACAAGTAAA
The DNA here is from genome assembly GCA_034641835.2 of Pinus albicaulis. NCBI lineage: Eukaryota > Viridiplantae > Streptophyta > Pinopsida > Pinales > Pinaceae > Pinus > Pinus albicaulis. The sequence continues at coordinate 1,662,579,738 of CM076578.1, read as the reverse complement.
CTCGGTGAATTTTTCATGTTTAAAGAGTCTGAAAAATGTCAGGAAAGACAACTCTGTGCCCCATCTGATTAGATTTAACGAGTCCAGATGAGCAAACTCGGTGAATTTTTCATGTTTAGAGAGTCTGAAAAATGTCATAAAAGACAACTCCATGTCTTGTCTGATTAGGTTTAACGAGTCCAGACGAGTAAAATCGGTGAATTTTTCATGTTTAGAGAGTCTGAAAAATGTCGTAAAAGACGACTCCATTGGGGTACCTTTGTCATGTCTTGATAACCGGGCACGGAAAAGGGATAATAGTAAGCCCGAAACAGTTCATTTTCCGTAAGTTAGTCCATCGAATCCGGAAAAGTGAGAAATATATGTTCAATGGACGTCTACCTCATTTTGTTATGAGTACGAGGAGACGAAGTAAACTCAATATTCTTTGTGAAATTTTAACGAGTCCAACAAAGAAAAACTCGGTACCTCTGTGAAATTTTAACGAGTCACGCGGAGAAAACTCGATTTACTTTTTCTGTTTAAAGAGCTTTGAAAAAGAGGAAAAGAATGGCTCCTTGTTCTCTGTCTTGATAGTTTAACGAGCCTGACAAAGGCGACTCGGGATTTTTTCGGTTTTATGAGCGAGAAAAATATTCCTAAAAAGAATGCTCAATACTTCTCCATAGTTTTAACGAGTCTGAAGAAGAAAACTCTAGGTTTTTCGGATTAACGAGCAAGAAAAGACCAAAAAAAAAGAACGCTCGATGCCAACTTCGTATAAGTTTAACGAGTCCGAAGAAGAGAACTCGAGGTTTTTCAGATTAACTAGCAAGAAAAATACCGTAAAAAGAATGCTCGATAAAACATGAGTATGTGTGCTCATAAATCTTGATCCCTAATTAGAACATCAGTACCAAATCTCGAGAGTTGCGATATGCGTACAACAAGAAATCACGACTTTGCCGACTGACTTAAGAGAGTCCTGCCCCAGAATTTGCTATAAGAAGGTCAGAAGACTTTCATTTTCACTATTTTGAGTGCTGTGAAGAAGCTCTGGAGTGGAAAAGGGGTGAAAAATTCAGCTGACGATTACAGTCAATCCAGGCAACAGTTTTCGATTCCGCGAGATCCAGGTAAGAGCTAGAACCTCCTGCTATCATTTAATTGTTGTTTTGTTAGTTTTTTCTGGTTCAAAATTAGGAAATTTTGAGGCCCTAGAAAAATATTTGCGCCTAACGCGGGTCAGGAGTACAATAGCCGTGTTAAACGCACAACCCGTGAAGGGGTTCCACGTTAGAACGCTCTATTTTGTACTAGAGTCAGCGTTAGGCGCACCGTGTTTTCTAACAATTCAATTTTTCCATTTTGAAGTGGTCCAGGCAAGTTTTAATCGGTTGAAAATGTTGCATTTGCAGGTGTTCAGCTGTTAATCATGAGTATCTGGCGAGAGAGAGAACATGAGCGGGAAGAACGAGAGATGGTGACGGATGCGGCAAGTTTAATGGCTCTCCGGAGGTGCGGATTGCTTAAGTATGCCCATTTAGAACTGATGAGGGGTCAAGAGGACCTCCTGAGGTGGCTGATCCAGCAGTGGGACGAACAGCATCATGTCTTTCGGATTGGTGGCAACGAGCTCGCCATCGAAAAAGATGATGTTTATTTTTTGACCGGCTTGTCATGTCGTGGGGCAAGGCCCAATTTGACGGGGTCCAGAGCTGACTCTCGTTCCACTACTGATTTGATCCATGCGCACTGCATACGTGGCACCCAGGCTGTGAGTAACCGGATACCTATTGCACAGGTGACTCTGAGACCCCTGCGGTCTATATTATGGATGATTGTTCACTTGGCAGGTGCCAAGAGTCAGCATGTGGCGACCAAGGCTCAGATGCTCCTAGCCTTGGATTGTATGCAGCCTCAGGTTTTCGATTGGTGTGACGGTGTGGTTCGTCGGGTCCGAGCAGAGCTTACTGCATGTAAGACCCGTACTCAGAGAGAGTTTGGGTACGGAACACTGATTTTTTCTTTCATACTGGAGCAGATACCACTGATGAGGCCCAGGATCCCTACAACGCCACTGGGTCCACGCGAGCCGAGGCAGGCTCGGTGGGCCACTTTGCTTCCATGGACTGGAGAGGGTCCCGTCCATCACTGTTTTGATGAGGGATTTTTTGATTGGCTGGACTCTCAGATCATCATGATTGAGGATTATCCCTATGCAGGGATGAACTTCACAGGCGATCCCGAGTTAGTCTTGCCCCCTGGCACCCAGTGGGGGCCCGATGGTAAGAAAAAATGATCAGTGCTTTTCAAAGAAGTTTTTTGTTTTTTAGCTTTTGAATGTTTATGTAAAAAAAAATTTGTTTAGAAAGGGGTGAAAATTTAGTTTTGACATGAAACTTTTGCTTGCTTGACACAGATGTGGCACCTGTCCGTCCAGCTGGGGCCCCTCGCTATGCACGGCGAGGATTGCAGCTACCCAGGGCTGGCGCACCTGTAGAGGATGCGGAAGCCGGCGACGACGATGATACCCAAATTTTACATGAACTCTCCAGGAACCTGGAGGGTCTGAGTATGGGTATACCGCCGCTTCCTATGCGGGAGGTTCCAGTTCGTCTGCAGCGGCATACTGTGGGTGTGTCGGAGAGATACCTGGTTCCTCTGAGGAGGATAGCTAGAGCAGTTGTATGCTATTATGAGCATCAGGCTTAGCTGGTGGAGTAGATGTATTAGTGTCAGAGCATGGCTTAGTGTAGCCAAATTTTGTAAAACACCCCAAGTTTTGGGAGATTTTCTTTTCGATGTTTACTATGTACTGGACATGACATATATATATGTATATATATTTTTGGTGATTTGTGTTTTTAAATTTTTATGTATTTTTTGATGTGATAAAAATATATGTACTCATGAGTAAATATTTTACAATAAATGTGATAAATGCCAATCTAACACATAATTTGCCAAAGAATCGGCTAATGCATTAAATTCTCTAGGAACGTGTTCGAATGTGATTGTTTGAAATTGACGTTCTAAAATTCGCACTCGTAAAAAATAACGTAGCAATACAGGGTGGCGGACACGGTAATGATTGTTTCACTGCATAATGATGAGTTGGGAATCTAACTTGACCACTAAATCAGAGATGTCACGAGATGCCGCTTCCGTGAGGAGTTGGATCACTGACATGTACTCGGCAACATTATTGGTGGCGTTACCCAGGAAAATTCCCCTGGAACCAAGAAGGTACGACTCAGGAGTATAGAGAACCCAAGCAGCTGAAGCAATGTGTCTAGTGTGACGACTAGCATCGTCCGCATATCCGACGTATGATAACGAATGCGATGACATCTGTGCAAAAGAAAAATATTACATGAGAAAAACACCTTAAACCAAAAAAAATAATCCAGAAGCATCAAAATAAAATAGGCAAAACTTATATACATAAAATTACAAAGCATATGCCTAGTGCGAAACTAGGCAAAATACTTCTTCAAATAGAGCCCGTTGCGGGGCTCCTCGAGTGGAATTCCATTACAGTCCTGTAGTTTGTAAGCTCCTTTTGAGAGGGCTTTAGTAACGATGAAAGGACCGAGCCACAATGGTTGGAGTGTTCCTGCCCCCAAGAGGTCGTGCTTTTGATCATATAGTAGAACGAGATCGCCCTCTTGGAAAGAACGAGGCTTGACAAATTTGTCGTATTGAGCTTTAACTCGGCGTTGATGAGCTTCGAGTGCTAGTGTAGCATCTCGACGAGTTTCGTCCAAATGATCGAGCGAGAGCAAGCGCTCTTCTGTGGCGGTGGTGCCAGGAAGGAGTTCAACGGCAAGTTTGAGTGATGGGATTTCGCACTCGATCGAAAGTACTGCCTCCAGGTCGAAAGCAAGTTGGAAAGGTGTGAAGCCTGTGGCAGTTTTAACTGACGTTCGGTATGCCCATAACGCGGAATATAACTTCCGATTCCATGTGGTTTTATGGTTTTCGACCAATCAACAAATCATGGTTTTGAGGACGCCATTTACGGCTTCTACTTGACCATTAGCTTGAGGATAATAAGACGAAGATTGATCTTGTCGGAAACCTAGCATGGATGTTAATTCGGTCATCATATGATTCTGAAAGTGAGATCCATGATCGGTGACAATCGATAGGGGTACGTCGAACCGACAGATTACCTGATTAAACAGGAAGAGAGCGGCAGTTTCGCCATCAGCCTTAAAAGTGGGAAGGGCTTCCGCCCATTTCGTAAAATAATCGATTGCAACCACGATGTAGTTGTGTCCGTTTTCCGAAGCGGGATTGAAGGTGACGAAGTCAATTCCCCATTTAGCGAAAGGACCGATGGAGATAACCGGGTGAAGGGGGGTAGGATGTGCGCGCAGTTTCTTTGTGAAAATTTGACATGGATGGCACTTCTGGACTGCTGCAATGCAGTCTTTAAACAGAGTGGGCCACCAGTAACTGGCGCGCAATATTTTTTGGGCAGTAGCTATGCCCGAAAGATGGCCACCACATGCCCCCGCGTGGCAGTCATTCAAAACGCGTTCTGCTTCATCGATAGTGAGACAACGTCGGAGAATAGTATCAACACCACGACGATATAGTGTATCGTTTAGCACGAGGTAATGCTTTGCTTGGTGGCAGATACGACGACGGTCGTCAGACGTGAGAGCTGGGTGGAAGCGTTGAGTTTGTAAGTAGACTAAGATGTCTCCATACCATGGGTCCGAAGATTCGACCAAGTAGACAGATTCATCAGGGAATGGATCATGAGCTACTTCTGCCGGGTCGATTCTGGGAAGGTTCGATAATAATTCGGCGAAGACGAGGGATTTCTTTGCTTTGGCAGCCGTGAAAACCAAATCAAATTGTTGGAGGATGACGATCCATTTGGAATATTTCCCGCCAATAATTTTTCTAGACAAGATATGTCGCATGGGATTCTCCAAAGCAATCACCGTAGTCTGTCGCAGCAATATATAATGTCGGAGTCGGGTGACGGCGAAAACTACCGCCAGAGACAGTTTTTCCACATGTGAATAACGTAACTCAGGTCCGATTAGACCTTTTGATAAATAGTAAATCACATGTTCGCTGTCGTCATCGTGTACTTGAACCAAAACCATTCCAAGTGAGGATGGTGATGCTGCCAGATAGAGGAGAAAGTCGCGTGAGTAATCGGGGCACTAAGGAGTGGGGCTGAAACAAGTGCATGTTTTAAAGCATCAAATGACCGTTGAGCTTGGTCATCCCACTAGTATAGTGTTCCTTTCTTCAATAATCGCATGAATCCTTTTGTCATCTCAACATAGTTAACGATGAAACGACGCAAAAAGTTTGCCTTCCATTGCAAGCTTTGGAGTTGAAGGATGGATTGTGGTGCCGGCAATTCAACAATTTCTTTGACCTTATCGGGATCAACCCTAATCCCGTGCTTGGAAACAATGAAACCTAACAATCGTCCGGACTCGACCATAAATACGCATTTATGAGGATTCAAGCGTATATTGTAGAACCGGCACCTAGCAAAAATTTCTCTTAAATGAGTCAGGTGGTTCTGTCGCTTCTTGGAATGAGCCGGAAGGTCATCCAAGTAAGCCTGTACAATATGTCGAATGTCATGAAAAGCATAGTCCATAGCCCGCTAAAAAGTTGCTCCAGCATTCTTCAGGCCGAATGGGAGTTTTTTATACGCAAAAATGCCCCAAGGACAGATGAAAGCAATTTTATGCTGGTCGTCTTTTTTTATGGCAATCTGGTTGTATCCCGAGAATCCATCCATGACGGAAAAAGATTCACATCCGGCACAATCGTCGAGAATTTGATCAATGAACGGTGTAGGGTAATTGTCTTTTGGACAAGCGGTGTTCATATCGCGATAATCGACGCAAACCCGAATAGTGCCTTGTTTTTTATCAACGGGAACTGGATTGGAAACCCATTCAGATAAGGGAACGGGGTAGATGAAGCCAGCGTTTAAAAGTTTTTGTACTTCGACCTTAATGGCGGATGCTTTGCGCGGGTGGACAGGTCTGAGTCGTTGTCGGATTGGTTTAGCATTGTCATAAGTCTTGATTTCGTGCTCGACAATAGAAGGATCTATGCCGGCATTTCGTCATAAGACCAAGCAAAGACATCGCGGAATTCTTTAAAAAGAGATGTGAAGGACGCAATTTCCTCAGGATTGCAGTCGGCTCCAATCTGAATATTTTCCACGATACCCGTTTTGACCGAGATATCAATGAGCAGTGTCTTGGAAAGATTACCCATGTTCCCTTCTGAATTGATAGTGTGAACAGTCGTATAAGAGGAGGGAACTATCTCAGGTTGGTCAAAAGACGAGATTTCAGTTTTTATCGCCTCCGAATCAATTGTCGAAGTGAAATGGTGAAACTCTCCCCAAGGTCGTTCTTCTAATGACATGATCTCTCGAATAGCTTCGTCTGTAGGCCAGACTTCATTGAGGAGATCCTTGAAGAGAACTGTTATGGGAGAGAGGTTTGTACCTGTGGTCGAAACCATATCAGTGGAGGGTTCAGATGTGCTTTGGATGGCTTGGTAAGCCAACTCGACCGGTGAAAGCGGCATCTGATCTCCATAAGAATCAATATCTGAAGGTGCCAGGATGATCCATGGGTCGATAGAGCCATCTAAAAAGGTGGATATCATTACAACCATGTTTGGGATCTGTGGCGGCGGTAGAGGAAAACAACCCAGTAGGGAAGATGCCTTCAGAAGACCGATACCGATACTGACGTAAGAGTCAGGGACACCTCCTATTAGGGGTACAATGCTACTTGGTAAAGTGGCATAATCAGGGGTGCAGAAGGATAGCTGATCGACCGCGACTATTTTCCCATCCAATGGAAATAGGATGAGTCGGAAGACCGAAGACACGATGGCGGTCAAAGCATAAGACCAACTGCGACCGAGCAATATATTATAGTCGAGATGACGCTCTACGACTTCAATGTCCACGTTTACCGTTTTCCCACTTAGAGTGATGGGAAAGTTAGCAAGGTATCCTTTTGGTAGGAAAGTGTGGCCATCGAAAGCTTTGAGGGAATTCGATGGCGGGGTTAGAGTAGGAGAACCTAAATGGAGCCAGCAAGCTTGTGACATAACTTAGGTCGAAGCACCTTAATCTATGACAGTACGATGGATTGGTCTCCCTTTCGACACAACCTGCACCTGGAATGCGAGTTGATGTGAGAGGCAAGGTTTAGCCTTTTCCATATCAAAGATTGCTAGCATGGAATCTTGGGGATCTATTCCACCAATGGCCGAAAGCAAGGCTTTCCTTTGTGTTGGATAGGTTTGTAATACTTCAAGAGCAGACATAGCTGACGGTGCCTGCGCCAAATCTTCTACAATATTTTAGTTTTGGGCTGCACGTGTAGAGGTATTATGAGTCGTGCATTGAAGTGTCCCTTTGGGGGGACGAATTACAGGTTCAACAGTAGGCCTTTCGATATGTAAATCGTTGGGCGGCGGCGGATTGGAACTAGTTCCAGGTTCCTGAGCATCTATGGTAGGATTTCCATAAAGCTTGGCGCGAGTTTGAAGGTCAATACTCTCAATGCCATAAATGGTAGATGGTCCTTCGCTGGAAGGATACGAACCACCGTTGCCCCGTTGATGGGGTTGTGGCGGATTGTCAACCATGTGTTGATGTTGCTGCGGTTGATTGGGGAAAGGATTGTGAAGAATGGAAGGTGTTCGCCCAGATTCCTTGTTAGCAATAAAATCGGTGCATTCCTGCAGCCGAGGAAATTTGTATGTCAAGTGATCCTCTGCACATATTTTGCAAGGAAATTTCATGGGTTTATCCTTTCCTCTGTCATTTCTGGCAGCATTTTTCTGATTAGGGTTGTTCTGATTATCCGACTGCTCTTCCGAAGAAGATGTTTTCTTCTTGTTCTTCTTATTTTTCCCGCTAGGTTTTTGTGAGATTTGCACCGAATTTATCTCAGCGGGAGGAAGAGGAGTCATTTGATGGGGGGCGGTGGCAGCCGATGATGGCTGGGAGGTTTTCCCCTGAAACTGATTGGTGGCTACACCAGAGATCGCGCCAACGAGACCATCGGCATAGCCGAGGATGGCTGGGAGGTTTTCCCCCGAGACTGATTGGTGGCTACACCAGAGATCGTGCCAACGAGACCATCGGCATGAGCTCCGGTTTTCTTAGTAGCCGGAGGGTTCGGGTTACCAGGGGCATGGGGGAGCAGATCGTAAAGCGTGCCGGATTGTGAATAGATTAAATCCAGGTGCTGGGCACGACGAATACATTGATCTTCTGTCACCGCACCAGAAAGGCCAATGTCTTTAGAGATATGGGGTAAAAGAGACTTGCAAAACCAATTGGCCAAGAGATGGTCCGGTATTGGCGCTTTGACAAGCCTCCTCCTACGTCTCCATTCATGAATATGGTCGGAGATGTGGGTGGCGGTGTCTTGTTGCAGCGATGTTAACAATTCTGTTCCGGTTTCCACTCTAATTGGCAGTTGGAATTTCTTTAAGAACTCATCGCTAAAGCGCCAAACGTATTGATGGCGGCGCGTGGTAATTCAATGTACCACTTGGCAGCATTGCCTGTAAGGGTGCGGGGAAACAGTCGAAGTCGAACACTATCATCTACCATGGAATTGGATATGGACCATAAATGGAAGGTAGTGATGTGTGCGGCCAGGTCGTCCCCATGTTTCCCGTCGAACTTCGGGATATCAGAAGGAATCTTATGCGGTATTGGAGGCCAAAGCGGGTTGTGGTTGATGGGGTCATTCGTCAGATTATGGATGTCGAGTATGTCCAAAGTTGCCAAGAAAGGCAATTGTGGATTTGCCCCTGAGTCTAACCAAGGCAGTATGGGCTGATTACTTGGACCATAGGGTCCTCCCATCCACGTGTTACCAGAAGGGTAAGTGGGACTTTGATAAAAACCTCCCATAGGTGGAGGAGTAGGAACATACGGTTGCTGTCCATAGGGCATAGTGTATTGAGGGGAAAACGGTTGGTTGCCCCCAGCATAAAAGTGCCCTCCCACTCCAGATGGAGGTTGGGGTTGGTTAGTCCAAATGGATGCAATAGAGTTTCCCGGAGGCATACTAGTACTTGCATAATTTGGCAACGGTATAGATCCTACACCTATGTTTGAACCACTTAAAGGGATAGTATTTACAATGGGTTGTCCCATTTGTCCTAAGGATTGCATAGGAAGAGAAATATTCCCTGCTACCTGTGTACTGATAACACTGCCCCCTGGTATAGTGGCCAGGGGGTTTGAACTCAACAGAGGGTTCCAACCGAAAGGGTTGCTAAAGGGCACCGAAGTAGTCATGCTCATGGGAGGAGCTACCGTGGTCCCCAACGTGGTTACGGTAGGAGTAGATGCCGAAGGGTTCGGTAAACTACTGACAGTTGTGTTAACCATAGGATTGGGGGTAGGTGTATGTTGACTACTGGGGTTACCCAGTAATGGCATAGAACTGACCACCAGCGGGGAGGATGGTGGCGAACCAGGAATGGTTTCCATTGGTATCGACCCTATGGATGCCGGTGGAGAAATAGATGTTGGTGTTGCCGCAGACATATCTCGGCGTGGTGTAATTTGGATTATAACAGGCCCTAACAGATCAGTGAGTAGAGGATTGTAATTAGGTACAACGCCTTCAGTGAAAGGGTCCTTCGGGAGTTCCGGCTGATAAGGGTCTATGTGATAATCAAGATTAGTCAGAGGAGACTGCTCTTCCATAGAAGGCCCGGGTTCACCAAGGTTCAGTTCTTCCTCAAGGTTGAGAGGAGGTAGACCTTGCTGTCGTCGAGACAGACGGCGTGGGTCAGGGGACGCCACGGTGACCAGTTTAATTTTAACAAATTTTATTAAATTGTGATCTATTATGAAGTCTCAAATGACAGTAACCACACACTTAACAAAAAGAAAAAGGACTTTCTAAAAACAATCAGCAAGCAGCCAGAATAGGGTGCCCTGTCTGAGTACTACTGTTCACTAGTGATGAAATCTAGTATCACAATAGTATACAAAGAGGGTTGGTCGAAAGTACAGTTGCGGTCACTCTAGAGCTTCTCCCGAACCTCAGACGATAGGTGTAAGCACTCTCGTGAAGACGAGTACCCTCCTAAAGACCGAAGACAGAGTGGGTCCGTCTGTTTCAGGTACCAGGACAGCCCATCCCAGTCACCTTGTGTAAGTCCCTAAAAGTATGGCCACTAAGGATACCTCAAATCACGGACATCATCAGGGGGGTCCACGGTCAAGGACAGTGTACTATACGGGTAGAATACCTAGATCCCCGATCTAGTTTCGACATCCCCGAAGGGAACCCCAATATATAACACACCCACAGGATGTAGTCGAAGGCGGGCTACCTTCTAGTGCACCCAAGTGTTGTCTCGCGCTGAGCTCCGGTAAAGGAACGGTCCCAATAATGTGAGTGCAGCAGGATTTCACTCATTAATGACTCTAGTTTTCAAGTTTTGAGATCTTGGGTAGTTTTCTCACTTTCCTAACCCAAGATCCTAGCCTGAACTACTGTTTGTGTGAGCTCAAAAAAAGAGTAATTAGATTGATTTTAGTGTCGCTTTATTTTTAGTGTACTTTGTTATTAGTCTTGCGGAGGGGGAATGGACGTATGAAGTATAGTGAGACTCTAACTCAAGAAACCATGCAAAACATGCTCTAAATATTAAATTCAATGAAGAGTGTTTCTATAGGGAGAGGTTTCTTTTTCAATCATCCATGCACCAACATGTAAATAACACAACTCAACTTTTGAAGATTCAGACTTCTATCTACCTCTTTTAACAGTTTGTGAACTAAAACTTTCAGAATAAACTCAGCTAGATGCAGAAAAATAATAAAAAAAAAATTTCTCTTTTAAAAAGTAAATGTTTTGCACACTAACTAAATAAGAGAAACAAATAACAATGCCAGTTTAGCAGACAAGCACAGGGATTTAGTCGGTGAAAGGTACTGGTGGCCAAAAACCTCCACATCTAAAACACAGTCACAGCAGTGAACAACAAGGTTTTTGGCTGAGTAACGCTCTGTCTGTGAGAAAATATAGCATTATAACGCACTGTATTTAAGCATAGACTGCGTTATAATGCACTGGATAGCCTGCATAGGTCGCGTTAACCAGGGAAAATCTCTTCAATTGGCCAGACAGGAACAGGATTGAACTCTGCAAGCGTTTGGTATGTCTACTCGGCATCAAAAAATGGTTGAAAGGATCTTTGAACAGAGAAGAAGAGAAGAAAGGAAGGAATAAATAGTCCGGAAACTATGGGGGAAATTCCCTAGTGGAGTCGCCAATTCTGCTATAGGGTAAACTGCTTGGGTTGTTGGTTTTCGAATATCCCTCTCAGGGATTTCTAGTGCCCAAGGCAGACAGTAAGATTAGCTATGCTGTTCACAAAGATGGTATGAGCATTTTCATATTAGCTTGAAATAACTTGAAGGAATACAATAGAGAATTACCTCTTTGACGGTCTTGGAATCCTTTGGAGAGTGTTGCGCAGCGAAGCAAGAGTCCTTCTTCACCGACTCCAAATCTGAGACCTGCAATCATTCAAAGCACCCACGTAATTTCTAATATAACAAGTATCCTATCAATTAAATCAATATACAATAAACATCTAGATTATACACATCTGAGCCATTCATATCATACTATGTAAATTTTCAAACAATAATGACAATATTAAGCATTGAATGGACAAAACGAACATAGTTCTATTGATTTTGAAAGAAGGAGGATTACAACCATCGGTTGTACCAAGCCCTCCTCAGTCTCCCAATCTCTCTTCTCTCTAGTGAAGAAGTCCAAGTCAACAAACTCTCTAGGAGCCTCTTTGACTCTTGGCCTTCACAATGTCACACTATTCTCTATTCCACAAGTATACAAGAACCTTGAGCAATCCTTCGACCTTCAATTAAGAGCCTTCAGCTCCTTCTTATAAGAGAGGGAGAAAGCCATTGTTGCCCTTCTCTTTCCACTAGTTTGGAATGGAAAAAAATTAGATGTTTCTTTGATCTCCATGCTTTTGCCTCTTTTGGAGTTCAGTCTTCTATGGCAATGACCAATAATGAACTGGTGCTTCTGCAGTTTCCTTTGTGAACTGACTCCTTTGTGAGGGAAAGTCGGAGATTCAAATCATTCTCCGCTCTCTTTTCCCAATTCAAACTTAAAACACGAGTAACGCTCCCCTCCAGTGTAAACAGAGCGTTGCCCTAGCCACTAACGCGGCCAATGTACTGATTGCCTGCGTTATAACGCTCTTTTTCTGTTCTATATAGGCGTTACCCTGGCAGAAATAGGTTTAATTTAGGTCTTTGTACTTCTTCCATATTTGTCTTCCCCTCTGAGCTGATGAGGAGGTATTTTGACCTGTAACACTCGTCATCATTGTGCCTCCAAGGCATTTATCCCAGAGACTTCTTAGCCTTCACCCTCAGTTTCCAGTTGGTCAACTTGCTCCTTCCTGTCATCGTCGAGTTAGTCCTCCCTCGAGTCCGCACTCTCACTCATCTTCTAATTTTTTTGTTTCTCCCCCTACTTCTGGTTCTCCCCCTATTACCTTCACCATGTCTGGTCTAGGGCCTAACGCTAGTGGCAACCCTGTCCCTACTGTTGGGACTGTTACTGGCGGAAATGCCACAGGAACTACCTCGACTGTTCCCTTGCTCCCCTTCATGGCAGGCCTCATTCTCCCTGATTTCAATCAGTTGATCAATGATACTATCCGCCACAATGTTAGTTGGCCTGCTATGCCAACCAAGCTCCCCTTCAACATTCCCAAGTTTGAAGGCCTTACTGGAGAAGATCCCTCCAACCATATCCGATATTTCTACATGTGGTGCTCATCCCATTCCATTATTGATGATTCCATCCGTCTTAGATTGTTCCAACTCACACTTACAGGTGAAGCTTCTAAGTGGTATGTTGATTATCCCACTTCCTCTCATACCACCTTTGCGACTCTTGCCAGGGCATTTTTATCTTACTTCCAGCTTCCCCTTCGTTATGACACTGGTATCAAACTTTTGAATTCTTTCTGTCAATCTTGTGTGACCTGCCTATCCGATCATGTCCAGGAATGGCAGAGAAGAAAGAGCCTATGTCAATCTCCTACCTTCGAAGACCATGTCTACATGGGCTGGTTCCCTAGATCTCTCTTGCCACCTATCGGGAAAGATGTCGCATCGCATTTTCCTCAAACCGAAGAAGCTGCCCTCCAAATGGCGTTAAAATATGACCTGATCTACGCTCATACGGGCTATGTTTATACTGTTCTACCTCATCTCCCCAGACCCGGTAATGCCCATGCACCAAGGGCACCTCCTGCCGCCGACAGTATCGTTGGAGCTATCTCCAATCCATCCGCTCAACCTCCCATGAGCTATGGTTTTCCTGGGGGAGGGGGCACCACTTCCTGCACTCCTCCCCCTCCCGGTAGCGTGCATCTAGGATCTGACATGCCTCCTCTTTCTGCCCAACCCCCTATTTACCACACTGTTACCCAACCTCATTATCATCCATATCCGCAGCCTAGTGCTCCAACTCCTCCAGCGTTAGCACCCCTGCCTCCCTTGTCTTCTCAACCCACGCAACAGTAGCCACCACCCCCTCAGGGGCAGGTGTATGCACAACAGAGTGCGACCAATCCTTTTCCGCGGCAAAGCTTCGTGGCTACCCAACCACCTCACGGACCGGTAACCACTCAACCTCCTACATCTGGTACCTCTGATTACTATATCCTCATGATGAACTCTGACCAACCTATAACCACCTACCTTAACCTTCACACTCAGCCCTGTCTGTACCCCCAACCTCCTGCTCCATCTGTCCCCGAGTCACCTTCTTCAGGTTCTACAGAGCCTCTTTCGACAACTTATGGTCCCTTGCATATCCCTCTGCCCAAAGCCGAGGTTCATACCAAGATTCCTAAGGGACCATTATGCCGAAATGCTACTTCTGACCAAGCTGCCCATTCGTTCAGCATAGTAGATGAGCTGGCCCAATATTCTGTTTCCATTTCAACACTGGAACTCCTCCAATCATGCCCCTCCCAAAGAAAATATCTACTATCTGCCCTGGGCGTTGTAGATCCAGTAGATGACCAATTGATTGTTTTCGATGCCCATTAGTCGGAGTCTCCTCCTCTTCCTTCTTCCGTAGATTTCCAAATCTCAGTCAAAATCCGGAATGCTAACATTTCCCGGTGCATCATTGACGAGGGGGCATCCACCTGTGTGATGTCCGCTTCAGTTTGGAAACAACTCGGATCTCTTGAGTTGGCCCCTTCCATGATCACTCTTCGAGCGTGGGATGGACACACCTCCCAGCCCATTGGCCTTTTCCGTAATTGTCCCATCACTCTTGCAGGCAAGACTATTTGCGTTGATGTTGAAGTCATCGACGCCCCTCTTGATTATAACATTCTTTTGGGGCGTAGCTACACCTATGCCATGTCTGCTGTCCCATCCGCAGTCCACTGCAAGATGTTTTTCCCTCACAATGGAAAGATAGTCACCATCAACCAGTTGACGTATCATGAGCCAAAATCTCAAACCTCCCCTGAGTCAACCCTCTCTTCTGTAACCAATAAAAAAACCATTGATTCTTTGACCAGTGTTTCCCCCGGCGTCTACAAAGACTCCTCCTTGCTTGGAACCTTCCTTGGTCTTCCTCCTCCTCTTGTCTCTGATCCTAGCTTCGTGAATGTTTGCATGATGCAATTGTCTCGGGCTGACCTTAAACAACCTGCTTCGGCTAGTCAGTAACCTCAACCTCGCCTGCAGCGATCCGCTCCTCGCCCTTCACCTCAGCTGCCTGAACTTCTTCCGCCTGGACCTTCCTATCCAGCTAGTATTCATGAGCCTCTTTACCCTCCTGGAATGCTTCCCCCAAACCTTAGCCATTTAGGAGTTGTCCCACCTGGCCATTACCCCTCTGGTCAGATACCTTTCCTTGCTCCCCCTCCTGGATTTTATTCAGTCCCTATCTTGGCCACCCTCTCCCTCCCTAACTTGACCTTGGGTATACCCGTTTGATACCTGGACCCTCCAATCACTACCCCGCCTAGTCAACCCAAACCTTATCTTGATTTGACCCTGTTTCACCCAGTCCCTTCTCCTGCTGCAACAGTGCCTCAGCCACCTCAACAGGAACCACCTCCCGTTGTGACCGCTTCGGGTAAGATAGGAAAAGCTCGCAGGGGGGCATCAACTGGAAAGACTGCCCTGAAAAACCCTGCCCTTCCTCAGTCTCCAAAGCATACCATCCAGTGTGCTTTGTGTGATGTTGTCGGTCACGCCACCCATACCTATCCTGAACTGCCTCATCTCAAGCCCATGGTTAATGTTGCATTCCCTGAGTCCACGGTCCTGGAAGCCTTTGTCCCTTCCACGACCATGACCAAGAACCCCAAGACTATTCACACCAACCACCCCTGTGCTTTGTGTGATCTCCATGGCCATTACACCCACCTTTGTCCCCACCTCGAGGACTTCCACACCTCTCTAGCCACGGTCCGCCAATTCGAGGCCAAGCACAACGAGTCCACCTCTCCCCTATTCGCACGTTTTGCTTCAGCAGAACTACCAGACATGACTGCTCCCATTGACATTACCCCTCCTGATGTCAAGATGACAGAGCCTTCGTCCGCCATTTTTTACCTATCATCATCCATGAGACCCTCGGGGAACATTCCCTTTGAATCCTCCCCTGTTGTTTCGCTTGAACTTCTTTCAGCGATCACCTTGGGCTCAAAATCGGTAGATCCTTTATCTGCTTACTCTTCGGTCACTTCTGGTGATGATGCACATGTGAACCTCTCTTCTCATGACGATGAGTTAGGTAGCTTCGCCGCGTCAGGTGGTCTTTATTCCACCAGTCACCCCATCTTCTATCACGATGATGAAATTATGGAAGAAATCCCCACCCCTGACTTTATCTATTCCCCCTTACATCGAACCCATGCGTCCGCACCACATACACCTCATGGCCATTACATTGAAACCCCATGTTCGGGTAAGGGGGCACCGATATTTGAGAGACCAAGAGAAGAAATTCTCCACAACTCTCCTAGTGTATCTGGTCGTGCCGACTTTAGTACCATTATTCTTCCACATTTAGAAGAACCTCTAGAGTCCCATATCACTTCAGATCACTCTAGGGATGATACCCCTTATCGTTCCTTCATCTTACATCAGCAACCCAGTCTTTTAGACATTGTTGTTGACCAACCTATAGGTTTTATAAGAGAGCATTAGTTCATTATCTTCAAATCCTCTGTTTGGGATAGTGGCACCAGGTATGCCAACCCAGAAACTTAAATCCCATTTGATTCATATATGCAGAACTAAAAGAGATTGGTAATCCTCCATTTCCTTTCTCAAACTGCATAACCATAACGAAAACAAATGGCGCACCATATCATTAAAATGTGTTTAGATTCCCCTTTTTTCTACATACATTTGTGCATGACCACAACATGCTTGGGGGAACCTATGCCCCTCAACCATAAAAATCCCAGATCTCAGCCAACAACAACACTAAAACCCTCTTTCTCTGACAAGTCACACTTTTCAGGTCATTTCCTGGGACAGGTCGCAGTTTTCTGCCCAGTACCTGCTACCCAAGTCGCCGAACAGACCCCAAAAAGTGCGACCTGGCCTGTTCCTGCGCTCTGGGTACCTTTTAGTTTTTAGTACCTTGATCCTTCACCAGGACACATTTTGTCCACGAAGAGTCTATTCACCTCTCCTACAAATCGAATTTCTTCACTTACCATACTTGTACTTGGGGCACCACTTTGTCTCCTTACTTGTCTTTGTTCGTGTTGATTTTCGTCATGAGATACCCTATTGTAGTCATTTTTTATGGTTCCCCATTGGACCTTTACTGTGTGGTAGCACCATCGAGTCGCCCTTGTTTAGAGCATCTGAGTTGAGTCATCATCAGTTATGGAGTCTATCTCACGTCCATTTGTATCCCACTATAGTACTCCATCCTTCATTACTTGGTCCCTCCCTCGTGTTGCACATTATGGCCTTCAGTACCATTTTCCCCTCTCCCTCATGATTGTGTTTCAGTCACTGCCAAGCCATTCATGCCATTTATGCTCTAACAAGGTAATTCATCCATCCGCTACTCAGTATTCCTCATTTCATTATCATCATCAGTGTCCATCTGTTAGTCACTCTACTATTTTCTCCCGTGCCTTAGTTGAAGTTACCTTGTTGCCTCACCTATGGCGGACCTACTTCTATCGACATCAAATCATTTACTCCAGAAGCCAGGTCTGGGGGGCAGTGTACCTTGGTTCGAGCTCTTTCAAGCATGATCGTGATCTATACACTTGATATTCCAATGATGCAACAACAGCTATTGGTGATTCCCGAGTGTGTGTGAGATGTCTCAACCCTCATGAGGGGGTGGCCCTGTAGGTAGCCCCCCACATGCCCGGATGACTTTTTCATTTCCACCCTTGATGCAGCTCCTCTCATTTGATGATATTGGCCTCAACCCCTTGTAGCGCCTCTTCGATTTTCATGTACCAGTCAGATGTTGCGAGCTCTTCCCCGTGTGTAGGGAGCATTTGGGTGTATTTCTATCTCATGTACTAAAATATTCTTGTATAAGTCCTGAAGGTTATTCCAGGCATTGCATGTATATGGAATTCATCATTTTATTTATCTGGCTCATGTTTAGGCCAGCACATGTTTCCTTATTGCGTTCCATGGTTTTCTAGGCGCCTTATTCTTTGTACTTTGTCTCGGCGGGCATAGGTATGCCTCCCCTGCCGCCTTTAGCACAGGTACCACTTCATAAACTAGAGACTTGTTGCACCTGTAATTCTCGTCTCCTAAAGGTCTAGTCCTTTAGCACATTAAACTACCTTACATTCCTCTCTCTCACTTCCCTCTTGATGTCTTGTGATTGAGTTCTTACAACGTACTTCGGTCATACGATTTTCTCCTAACACTCGTACGTTGGGGGGCAATCTGTTACACCATTTTTTGGTCATCTAACCTATTATTATTAGATGAATGCAAGTACACCATGTAAGACCAATTTTACCCTCAGTAAAATTGCTTTCACCATATAAAATAACTTATTTGTTTTTATTTCCTGGTCATATTTAACCCAAAACAAGGAACTTAATTAAATAAATCCTTATTTATTTTATTATTTCCTAATAATAAGTTATTTAAATCATTATTTAAATAATATTCTTAGTTAAATTTGACTAAATCATCCATAAATAATTAAATAAACCATTATTTATTTAATTATATTCCCATAATTTCCCTAAAATGATAAATAAATCATTTATTTATTTATTATTTATAAATAAAGGAATTGACACAAGTCAAAAATCCTTTTCCCTCCAACAAATATAATAAAATATTCCTAAAGGGTGGTTCTAGAATTCGATTAATAATATTTTATTCATGCACCGAGTTCTAGACCACCCTAATATTTTGTTATAAATAGAAGGGTTTTCCCCATTCATTAGGCACCTCCATTGCATTAGATCACTCTGGATCTATACTAGGTCACATTCTCCATTTTTGCCTTATGAGCTCCCATTGAGTTCTATGTTTGTCTGGGTTTTCTACAACAACAAGAGAGAGGAAT
This sequence comes from Pinus albicaulis, assembly GCA_034641835.2. NCBI lineage: Eukaryota > Viridiplantae > Streptophyta > Pinopsida > Pinales > Pinaceae > Pinus > Pinus albicaulis. The sequence continues at coordinate 1,662,561,091 of CM076578.1, read as the reverse complement.
TTTAGATCTGAAACGCTGAGGACTTTCAAGAACCCATCCCATTGAGAAGAACCGGAAAACACCTTTCTTGTTTTCCTCTCAGGTGCCCCCTTTTTAATATAATATAAAAATTCTTTCAAATACACTGTTCTTGTCTTGTCTATTGGATGCATGGAGCCATATTTTACTTTATCTTAATGTCTTTTGTGCCTTAGATCTAAATTTGTGCAGCAGACTTAAAGATATTTTGCAGCCATAATCGATGTTAGGGCTATTTGTTATGCATAGCTAAATGATCTTTTACGACGAAAGATTCATACTAACACTTTACACTGATACTCTTTGCTTGTTTAAACTTTGTTGTGTCTTATTGATATGCAGACATAAAGAGGGTTCTTATAATGGCATCAGTGCTCATGAGGCATTGATCAAACATAATTTGGAACCCTACGGAAAGATCTCTTTGATGAATAAAGGCTTGGAGGATCGTCACCCTCGGCCTTCAATTTTCCTTTAAAAAATTTGAAAAACCTTTAAAACCTACACAAACAAAGAAATATTAATAAAATCCTGTGTATTTGGGTTTAGACTGCTTCAGAGGTTGAGGTTAGGTCATAGTCGTTGGATGAAAGCATCCAACGGTGAGGATTTTCCTGCAGAGGTTAAAAGGGAGGTGGTCGAATAAGCGGTGAGGAGATTAAGTTAGAACCGTTGATCTGCAGAGATCATTTGTGAATATGTAATGCGGAGGGGAAACTTTATAATAAAATAGAAGAAAATGTAAAGAAAAATGGGTGAAAATCCTTTGGCAGAGGAAAAAGGTTAAAACAAAATTTGGGGTTTTCGAAAGGATTCTGGGCCGTCAGATTAGATCGGCCACAGATGTTAGGTCCCTATATTACTAGTATAGTACCTTATTGTTGTTAGTGTAACCCCTTTATTGTTATTATTGTACCCTTGTAACCCCCATTTTGTTATTATTGTGCCCTTAAATTATTGTTGTTAGGTCGGCTAGGATTACATTGTGGCCCACTAGGATTACATTATGGCCCCATGGACTCCTATATATAGAAAGGAGGTTTTGTAAATTGTATCATCCAAGAATTGTTCATTATGTAATGTATTGGAGGTTTCCCCCTCGAAGTGGCTTATTTCTAAGGCGTTGATATCTCTTTTCTTCTATTTTTGGAGCTGGTTACACAACATTTGGTATCGGAGCTTTGGGATTCTAGGGTTTCGCTGCTCCAAACAGGTCATCGTGGCATTTTCGCTATAACTTTTTTTCTACGAAGCTTCAGAAGCTGAAATTTCTAGGGTGCGAAGCTGAAATCTTGAGGAAGGTTGTCTAAAAATTTCAGATCTTGGTTCGCAATATTTCAGGAGATATCATCTGTGGAAGTTAGGTATTTTTTTAGGCTCATAAACAGGTCATCGTGTAATTTGCGCTATAATTTTTTTTGTACGAAGGTTCAGAGTCTGAAATTCATATGGTGCGAAGCTGAAAGCCTGAGGAAATTCTTCAAAAAATTTCAGAGGTTGGTTCGCAATATTTTTGGAGATATGATCTGTGGAAGGTAGTGCTTTTTCAGGCTCCTGAATTGCATCTCAAAGAGGTGATCGTGGGAAAATTTCAATAACTCTCTCTCTGAGCATCGGATTGGAGTGCTGTAAAAAGTGGTCACAAGTACACAGACTTTGGTTTCTTGGCTATCAATTTCAAAGTTGAAGAACGAAACAGTGACACGTGGCAAGTCGTACAAGTTCGCTATACTGAACCAGTCCATAATTAGGTCATTGTGGGAGACTGGACATAACTTTGTCTTGGAGAATCCACATGTTGGGTCAGACCTATGGCATTTGAAAGAAGCAGAGATCTACTACAGGTATGAATTTCAGATATCCTAGATTTTTTCAACTACGAGAGATAATTCAATTTCAACTGTCTCAGGAGCTCCTAAGCTAGTAAAAGGTGTGTATTTTTTAAGTGCATAAGTCTTGTTTGAAGAATCAAGTTGAATTAGAGTTCCAAGGGCATCATATGTAGAATAGATATCAATAAGATGATTCTAAAGTAACCTAAAGAACATTCAACACCATCAAGCCTTCGAAGGCTCTACCATGACTCATGAAAGACAACATAGAAAACATGAAGAATGATCTAAAATCATACATGGAAGGCTTGATGACAAGCTTAAAACCAGAAATGATTCCTAATGGCGGAAATATAGGAGAAGAACCTCATGATGAGAAAAAAATAAATGTTAATCATGATTTCATAAACTCGAATGTTGGTGGGAAGAACCACCATATTCCAAAAATGGATATGAGGAAGTTTGATGGAAAGGATCCTGTAACATGGATACTACAGATGGAGCAATATTTTGATCTACATAACGTGCAAAACACACAAAAGGTACGCATTTAAACTTTACATTTAGAACAAAATACATTTGTATGGTATCGATGGCTTTGTTCCCGTAAAAAAATTGTCACTTGGTCAATTTTTACGGAGGAAATGATAGCACATTGAGGACTTCCAAAAATTGAGTATAAGGGTAACTGATATTTCAGAGGACCACAGGATTGATCTCTTCTTAGGTAGTTTAAAGGATAACATTCAACATGAAGTTCGTGTTCTGGAACCTGATTCATTAGAGAAGGCATTCAGGTTGGCAAGAAAAGTTGAATGTAAAATTATGGCAACAAGGAAGTCTACTACTCAATTCTATAAAGAAGGAAGTATGGCTACATCTAGATTTCCACAACCTACAAGGTTGACACCACAACAATTGGAAGAAAAAAGAGCAAAAGGGCTTTGCTACAGTTGTGATAGCAAATACATAAAGGTCATAAGTGTCCTGAGAAGAAATTATTTTACATAGATTGTGAAGAGGAAGAAGAAAATGAACAAGAAGAGGATATACACCAGGAACCAGCCCCAGAAGAGGAAGAAATGAATCCAACCATATCGTGTAATGCACTGGCAGAAATTACCACTCCTCAAACTCTCAAGATAAAAGGACAAATCAAGAAGAGAAAGGTAATAGTGTTGATTGATTCAGGTAGCACCCATAATTTTATTCATTGTAAGGTAGCCAAGGAATTAAATTGTTTCCTATACCCAGCACCAGAATGTCGAGTGATGGTTGCAAATGGAGGAACTATAAATTGCTCTGGAAAATGCCATAACATCAAGCTAACCATGGGGGAATATGTGTTGACTAGTCCAATGCTTTCAATTCCTATGGGAGGTGCTGATGTTGTACTAGGAGTACAATGGTTACAATCTTTGGGGACGGTAGCTTTTAATTTTCAAGAACTTTTCTTGAAATTCCTTTCAGAAGGAAAGGAAGTCGAACTACGGGGTATTGAAGGGAAGCCAGGAAGGATAATAAGCTCTAATGGCATGACAAAGCTTCTAAAGAAAGAACAACGAGGCGTAATTACACAATTATGCTCACTAGAAGTTCCAACATCAAAATCATCTATTTCTGCAGATCTCCAACAAGTCTTGGACAATCATTCCAAGGTGTTTGAAACTCCCAAAGGACTCCCACCTATTCGTGATCATGATCATGCTATTCATTTGATTCCGGGAAGTGTTCCTCCAAACATCGGCCTTATATATATCCTTACTTCCAAAAGAGCGAAATTGAACGTATGATTGCAGAAATGTTAGAGGCGGGTATAATTCAACCTAGTCAAAGTTCTTTCTCTGCTCCTGTAGTATTGGTACACAAGAAGGATGGATCATGGCGAATGTGTCCAGGTTATAGGGAGCTCAATAAGCTCACCATTAAAGACAAATTTCCCATTCCTGTGATTGATGAATTATTGGATGAATTACATGGAGCAATTTATTTTACCAAGTTGGATCTTCGTTCGGGATATCATCAAATTAGAATGAAGACTGAAGATATTCCAAAAACAACATTTCAAACTCATGAGGGTCATTATGAATTTTTGGTCATGCCTTTTGGCCTTGCCAATGCACCTTCTACATTTCAAGGGTTGATGAATTCCATTTTCAAACCCTTCCTTAGAAAATTTGTGCTAGTATTTTTTGATGATATACTAATCTATAGCAAGTCTTGGAAGGATCATGTTGAACATGTTGACGGGGTGCTCAAACTATTGCAGGAGAAACAATTATATGCAAAAGCATCCAAATGTTTCTTTGGAGTACAAGAGGTGGAATATCTGGGTCATATTATATCCCATGAGGGTGTTAAAGTAGACCCTAACAAAATTAAAGCCATTAAGGAATGGAAAGTCCCTAAGACAATAAAGCAGTTGCGAGGATTTCTCGGGTTAACAGGCTGTTATCGTAAGTTTGTTAAGAATTATGGAAGAATAGCAGCACCTCTAACAACATTATTGAAGAAAGATGCATTTTCATGGACTCCTGAAGCAACTAAGGCCTTTGAACATCTTAAAGAGGCAATGTGCCTAGCACCGGTCTTAGCTACGCCGGACTTCACAAAAACCTTTATTGTGGAATGTGATGCCTCAGGAAATGGAATTGGTGCAGTTTTAATGCAGGAAGGAAGACCCATTGCTTTTGAAAGTCGTCCGATCAAAGGAAAGTATTTACAGAAACCTATTTATGAGAAGGAAATGTTAGCAATACTACATGCACTAAAGAAATGGCGAACTTACCTAATGGGAAGACACTTCAAGGTAAAAACTGATCATGATAGTCTTAAACACTTTTTGGAACAAAAACTATCTTCAGAAGAGCAGCAAAAATGGGTCACAAAGATGTTGGGTTATGACTTTGAAATAATCTACAAAAAAGGAAAGCTTAATGTTGTTGCGGATGCACTCTCAAGAAAGAATGAAGAGGTGGAAGCATTGCTTTGTGCCATTTCTATTATCCAACCAGATTGGATAACTGAAGCAAGAGATGAATGGAAGAAGGACAAAGATGTATGGATACTCATTCAAAAGTTGCAGCCAGATCCTAGTACATCTGATACATTTAGTTGGAAAAATGATTCCTTATGGTACAAAGATCGCTTATATCTTTGTAAGAATTCCCAACTAAAACAAAATATTCTTCCGGAATTGCACACTTCTCCTTTAGGAGGACACTCAGGATTTTTAAAAACTTACCATAGGGTGAAGAAAGAATTTTTTTGGGATGGCCTTAAATATGATATTCAAAAGTTTGTGGCGGAATGTTTGGTTTTCCAGCAGAATAAAGTTGATACAATTAAGACCCGGGTATTCTACAACCTTTATCCATTCCAAGTCAACGTTGGGAGGAGATTTCAATGGATTTTATCACAGGTTTACCTAAGTTCGAAGGAAAGAATGTCATCATGGTGGTAGTTGATAGAATTACCAAGTATGCACACTTTTGTGCATTATCTCATCCATTTAAAGCAAGTGCAGTTGCTACTACATTTATGGATAGAATTCAAAAGCTACATGGAAGCCCAAGGGTTATTGTGAGCGACAGAGATCCCATTTTTACTGGAAATTTTTGGACGAAGTTATTTTCTTGTTTGGGTACTCAATTAGCTCATAGCTCAACTTATCATCCTCAATCTGATGGTCAAACTGAGATAGTAAATAAATGTTTGGAAGGATATCTTCGTTGTTTTGTATCTGATAAACAAACACAATGGGTCAAGTGGTTACCTCTTGCTGAATGGTGGTATAACACTTCCTTCCATACTGCGGCAAAAATGACCCCATTTATGGCACTTTATGGATATCATCCACCATCCATCACATCATCTTTAAGGGAAAATTCGAAGGTTCAAGCAGTGGAAGATCACATCGAGCATCAACGAGAAGTTCTCCAACTCTTAAAGGATAACCTGAATTTGGCACAAAATCGAATGAAACAACAGGCAGATCAACATCGCAGCGAGAGAAGTTTTGATGTAGGAGATTGGGTATTTTTACGGCTACAGCCATATAAACAAATGTCCCTCAAGCAAGCTAAGAAGGATAATAAATTATCGCCAAAGTACTATGGTCCTTACAAGGTGTTGCAAAAGATTGGTACTATGGCATACAAATTGGAGCTTCCTGCTTCTTCGCGAGTACATCCAGTTTTCCATGTTTCATGCTTAAAGAAGGTTATGGGAGAAAATCTTCCAGTTCAAACAATATTGCCAGAACTTGATGAGGAAGGAAAAATCATATTGGAACCAGAAGCGGTCATGGAAACAAGAACTCGACAACTACGGAATCGATCAATTTCAGAGTATCTCATCGAGTGGAAGAATTTATACACTGAAGATTCTACATGGGAGGATGAAAAATTTATACAGAAGCACCCAGAGCTACTCAAGCGTTGAGGACAACGCTTTTTTGAAGGAGAGGGGCATGTTAGGTCCCTATATTACTAGTATAGTACCTTATTGTTGTTAGTGTAACCCCTTTATTATTATTATTGTACCCTTGTAACCCCCATTCTGTTATTATTGTGCCCCTAAATTATTATTGTTAGGTCGGCTAGGATTACATTGTGGCCCACTAGGATTACATTATGGCCCCATGGACTCCTATATATAGAAAGGAGGTTTTGTAAATTGAATCATCCAAGAATTTTTCATTTATGTAATGTATTGGAGGTTGCCCCCTCGAAGTGGCTCATTTCTAAGGCGTTTATATCTCTTTTCTTCTCTTTTTGGAGCTGGTTACACAACAACAGAGATCAACGATGGAGATTGATCTAAGAAGTCCCTTGGGAGATGGGTGGAGGTTGATGAACTGAGGGTGAAATCAAACTGGGACCGTTGATCTGCAGAGATCAATGGTGGAGAATGCACATGAGAAAATGCAGTGTAAATGGGGAAAGAGGTTTCGGACAAAGAAACCACGGGTTTCGCACTGCAAAACCGAAGAAAGGTGGTTTTAACTTTTTGAATGCGATATGCGTTATTGGCCGACACGTGGCCTTTTAAAACCACCTATATCACATTCCTTTGAAAAATTAATGTTCGGGCATGAAATCATGCGATATGGGTCCCTGGCCGTTGGATCAAAGGTGGGTAGATCCAACGGTAGAGATTGGAGTGCAATGAAACAAGTTGCATGGGTGGAAGAAGGTGGGGTAGGGTCAAGATGGCTTTCATCTGGACCGTCAGATCAGGGAAATGGATGGTGGAGATTTGATCTGGGGTTAATGGAATAAAATACGAGGTGAGGGGTCAGTGGAGATCGAGTCATTGTGGGCCATTGATCTGCAGAGATCAACGGCGGAGATCCACCGAAAAAATTATATAATGGGGCTTGAGGAATAACAAAGAGAAATGAGGATTCATATAGACCGTCGGATTTAGAAGAATGGATGGCCCAGATGCAATTGGAAGATTGCGATCAGCGGGGGCAAAGGGATCAAAGCGCCGATGTGATTGAACTAGGGCCGTTGATCTGAGGATCAGATTGATGGTTAGGAATGAATCGAAGGTCCAAAGGTGGAGGGATGGGCTTATGAAAAAAGGCGATGTGGGCCGTTGGATCTGAGCTTGGTGGGGGATATCAATGGCTGAGAAGCCATCAGGAGGTAACCAATCAGAGGGGGCAATAAGTATTTAAAATATGCCCAAGGCAAAAAAATCCGATGCGATTAGCGCTAGGCCGTTGATTTTTTTAAAGGATCAACGACGAAGATTTGTTTATGGATTCCGAAGGCGGAAGGATGGGCTTATGAAGAAAGCGATGTGGTTCATCAGATCTGGTTATGGAGGAATAGATCGATGGTTGAGAATCCATCAGAAGGTTGTCATCGGGGGTAGGCAAAAATTCTTTGTAATGCATCCGATGAAAAACTCCAATGCGATGTGCCGACACTCGTTGATCGGTTTTTAGATCAATGACTGATAATTCATCAAACCATGAAATGTCGGGTTTGCATTATAATATGAAAAAATGGGGTTTTTAATAAAATACAAAGGAAATTTCGTATCGGGGAGGGGTTTTATATAATGTTTAGCACCCAATTGCGGGACCTTTGGGTATATGAAAAGATGAAGGGATCGGGGGATATATACAAAGGATCCAATCACATCAGAAATTTTAACGCAACAAAAGGAACGCACTTCACATGAATGCCCTAATGCGATAAGCGCCCTGGGCCTTAGCGCTTGGTTCCAGTGCCAAGTTTCATGGTGGGGAAGTGGTTTAGGGGCTTGGCCAAAGGGGGCTAAAGCCTTAGCACAAAAAAGGCTCATTTTTATGATTTTTCAAGGATTTCAAAGTATTTTAAAAGCTTCCGATAAGGTAAAAAAGGAGTTTTAAACCTTATAAGAGGGTTTTTATGAAGTGAAGAAGGGAAATGAGGGAAAATATAGGAATTTTATGAGGTAAAAGGGATAAAAAGGAGGTTAATTTTGAGTGGAAGAAGGGGAAAAATGGAGTTTTTTACAGCAGTATTTTCTTTAGGAAAACAATAGATTTTTTAGAATTGAGAGGGAAACAGCAGTGAAGATTAACTCAAGGATAATTCATCTTAATAAGACTTCAAGAACTAACAATTTTGGCAATAAAACTTGTTTCTTGAAGGCTTCAAAACTGATTCAGCCACCATTTGATATGAAAAATTTTATAGGTGGCTAACAACATGTATATGGTACATATGACAGTTTTCTTGAGGATTATGGCTCTTCTTATATGTGGAAATATGTTTTCTTGATTTGGGCTGACCCACGTTCAAACTATACTGCACACAACCAAAACCCTTAATCACTAGCCCTTTCAGAAACAACCTACAAGTAGATCACAGTCTCACCCAAAGTGACTATGGGAGGATGCAGGAATAGGTTTTTACAGCCTTGAGGGACGTGGGGATGTGGTGTTATTATGTTTTCATGTCTTTAAAATTCATAAATTACTTCACTGCATTTAGATTGATCACTTAAAACATGCCTTATAATTCCATGAACCATCAACTTAACCATGTCATGCAAAATCATAAACCATTATTGTGCCAAAATAAATATAATTGAAGCAACTACTATTTAACAACATATAATATGAAAATACACACATCTAAACATAAAAACACCAAAATTACTATGGTTCATCCCAATGTGGTACTACGTCCACAAGAACCATTTCTTATAATAATGTTTCTTCGTACAACAAATAGTTCTTGGCTTACACACTAAGTTGCAGGATGTCTACGCACTAAGTTGTAGAATCATGCATTAGCACAGTCAACTATAGAGCCTCTTCTTTTCCCCAAACTAGATATCAAAATGATACAACCGTAGCAAATATCTAGATCCAAACATCACGACAAGATATCTCTATTCTTATTATTTTACCCTATTTATAATATTACATCATAGGGATACATCATTAAAATACAATGGTCCAAATACCATAGAGTCCTCAAAACAAGAAAATATTTCCCAATACCCGTTTCAACATAGTGCACTTTACAACAAGGAGGGACTTCGACTAGCTCTGAAGTCCCTTTAACACCACACAGTATATTTAATTCGCGCTCCGCTCCAAAAAATGTGGAGTCTTCATAAAAAACTAGGCCAAGTTGGGTTGCACCCAACAAAAGAGCATGTTGATCTTTTTAATATGAGATCAAGGAGATGGGTTACTAACAAAGCTTGATTGTACAATCTCATGCTATGATTGTTTGATGTTGATTAGTTCATACACATTGCTATCTCTATGTCATGGGATATAAATAAATTGCAGATAGGGATCTTATGGATGCTTACTTGAGTTGCATATTGGTGAAATTGCCTATGGTATGATAATTCTTCTTGCATGAATATTATGGTCCAAGAGAATGGTATTTCTGCTACAAATGTTTGGTGATTCTTGGAGGCATTGCATATTTTTTCACATGTTGATGCTAATGAATATTGATGCTACATTTTCCCATCTTAATTCATAATTATGATGTTCATGTTACAAGATCCTATATGGTGTATCATGGTTGCTGATGAATATCAAGGTCTTAATACCTCACTATTGAGGTATTTGTTTTTAGTTATAAATGTAATATATATCTCTTGATGTAAAGGTTATGCAAAGACCCATGATGTAAAATTGTAATTTTCAGTCATGTTTGGACTATTGGAGTCAAGTCAATTATGTATGTAATCCCATTATTTTGGGTACTTGATGTAATGTTGAGTCAAATATGTATCCCAACTCTATTGGGTGATCAATGTAAGCATGAATTCCTTGGTGATAGGAAAGGTCATATTTGGTTGAGTCACAGAGTCATGTATTTTAGAAGATTCAGGGGGGGCATGGTCAAGTATATAGTGTTCATATTTAGCAGATCAGATCTACAGTGCTCATCTCTATAGAAGGGGAGAGAAGTCTTCATTTAACATTGGTCAGCCATTTTCCCTTGATGTCAAATGGGGAGAGTAAATTTTTGTTTGAGGAAGAATTCTTGGAGAGAAGCTTGGTATGTTCACATATGTGGTTCATGTATATACAGGTGGTGGTAACCAAACACCAAAGTGGTTTTCATAAAGTCCAAAGGGGGATATTGTTGGCATTATGACTAATATGTTTTCCTTTATGGAAATCTACTTGATAAATATGTGTTACAAATATATTGGAAAAAAAATTTCAGTTTAGATAAAAATGAATGATAAAGGTAAAGTTTCAAAATATACATTGGTCCTCTGAAGAAAGGTCGTGTACATACGTGAGTATGGTGAAGCACAGTCACGTACATTTTCCGCACCATGGTATTCTCAAACCATGGGTATTTACCATGGTATTAGCCCATAATAATGAGCGTGAGAATGGATATTTGATCTCTTCAAATAATACCATAGACATTAACAAGGTATTGTCTAAGGTCTAAGATATATAAGGAGATGGACATCAAGTGTTAGTGTTAGGTCCGTATATTACTAATGTAGTACCTTATTGTTGTTAGTGTAGCCCCATTATTGTTATTGTTGTACCCCTATTGTCCCGATATTATTATTATTGTGCCCCATAAAATCCCACTATTGTTATTATTGTGCCCTTACATTATTATTGTTAGGCCGACTAGGATTATATTATAACCCCATGGACTCCTATATATAGAAAACAGGTTTTTTCATTTGAATCATCCAAGAATTTTTCATTTATGTAATGTAAAGGAGGTTTCCCCCTTGAAGTGGCTAATTTATAAGGCAATAATCTCTCTTTTATTCTATTTTTAGAGTTAGTTTCATAACATTTGGTATCAGAGCTTTGGATTCTAGGGTTTTGCTGCTTCAAATAGGTCGTCGTGGAATTTTCACCATAACATTTTTTCTACAAAGGTTCAGAAGCTAAAAAAAAAAACCATTTGCGAAGAAATACCAATGAATGTCATGTAACAATTTTAGATCTTGCTTCACAATATTTTTATAGATATTATCTATGGAAGTTAGTTTTTTGCAACCTCCCAAATTTCATCTCAAAGAGGTGACCTTGGGAAAATTGTCATAAATATCTCTCTGAGTATCGAATTAGAATTATGTAAACATTGGCCAAAATTACACGGAATATAGCTGACTTTTTATCAATTTCAAAGCCGAAAGAGGAACCAATGACACGTGGCATTTCATACAAGTTTTCTCTACTGAACCAATCCATAATTAGGTCATTGCAAGAGATTAGGCATAACGTTTCCTTAAAGAATCCAAATCAGGTAAGACCTGTGGCATTGGAAAGAATATTTATAGGGATACTAAAGGATTGAAGAAAAAATCTTGGGGATCCGAAATTCTAGAGATACATCGGTTTCAATATCGAGCTCCTCAAAAGCAAGAAAAGGGTGTGTATTTATTTTCAAGTTGCATAAGTCTTGTTTGAAAAATAAATTTGAAGTGATTCTAAGGGCATATTGAAGCATAGATATCAGTACTGGGTTCTAAAATGGCCCCTAAAAATAATTCAACACCCATTAAGCCCTCAGAAGGCTCTACTATGACTCATGAAGAGGACGAAGTGCAACATGATATATAAAAATTACAAGACCAAGTGCACCAAATTTCGCTCTGACAAAGAGAAAAAAAAAATGAAATGGAAGTTTTGAAGAAAGGCATGGAAGCTAAGATGGATGGTTTGAAGAAAGGTGTGGAAGATAATATGGATAGTTTGAAGAAAGGCGTGGAAGCTAAGATGGATGGTTTGAAGAATCTCATGGAAGCTAAGATGAATGGCATGGAAGCTAAGATGGATGACATGGAAGCTAAGATAGATGAAAAAATGAAAGAAAACATGGAAGACATGAAGATTGATCTAAAAGCATACATGGAAGGTTTTATGGAAGTTTTGACAAAGTTGATACACGAAATGATTCCTAATGGAAAAAAGGTAGTACAGGAAACTCATGATGAGAACAAAATAAATGTTAATCATGATTTCATAAAATCTAATGTTGGATTGAAGACCCACCATATTATAAATATCGATATGAGGATGTTTTATGGCAAGGATCCCGTAACATGGATACTACAGATGGAGAAATATTTTGATCTCCATAATGTGAAAAACACACAAAAGGTACGCATTGTAACTTTAAATTTAGAACAAAATACATTTGTATGGTATCGATGGCTTTGCTCTCATAAAAAAAATTTCACTTGGTCAATTTTTACAGAGGAAATGATAGAAAATTATGAGGATACACATAGAAAAACCTTCTTTAGCCAATTGATAAATCTCAAAAAAAAGGGTTCAATGGTGGAGCACATTGAGGACTTCCAAATATTGAATGTAAGGGTATCTGGTACTCTAGAGGAACACATGATTGATATCTTCATTGGGACTTTAAAGGATAACATCCAACATGAGGTTCGCCTTTGGGAACCTAATTCATTGGAGAGGGCATTCAAGTTGGAAAGAAAAATTGAAAGTAACATTATGGCGACAAGGAAGACTACCACTCACATCTATAAAGATGGAAGTGTTGCTACTCCTAGAATTCCACGACCTACAAGGTTGACACCACAACAATTGGAAGAAAAAAGAGAAAAAGGGTTTTTCTACAGTTGTGGTAGAAAATACACTAAAGGTAATAACTGTGCTGAGATGAAATTATTTTGCATAGATTGTGAAGAGGAGGAAGAAAATGAACAAGAAACTTCAAAAGAAGAGGATATAAACTAGGAACCAACCCTAGAGAAGGAAGAAAAAAAATTCACCTTCTACATTTCAAGGGTTGATGAATTCCATTTTTAAACCCTTCCTTAGAAAATTTTTGTTAGTATTTTTTTATGATATACTAATCTACAACAAGTCTTGGAATAATCATGTTCAACATTTTGACAGGGTGCTCAAACTATTGGAGGATAAAAAATTACATGCAAAAACCTCCAAATGTTTCTTTGGAGTGCAAGAGGTGGAATATTTGGGTCATATTGTATCTTAGGAGGGTGTTAAGGTAGACCCTAGAAAAATTAAAGCAATTAAGGAATGGAAAGTCCCCACAACCATAAAGCAGTTGCGATAATTTCTTGGGTTAACAGGGTATTATCGCAAGTTTGTTGAGAATTATGGGAGAATAGCAACACCTCTAACAACATTATTCAAGAAAGATGCATTTTCATGGAATCCTAAAGCAACTAAGGCATTTTAACATCTTAAAGAGGCAATTTACCTATCACCGATATTAGCTACGCTAGACTTCACAAAAACCTTTATTGTGGAATGTGATGCCTCAAGAAATGGAATTGGTGTTGTTTTAATGTAATGTGGAAGACCCATTTCTTTTGAAAGTCATCCAATCAAAGGAAAGTATTTACAGAAAGCTATTTGTGAGAAGGAAATGTTGGCAATACTACATGCACTAAAGAAATGGCAACCTTACCTAATGGGAAGACACTTCAAGGCAAAAACTGATCATGATAGTCTTAAATACTTTTTGGAACAAAGACTATCTTCAAAAGGGAAAAAAAGGGTCACAAAGATGTTGGGTTATGACTTTGAAATAATCTACAAAAAAGGGAAGCTAAATGTTGTTGCAAATGCACTCTCAAGAAAGGATGAGAAGGTGGAATCATTTTTTTGTTTCTTTTCTATTATCCAACCAGATTGGATAACCGAAGCAAGGGAGGAATGGAAGAATGACGAAGAAGTGTGGACACTCATTCAAAATTTGTAGCAAGATCCCAGTACATCTGATACATTTAGTTGGAAAAATGATTCCTTATGGTACAAGGATCGCTTATACCTTTGTAAGAATTCCCAACTAAAACAAAATATTATTTTGGAATTTCACACCTCTCCCATAGGAGGGCACTTAGGATTTTAAAAAACTTACCACAAGATGAAGAAATATTTTTTTTGGGATGGCCTTAGATTTGATATTCAAAAAATTTTGGCAAATTTTTTGCTTTTCCAGCAAAATAAAGTTGATACAATTAAGACCCCTGGTCTACTACAACCTTTACCCATTCCAAGTCAACGATGGGGAAGGTTTCAATGGATTTTATCATAGGTTTACCTAAGTCCGAAGGAAAGAGTGTCATCATGGTGGTAGTTGATATAATTACCAAGTATGCACAATTTTGTGCATTATCTCATCCATTTAAAGTAAGTACAATTGCTACTGCATTTATGGAAACAATTCAAAAGCTACATGGAAACCCAAAGATTATTGTAAGTGACATAGATCCCATTTTCACTAGAAATTTTTGGTCGGAATTATTTTCTTGTTTGGGTACTCAACTAGCCCATAACTCATCTTATTATCCTCAATCCTATGGGAAAAATGAGATAGTGAACAAATGTTTGGAAGGATATCTTCGTTGTTTTATATATGATAAACAAACAAAATGGGTCAAGTGGTTATCTCTGGCTGAATGGTGGTATAACACTTCCTTCCATACTACATCAAAAATGACCCAATTTATGGAAATTTATGGATATCATCCACCATCCATCACATCATCTTTAAGAGAAAATTCTAAGGTTAAAGCAGTGGAAGATCACATTGAGCATCAACAACAATTTCTCCAACTCTTAAAGGATAACCTAAATTTGGCACCAAATCGAATAAAACAACAAGCAGATCAACATCACAATGAGAGAAGTTTTGATGTAGGAGACTGGGTATTTTTATGGCTACAACCATACAAACAAATGTCACTCAAGAAAGCTATGAAGGATAATAAATTATCTCCAAAGTACTATGGTCCTTACAAGGTGTTGCAAAAGATTTGTACTATGGCATTGTTGGAATAGGGTCTCATACAAAGCTGCGAATCTGGTCCATTTTGTATATTTTTTATTATATTTAGTCTAACACAAGGGTTTTGGGGTGGGCCAAAGCCCTTAATGCATTGTAAGTGGGTCAAGGGTAGACAAAGAGTCCGCAAACCACGGTTTGTAGACCAATGGATGCATAGGCTAAAGTAGTATAAGTAGTTGAACCTTTTTGAGTTGTAAGGTAGGAATGAATTGGAATTAATGCTACGTGCGAACCATTAGATTTGTAGGGTTGGTTGGGTAAGGACTCGTGCTGGCTATGTGCATGGAGATCCTCTGCCCTGCTGTGTGCGGACCCTGCTGCTGTGTGCACAGGTTGGGTTTTAGGTATTGTAAGTAAATCTGAAGGATTAATGGATGCGGAAGGCTGTTGGAATATCCGAATCTATTGGACTTATAGTTGATGTCAATCTGTGGTATCCGATTGAGTATATATGCTTCTATGTTATTGATTTAAGTTGTGAAATTAGTTGTGTTGCTTGTTTATGCTGCGATCTAGATCTGTTCTGTTATGTTTTATATGATAACAACGGTAATGTTCTGTAAGTTTATGATCTGTTAGTTAATATGATTATAATTGGTATTACGCACATGGATGTGAAGGATATCGGTAGATCAGGGCTCTATGATATAATATCTGGTAATTTTAGGGTTGAATGTAGCTCTGATTGACTTACCTACCCTCTCCCAGGGTGCAAAAACCTGGTTCCAACACCCTCCCATACTGCTTCGGGTGAGACTTTGGCCTGTGCAAGCAAGTCACTACCGAAAGGGCTAGTCGTATAGGGGTTTGTTTGCAAACCTTAACCTCCGAACCTAGGTCAGGACCCCTCGAGCCAAAAAATGGTTCCTTTTCCGAGACCAGGAGCATTTTGAGAGAGGTATTGAGTAATGCCAAGGCCATATTGGAAACTTGAAAGAATAGAAATCAATGAATGATTTGAACAACAAGTTCAGGAATTCATAGTAAAAGAAAACCGCAATAAGAGGCTAACCACCGAAGAGTGGAAGAATAAGTATATTTTCACAGAGATCTACGAGATCTTCTTTGTAACAATTGCGACTGAGCTCCAGGAGTGGCTTGTAAGATTGGTCAAATTTCAGAAGTGTTGAAGGGACGAGCGGGTCTCACAGTGGACCCCAGAATTGATCCAACAGTTAGAGAAGCCTAATAACACCATCACTGGCACGGTGGACCACTGGGTGGATAGTGTGCTAGGAGGGTTCGTGATAGAGTTTTCCATCGATCAGTTCATCTCCTACTCTGAAGCAGAGCGAAGATTCTTCAAGGGTTTCCGGGGTATGTTTCTAAATACATTACCATTGCTGATTAAGATACTACTGTGCGAAAAGAGTATTCTGTGTGACCACACCGAGTGAATGACCTCTGATCTAGATGGGAGTACGATGCGAAGTGGAAAATACTATTGGACCAATCAAGAAGGAGATAGATCTGTGTACAGACTAGTAAGAGAAGCATTTGTGTAGAGTCCTCCAGCCACACCACTTTCAAACCAGCATAGGGGTGAGAATTAACTTACACCTCCGCCACCACCGGAAGAAGACATGGCTATGCACATGAAGTTTCCTACCTTTAAGGGTGTGGGAGATGAAGACATGGATCAACTATGGTTTGTCGTAGGATCGGTATGGACTATGCAAAGCGTAGCTAGTGATGTGGTGAAGAGGGTACAATTGTCCCTTTCCTTTGAAGGAATAGCTTTGGACTGGTAGATGGGATAAATTGGCCATTGTGCGAATGCGACCATTGAAGAAATTAAGAATGCCTTGAAAAAAAAGTTCAAGAAACCTAAGTCCTACTCTCAAATAGTGGTTGATCTCAAGGATTTCAAGCAAGGGTCTTCTGAGTCTGTGTGGGAGGTTGATCTGCAACTGAAGAAGGTGATCAGAGAAGGAGGATTTCAGTATGATGATAGACATCACACGGAATGGTTCATTTCTATGTTGCTACCTCACCTGCACATATCTATGGGTCACCAAACTTTAGAATCGCAGGAAAAATCCCTTGAGGTCGCTATGAAGTTAGAAGCTACTCCTAGAGATGATACCCAGCTGGGCATCCAACATATCCAAGGACAACTGGAGGCAATGCACATGGAGATCCAGAATCTGCGAAAGGAGCAAGGAGCAGAGGCTAGCCCTGAAAGATGGTGCATACGATGTAGGATGAATGGTCACACCAAGGATAACTGCCCTATATTAGCAGACTATATGCAGGTCGGGGGACCTAGCCCATTATGCCCTAGGGAGGTTGTAGGATCAAGTGGGCTGGCACTATGGTGTGATTATTGTCACCTTGTGGAGCTGAATGACACAAACCACTGCCCCTGCCTTGCTGCGTATGTCACAGAAGTAAAGCAGTAATGGTGCAGGTTCTAGAGGTCGTTAGGACACGATGAATAGAGCTACCAGACGTATGATTTGATGATCAATTGAGGGAATCTATATAGGGTACAGTCGGATCCATCCTCGCCAATATCCCTCTCGAGCACAAGTGGCTCCCCAGCTAGGGGTAGGGGAGGTGGAAGAGGTGGAAGCGCAGGTCAGGGATGAGGGAAACTAATATGTTATAACTATGGAGAAGTAGGACACTTTTCCAGGGACTGTCTGAACCCTACAAGGCAGTCCTGCCGGTATTGCAGACAGCTGGACCATGTGATTGAAGAAACCTACGCAGAATGTGCAGAGGATTAAGGATGAACTATGATACAAAGATCCAAGCGTAAATTTTGTAACCCACAATGGGATGGCCACCCAGGGGCCTCGGGAGAAGACTGCAACCAAATCCCTGATTGGAAAAGCAGTTATCAAGAAGAATATTTGGATCTAAAAAAGGAGAAAGAAACAATTGTCGCATCTCGCAAAGAATTTTCTGAGGAAGAGGCATCTACTTCTCAGCCGCTGGGAAACCTCAAGGCAGATGAGGAGGTCAAACCCTTTTTATAGGCATGTATGAAGTTGCTGCGCAACCCAAAGGTTGTGGAAAATCTTCAGGCATTAATAGATAGCAGTGCAGCATGACCTAGCCTACCTTCGGAAATAAAGGACATGCACAAACTATACAGATATAAGAAACGTACTGGTAGGGAGATGTGGTTGACTGCATAGATCAGTGATTACGAGATGGATCGGGTTATTTTGGACCTAGGGTCAGATGCGAAAGTATTACCTAAACAGACTTGGCAACGAATGGGGGAACCTAAGCGGGAATGGTCCACTATCTAGTTGCGTATGGCCAATCAACAGAAGATCATACCCTTGGGGAGATTGTCGAAGATCGTGGTAGATATCATAGGGGTCAAGGTCCGGGCTGATTTTGAAGTAATTTAGTTTGTAGAGGATGCAGACCCCTACCATGCGCTCCTAGGCTTGGATTGGACCATCGATATGGGAGGCATAATTAACCTAAAGAAGAGAAGAATGGTACTTGAAAATAATGGTACAAGGGTGATAGTACCATTAGATCCTATGGAAGGCGAATGGTATACAGAGCTAGTGCACAACGAAGAGGATGTAGATCACATTTATAAGTTGATGGCATGAGATGAAGATTGGATCAACCCTATAGCGGATGGTGTACTGTGCTGGGAAAAGGATAGTGACTGCTTCTCTGATTCTGACGGGGAGATGGAGAACTGGAAAAACCGGTTACATGATGTCACTGCGCTGCGATGCCTTCGGGTCACAAAGGACTTCCGCTGCATTTCCTCATAGGTAAGAGATCTACCCTACTTTGATGGTTCTAGTAATATTAGGGACTTTTTGCGAGAATTTGAAGTTGAGGTTCCAAGAGGACGAAGGCTAGGGGCCCTTAATCTTGCCATGCATAAGACACCTGTGTGATGGTGGGACACACATAAGGAAGCATTCCAGGACTGGGAAGAGTGTCGAGATATGATGATCCTACAATTTGAACTGCCCAATCACATACGTGTCCAAACATACCTCGGCCCTGAAGACCTGTGCAAGTATCTGTTTGCTTGGTTGGAGAATTGGTGTGACAGGACTATAGAAGAGTGGGTTCATCTATTTATTCATGCCTTGGGACCACTTCCCACCGCATGGTATGTAGATGCGGAGCTCCATCAGCACACCTGCCACTGGGAGACATTAGAGGATGAATTACTAGGGACATTTGGGTTAGTAGGTGGAACGGAGGCACTCAACGCAGCTCTACAGGACATTAATACGGTGGTATGGGTGAATCAGCCCCGTATGTCATACCTAAGGTACCAAAATTGGAAGTGTAGATATTGGAAATGTTCAATTACCACAGCCTAGCCTTAAATTAGTTTTGGGATGATCCACGAGCTATCTCTGTCTCAGGATTGAAGAAGATGCACACCGTTACCAGACTGCTCAAGCTACGGACTAGTAGCATTGAGTCGCATCCTATGTTGGCTAAGGTTGGAGATATGGATATAGTAGGTGAAGTTGTAATGGATCCTACAACAAGGAAACAGATGCTGTCAGCCCTCAACCATGCAGGTTATTACAGGAAGTTCATCCAGAAGTATGTACTAATCACAACACCTCTGAAAAGCTTGCTTACGAAGGAAGTCCTGTTCTTTGGGGATGAAGAATGTCAAACAAGCATAACTCTAGTTTTGAAGTACCTGGGAAGCAAGCCTATGTTAGGGGAGGATGCGCAGGAGGCACAAAGGTTTAATCGAATCACTGAAGGTGTGCTATGCGCACAAGAGGTGCGAAACCTAACTGTTGTAACAGTAAAATCCGGTAACAAGCAGAAGTTACCATTGGAAGGAGCGGAGGCATGAAAATTGATGTGGTGCTTTCCACAAATTTTTTACCATTTAACCGATGGTAAGTTTCACATAAGGCTCACCCAATCATTTGTTAACCCTTATGGCTATAAACAGGTCGAACAGTCCAGACAAGGGTTCCCTATCAGTTGTATAGCTTGTACTTGGCATATCTTACCGTGACGATTTGGTGCTGCAAGACGCTCTGTGTTTTTAGTGTCTCCTTCATGCCTGAGCAACCTACCCCCTCGGATAGTAGCAACCTGGAGTTTTTTTTTCGGGCCAGGATGATGGCTGCAAACCATGCTAAGCCCTCTAAACCAATGACCTCAGTAGAATAGGGGACTGAGGAAGTGGTGGAAATCGAGTCTGAGATAGAAGATATTCTCTCCACGCCGAGCCCAACCATGAGGAAAGGAAAAGAAAAGTCCAAGAGCTCCAGAAATCCCCCAAAATCCACGAAATGGGCTACAGGAAACCTGCATACTTCCCCGCAAACCACAAAATCTCCGCAGGCAGCTCGGGAGGAAGCACAACCCATCGAGCCAATTCACTGGTTACCTCCATTTTTTTGACCACGCAGGATGTCAATGCACATACTGAAGAATCTTGATGGCCTAGTCACTTACCTACAAATGCCACTAACCCCAGGCGAGGTCCCCATCATTGGAGAACCTGTTGGTAATCTTCATGAGGTCAAGTTTGACTATCACAACCTCGCCAACTTTGAAGCATTCCCAGAACTAGCACCAACATTATACCTCAACTCGATTCATGACGAAAATGGAGTTACAGTCATTCCCCAGCACTGGGTGCATGGGTTGACCGAGTCTGGGCTCTTGAACTTGCTCAAGATGCCCCATTTTGGTCATTACAATGTTACGGACCGACTCGCACGACAATTTCTCGCCCTAATTCATGAAGGTTACCTGTGGATCTAGAACATTAATCCTATTGATGCTACTGTCATTAGGGGAATTCTAAGGTCTAAAATGGGCCTCCTAAGGAAAATGTACAATCAAAATTCACTTTATGATAACCAATCACATTTTAGTGGATGACATGATCCCTAAGGGTTGAGGTAGCATTGCTTGAGTTAAAAGTACTTACTTGTCACATTCTCAATGGTGGATAAAAACTCATGGTTAACCATGGTATTGTTCTAAGTCAAGTGACCTTAAATCACAATTTCTCAAACTAAAAATTAAACCTATAATCATCTCTGGAAAACACAAACAACTTAACACCAAAAAACATAAAAATTTATCTCTTAACATTTTTAAATCAGAACCAATAAACATTTCAACCCTTGAATTTACAAAGCTCCATAATATAAGTTTCAAACACTTATTACATTTACAACTTTCCATAATATAAATTTTAGCACTTACTATGTCTAAAAAATTTCTTAATATAAGTTATGAATAGGCAATGGATTCCAACAATAAATTTATACCAATGTTTTCATTTTCATCGAACATGCTTAAATTGTTTATACTATTTTTATATTAATAATGGATTAAATAACTTCATGTTTACAAGTCACTCACATGCGCACGATAACTCAAAAAGTCCACACACTCGGAACTTGGAAGTAGAGGGGTAGAAAAGGGTAACTGAAAAATGGTTTCATGGATTGTGGTGCAAAAAGTGAATTGCAAATTTATAAATATTATTTTATTGGTTTAGCTATTATTTTATTATTTCCTTAGGAGGCCCATTTTAGACCTCAAAATTCCCCTAATGTGGAACAGGGTCTCCTACAAGCTGCGAAACTGGTCCAATTTTGAATATTTTTAATTATATTTAGTCTAGCGCGAGGGTTTTGCGGTGGGTCAAAGCCGCGAAAGCATTGTAATGGGCAAAAGGGTAAAATAGGGATCCAAAAACCACAGTTTGGAGACCATAGGAAGATTAGGCTAGATTATTATAAATAGAGGAACATTTTGAATTGTAAGGTAGGCGATGAAGAGCTATTGATGCGAACTATGGTTTAAGATATATATTTGGGTTTTGGGTAAAGGAATCCTTCTGGATGTGTGTGCAAATATCCAGAGTCCAACTGTGTGCGGACGCTGCTGTTGTGTGCGCAGGCTGGGAAGGGTATTGTACGAAGGAATTGATGAATTGATTAATAAGAAAGGTTGATAGAGAACTGAATCTATGTGTATTGTTTGTGTGAATCATTGGTAATTACTACATTATGTGCATTCTGTACTCAAGCTGCGAAAGATCTGTGTAAGTGTGTTTTTTGTATCTAGATATGTTCTGTTATGTTTTATGCAATATTATGCTACTATCATAAAAGTATATAATTATAGATCTAGCGCACGTGCATGAAAATAGAGACCTATTGACCCTGCGCAGAAAGAGGTGATTTGGGTATCATAGGGCTGAACACAGCTCTGCTTTCCTTACCTATCCTTTCTCACGGTGCGGAAACCTGGTTCCAACACCCACCCATACTACTTCGGGTAAGGCTTTGACCTGCACAAGAAGGTCACTGCCGAAAGGGCCAGTAGTATAGGGGTTTGTTGGCAAACCTTGAACTCCGAACCTGGGTCAGGACCCCTCGAGCCAACAAATGGTTCTATTACCGAGACCTGGAGAATTTTAAGGAAGGGATCGGGCAATGACAAGAGAGTATTGGAAGCCTAAAAGTAAGGAAATTGAGGACTGGTTTGAAAATAAGATCTAGGAATTTTCGGCAAAAGAAAATCGCAGCGAGAAGTTAACGGCAGAAAGGTGGAAAAATAGGTACATTCTTATATAAAGCTATGAAATATTCTTTGTAACATTTGCAATTGAGCTCTAGGAGTCACTGGCTATGCTCGTAGAATTCTAGAAGTGTTGGAAGGATGAGCGAGTCACTCAGTGGACCCTAGAGCTGATCCAGTAGCTGAAGAGGACTAATAATACTATTACACGCACAGTAGATCATTGGGTGGACAGTGTGCTAGGAGGATTTGTGACAAAATTTTCCATTGATCAGTTTGTCTCCTACTCTGAGGCTGAACGACGATTCTTTAAAGGGTTCCGGGGAAAATTTCTGAAGACATTGTCATTGCTGATTAAGATGTTACTGTGTGAAAAGAGCATTCTGTGTAGTCATACTGACTGAATGACCTCGGATCTAGACAAGAGCGCGACGCTCTGTGGTAAATACTATCGGAAAAACCTAGACGGGGGGAGATTTGCCTATAACCTTTTGCAAGAACCAGCTATGCAAGACCCCCCAGCTACACCGCCGCCCAGGACGCACAAATATAAGAACTTGTGATGAGTGCTATAATAGCCGATCTCATCACCATTTAACCAACACCCCATGGACCTGAGACTACCTACCTTCAAGGGGGTAGGGGATGAGGATATGGACCGATTTTGGTTTTTTTTAGATGCTGTTTGGACTGCGTAAAATGTGACAAATGATATGGTGAAGAGGGCGCAACTATCCCTGGTGTTCAAGGACATAGCATTGGACTGGTATATGCGATACATTTCCTAGAAAGGGAGTGCATCTATTCAAGATATCAAAGACGCTCTGAAGCAATAGTTCTGGAAGCCAAAATATTACTCTCAGTTGTTAGCGGAAGTAAAGGACTTCAAGCAAGGTGCATCTAAATATGTGTGGGATCCTGATCAATGATTGAAGAAAGAAATCAGGGAAGGAGGGTTTGAGTATGACAATAGACATACGGAATGGTTCATCGCTATGCTATTACCCCAGATGCATACACCAATGAATCACCAAACCTTTGAGTCGCAGGAAAAACCAGTGGAAGTCGCTATGAAACTAGAAGCTGCACCCAGAGAAGATACTTCAGTAGGAGTATAGCAAATTTAGGAGTAGCTTGGAGCTATGCACATGGAAATTCAGAACCTGTGAAAGGAACGGGGAAAAGAAGCCTGCGCATATCTATGGTGCATACGATGTCGGGTGTCTGGCCATACGAAGGATCGGTTCCCTCTATCAACAGATTACATGCATGTAGGAGGACCTAGTCTGGTATGCCTGGGAGCAAGTGGGGAGCCTATGCTATCATGACCAGGCTCGAGCAGACCTGTGTTGTGGTGCGACAACTTCCGTGTCGCGGGGTTGCATGATACGAACCATTGCCCTCAGCTAGGTGTGTATGTCCCAGAACTGAAGCAACAGTGGTGCAGGTTCTACCGGTTGATAGGACACGATGAGCAGAACTATCACACTTATGACTTGATGATAGATCATGGGAAATTTTATAGGGTACAATCAGACCCTGCATCGCGAAGAACTTCCGCGAGCTTTGGAGGCTCCTTAGCAAGGGGCAAAAGAGGTCAGGGAGGAAGTGCAGGATGAGGACATGGGCAGTTAATCTATTATAACTGCCGAGAGCTAGGACACTTCGCCAGCTACTGCCCAAATCCCACCAGGAAATTGTACAAATATTGTAGACAACAGGACCACGTGGTTGAAGATTGCCCAATTTTAATAGCCAAGATGCAGGAAAAACAACCCACTCCTACGCAGAATGTGAAAATATTTAAAGTCGAGCTAAGAAACATAGACCCGAGTTTAAAAGTCATAACATGTAGTGGGATGGTCGCCCAGGGAGCAAAGGAAGCACCTGCCAGGGATCCTACGACCTCTCAGGAAGGATCAAACATCAGCAAGGGACAAGAAATGATAGCAGCTATTGCACAGATGCCGATAGACCTCAAGATAGAGGAGGGATTTGAGCCCTTTCTGCAGGCATGTCTGAAGCTACTACGTAACCCGCTGGCTGTAGAGAACCTTCAAGCATTAATGCATAGCTGTACAGCTCAGCCCGATCCGATTTCCGAGATCAAGGATGTACATAAGCTATACATATATAAAAAACACACCATAAGAGAAATACGGTTGGCTGTGTAGATTGGTGACCTTGGATCAAGTTATTTTAGACCTTGGATCAGATGCGAATGTATTACCAAAGCAAACCTAGCAATGAATGGGAGAGCCTAAATTGGAATGGTCCACCATCCAGTTGTGCATGGAAAATCAACAAAAGATCATCCCTCTGGGAAGACTGCCAAAAGTCATGGTAGATGTTGCAGGAGTAAAAGTCCTAGCTGACTTTGAAGTAATAGAAATTGTGGAAGATGTGGATCCCTACCATGCACTCCTAGGACTAGACTGGGCTATAGATATGGGGGTGTCATCAATCTCAAAAAGCGCAGCATGGTGTTTGAAAATAACGGTAGGTGCGTAATAGTACCACTGGATCCTGTAGAAGGTGTGCGGTATATAGAGCCAGCACGCGACGAGGAAGAAATAGACCACGTTTACAAATTAACTACGTAGGACGAAGATTGGATTAACCCCATGGTGGAAGGAGTACTCTGCTGGGAAAAGGACAATGAATGCTTTTCCGACTCGGATGCTGGAGAATTGGCAAGGCCAGTTGCATGAGGTTTCAGCGCTACGATGTCTTCGGGTCACAAGGAACTTCCGCTGCATCTCTGCCGAGGTAAGATACCTATCCTACCTTAAGGACACGGGTGACATTAAGTGATGCAGGGAAAACCCTGCCATACCCAAAATCTCATCTTCACGTGCATATAAACCGATAATTCTTGTAGCTTGTTGTTTGGTCAATTTAGTGTGTCCTAAATTGCTGCATTTAATTTGTCAATCCGGGATTCGTAAGCTGATGAAGTGCGATGCACTATATGTGCAAGAAAACCTATTTCTTAACTTTTTGTCGTTTTTGGTTTTCTAAGGTGAGATGGAAATTCTAAAAATAAAAACAAGTATGGTTATGTTTGTTCAAGGAAATGATATCCTCTATAATGATTTACCAACTTGAAACTTAAAAAGGAATTTGAAACTTACAATGACAAAACTTGAAAGGAAATGAAAATGTGCTGCTGAAATGAAAATGTGCTGCTAGTCTAATGAATCAAAACAGTAAACTATTGAGCATGAAAACCAAACTATTCTTGCTGCTGTCTAAACACAAAAGAAACTATGCTTAAATAAATCCAAAATTGCAATAAAGTAAATCTAAATCAGATTACATCAACTTGTCTTCTGATCCTTCATCATTAGTCTAGCTATGATTTTCGGAAGTAACCATAAACAACTTTGAGTAACTGATATCTAACTTGCAGAAAGTAAACTAATATCAAACCATACATTCATAATTCAATCCCTCACCATCAGTCCAGCTGTGGCTTTCGGAGGTAACTGAAGATGTCATGCACAATTTAATATATCTAAATTTGCAAAAAGGAAACTAATACCAAACTACACATTTCATAATACAATCCCTCACCATCAGTCCAGCTGTGGCTTTCAGAGGCAACTGAAGATGTTATGAGCAGTTTAATATATCTAAATTTACAGAAAGGAAACTAATACTAAACTACACATTTCATAATACAATCCCTCACCATCAGTCCAGCTCAGCCCGAAACAGGGAGAACAGCGGAAGATGTACGACGATTTAATATGTCGAGATTTAAGACGAAGCAAATAAGCAGCGAATTAAACAAAGCAGTACTGAAATTAAACAGAAACTAAGAAAAAAAAATTAGCAGCAGAACAATGTTAATTCCATGTCATTAGTCAAAAAGTTATGAAAATGCCCGGGCTGCCTATTTATAACCTGAAACAAGAACACTGATCGGTGATTAATAACATAAAACATGAAAGATAGAAGTAAAATGGAAAGCATGCAAGATTATAAACAGAAATGAAGCATATATACCATGAAAGATGCAATGTATAAACATGTGAATGGATTATGGCACAATGAGCTTTAAAGAAATAAAATAAGAACTATACAATAATGCACAGAACCTTGGCGAGTGCAGGGGCCCTCTACACCAGCCTTGGCAACAATCTTCAAGTACGAATTATGTTTGGAAACAGAGTCTTCTTATATTAAAATGCAGTCATAACAGTAAGGTGGTATTACGGCACAAAGTCAGCGTAATTACATTACAGAGCAGACTAATAAAAGATAACAGAGACTAACATCGACTAATCCCATATGCGTATGCAAACGCGTTATTTATAACAAAAGAAACATAACTAATTCCTAAAGTTTATGCTGATGAAGAACACATAGACCATTACGTCCACGGATCTAGGATCATGGCCGTATTGAAAAGTAAATCTATGAGGAGTGGATGTTTGAATTCGGCTAAGGAGCCATGTACAGATGTTTATTTATCCTCCGCAATTCAGAAACGGCCATATGAACCTTCACGTGACACGAAACAGAGTCCTGTCACCGTGGGACTCTACGGTTGACTTCCATTTGGACGCCTTTGACCACAGCTTCTTTAGATGAGTTTGCTCGAGCCAATAGGACACGAACCATGTCCACATCATTTTTGACTTGCCCATGTGGCTCGTTTTTCCTGTAGACACCTGTAACATAGAGTTTCACAAAATTGCTGCGAAAAGTTGCAGTAGCTGCGGAAAGTGGCAAGATTCCGCAGCTAGATGAGAAAAATCTAAATCAAATAGCAGACACAAAAATATAATTAAAAACCATGTTAGATGCTCTTTTGCAATTAATATACAATGATGTTGACAACTTGGGAGGTTCAGGTGAGTGAAAAAGGTATAGAAAAGTGTATGGAAAAGATGCAGATTTGAGACTCAACATACCCCCACTGTGAAGGTGTTGCATGTCCTCATGCAACCAAAATTTTGATATTCCTTCCTTAGTTCATATGCCTTGACACTTCAGCCAGCACATCCAATTCTCTCCTCCTCTTCTTTGGAGCTGCCAACATTCTGGGTTTCTTCATTAAGCACCTAAATTTGATATTAACCAGTGCTCTGCTCAACTTCTGGCATTTCCTTTTCAATTTCTTGTTCTTCTTCTGCCATATTCCCAGATGTAGCATGGTATTATTATGAATGATTTTGTCCAATTTACCTTGTTCCTTCAATGTCTCATTTTCATTTTTGATGTGTCTATTTAAAAGCTCTAGCTCAAATATTTCCCGTTTTAGTGATTGGACTAAATCATCCTGTACTATATGAGGCTGAATGGACGAAGTACTGGGACCTGTAGCTGCCTTTTCCAAAGATTCTATATAGTCATATACTTCCTACTGCTTGGGGTCTATATTAGGTGTCATTTTTATTGGGCTGTCCCCAAAATACCGTGAAGGAGAGTTATCTTCAAAATTTGGCTAAGAAGGGCTCACATCAACATCTTGCTGAGAATGGGATGGACTATGTTCAATGTCTGATTGAGAATGAAATGAACCAGGTTCACTAACTGACTGAGATGGACTATGGTCAGCTGGGGACTGTTCAGATGTTTCCTCTCCCAAATCAATGAAATGAGGACCCTTCATTTGCGTTTTCCTCAATTTCCCCTTAAGTCTGTTGCTTCTTCTCACACGCTGTGGTACACTATCCTTTTGTTTTTGTTTTCCTTTCTCTGTCTTCTTGGCCATAGATGACTGTTTTTGAAGATAAACTAATCTTTCAGATAACACTTGATGATCTTCTTCTTCAGAAGAAGAGGTTTGATGTATAGCCTCAATAGTTTTTCTCTCTTTTGGTGTTATTGGCTTCTTACCCTTGATTTCTTTCTTCTTCCTTTTTGACAGTCTCTCTTCCCTATCAGTTCTTTCAATTGTAGTAGTAGGAGTATTTTGAATTTCATCAATTGTTCTTTTTCTCCTACTTCTTCTTGTTGTGCTACCTTCAGGAATTTCTTGAGTAGGAGTAATTTGAGTTTCATCATTTATTATTTTTCTTCTACTCCTTCTTGTTGTACTACCTTCAGGAATTTCCTGAGGTTCCTCAAAGAAATTTCTAATCAGAAATTGTTCCCATGTGTCTTTCTTTTCCTTTAACTCTTTTTCAATCAAAATTTTTACAAGACCGTGGTGATATAGATGTGGTTCTACATCTCCTAAATGTTTCTGAACAGTCACAAACATTTTCTTCAAGCTATTTAATAGAAAATATGGGAGATTGAGAGCTTGATTATCTAGAAAATTCATCAGCAACCTGGTATGGTACATATACATGGACCCAAAACGGCCTTCACATGTAATGAATTTTTGAACAACTAGCAGCAATGTAGCCCATTCCTCTTTCAATGCATGAACATGAATTCCTCTTTTAAAAATAGTTATGTCCATACATTGGTTTCGTAAGATTGTTCTCCAGGCTTCATCACTGATGCTTTTATTCTTAAACCAACGCTCACCCTCTTGAAGAAGTTCCGTGGCAGATGCTATAGATGCTTCATTGACCGCAAACTTAAGGTCTCCAATCTCTACTTCCAAGCCATTAAACGACCTTGCGAATGCTTTTGTAACTTCTTTATGATAGCCTCTGAATTTTTGGATAAACCGCAGCCACTTTTCTTTCTTCAATATCTCCCTTACTTGCGGATATCCCTCCATGAACTTAGGTCCTTCCGGTTCTGCTCTTAGCAATTTACCCATTCTTCTTTCTGCTCTTCAAATATTTTCCTGCGTGAAGGAGGGTTGAATGGAAGTAGAACGGCTAAATACACAGGAACGAGCACAATGACTGTGGGTAGATATCAGAGAGTGGGAATGAGCACAATGAACGAAATGGAGTGAGACAGAACAGAAAGGGGTTTCGTGAGCACAACAAAGATACGGCTGAGAGATTAACAGAGTATAACACATCCGGCAGTGTTTTGAAATTTGGTGGCTGCGAAATAAATGTGAGCACGTTTAAACAACGGCTATGGGTTTATGCGGCTGTTAAGAGTCCGTGGTCAAATCAATTACGTCTCATTGTCACCAGTGGAATATTGGAACATGAGTTAAGATCGGGGGTTTAATAATGGAACCGTTTGAGAATGAATGCGAGAGGATAATATGGAGATCGTGAAAGGTTACGGAAGTTGTCAATATAATCATTGCACATAATGGATGGAGCTTATGGTTTAGAACTATATAAAAATGTGTTTTTCAATGCTATTTGAAATGAATTTTACTCATACCTTTGGAATCTTTTGCCTTTTCCCTTGGTCTTCAACTAGTTGCTCTTTATTGGTGTCTTGAATGCTCTATGTCTTGATTTTTGATCCTCTCACCTGCATTTTATTTCATGATTATGGAAATAACATCTGACTGTACATTCTTTTGAAAACAGAGTAGTAGCTGTGGAATCTGCTTCTGGCTGCGGAAACTGGAGTCAGCTGCGAAAACTGACACAGCTATTATTTTGGTGAATGAACATGAACGGATGACAAATGACTAGATGGAAATGGTTATGAAAAAGAATTTTATTGATGAAATGGAATGAAACAGATAAAATGAAATGGAATGGAGTGAAATGAAGTGAAATGAAATGGAATGAAGTGGAATGGAATAGAGTGGGTGGTCACAAAACTTGTGAGATGAAAGAGAGATTTTTTTTTTATTTTTTTTGGAAAATATAGAGTGTCAGGTGTTCCTGATTTTCACCCTATATTTTCTGTATAAGACTGCCAATCAGTGATTGGTTTTAAGGCTTATACAATTTTATTTTATTTTTTTTATTTATTTTATTTTATTTTTTTTAACTGAAAAGAACAAAAGCTAGGCTGGTGGAGAAGAAGAATTCTTCTGTACCAGCCTGATTGCAGAACTTTCTTGAAACAATTTGACAAAATCCTCTTTTGAGAGTGGCTTATGATAAATTTTCAATCTATGGCCATTCACAATAAGAGGAGTTTGAAATTCATCAATGGTCTTGATTCTTACAGCTCCATTGCTAAAGATCTTGTCAATCTCATATGGCCCAAGCCAATGAGTCTGAAATTTTCCTTGAAAATCTTTAAACTTGGAATCAAATAACAATGCCCAATGTCCTTCTTGAAACTTCTTCTCTTTGATATACTTGTCATGCCATTTAGCTTTGAAAAAATCCTCTTTTGAGAGTGGCTTATGATAAATTTTCAATCTATGGCCATTCACAATAAGAGGAGTTTGAAACTCATCAATGGTCTTGATTCTTACCGCTCCATTGTTAAAGATCTTGTCAATCTCATATGGCCCAAGCCAATGAGTCTAAAATTTTCCTTGAAAATCTTTAAACTTGGAATCAAATAACAATGCCCAATCTCCTTCTTGAAACTTCTTCTCTTTTATGTACTTGTCATGCCATTTAGCTCTTTGATATTGAACTAGATCAGTTCTTAAAATTGCTTCTTGTCTGATCTCATCTAGCTCATTCAACTGCTCCATTCTATGCTTTTGGGCTTCTGATAAGTCCATCCCCAACTGAACTGCTATCTTGAAGGTCTTGACTTGGAACTCAATGGGGAGCAAGACTTCTTTCCCATAAACAAGTTCATAGGGAGAATGTCCTGTTGTATTCCTCCATGTAGTTCTGTAGGCCCATAAGGCTTCAGGAAGCCTTTCTGCCCAATCTCTTCTATGTAGATGAACATTTTTGGTGATGATACTTTCAAGAAATTTATTTGTGGACTCCACTTGACCATTTTCTTGCGGATGGTAAGGAGTAGATCTTCTGTGCTTGATTTTGTATTCTTCCATCAACTTCTCCACCAAATTGGATGTGAATTGGCTCCCCTGATCTGTCACAATTTCTCTTGGAACACAAAAGCGAGTAAAAATATCCTCATAAAGAAAATGAACAACTGAATTTTCAGTAGCAGATACTAATGCTTTGGCTTCTACCCATTTAGTAACATAATCAGTACAAACCAATATATACTTGTTTTTCTTAGATGGTGGATTAATAGGTCCAATGAAATCTAAAGCCCATTTTTCAAAAGGTTCAATGAGTACCTGTGGTTGCAGTGGCATTTCATTTGAAAGGGTAGGTTTCCCTACTCTTTGGCAGTTGTCACACCTTTTGACATATTGTTTTTCATCTTTGAAGAGGGAAGGCCAATAATATCCTAAAGAGAGGATTTTATAGGCCGTCCTTTTGTCTGCAAAGTGTCCGCCGCATGGTTCATCATGACATGCCTTAAGAATATCAGGCATTTCATCTTCCCTGACACATCTTCCGATCACAAGATCTGGCCCTGTTTTAAACAATTCGTTAGAAATCCATGAATATTTTGAACTCTCCTGAATAATTTTTCGTTTTTCACTTGGAAATAAATGTGAAGGTAGTTTCCCTGTAACTAAATAGTTAGCAATATCTGCATACCAAGGGGTCTTAATAGTTACTGCAAACAAGTATTCATCAGGAAACTTATCTTCTACAGGAGAATCTTCTTTAGTATTTTGAATCCTAGACAAGAAATCAGCTACTGTATTCTGTTTTCCCGGTCTATCCAACACAGTAATATTGAATTCTTGCAAAAGTAAAAGCCATCTTGTCACTCTGCCATTAGTAACAGGTTTTTTCATTAAATATCTAATTGCAGAATGGTCAGTATGAATAAAAGTTTCATAGCCTATTATGTAATGTCTAAACTTATTAATTGCATGAACAACAGCTAAAAACTCTTTTTCAGTCACAATATAGTTTAACTCTGTGGGAGTCAAATTTTTACTGGTATAATAAATGGCATAAGGAACTAAATCTTTTTGACCCAACACAGCTCCTAGAGCTGTATCCGAAGCATCCGTAGAAATATGGAAAGGGAGTTTCCAATTTGGTCCTCTCAAGATAGGTGCTTCAGATATTCTTGTTTTCAAAGTTTCAAAAGCTGATTGACAATCAGGATCCCATTTAAATTCACAGTCTTTTGTAAGCAATTTGAAGAGTGGAGATGCTATTTTAGTGAAGTTTTCTATAAATCTTCTATAGTAACCAATAAATCCTAGAAAAATTCTAACATCTCTTTGACAATTTGGAATAGGCAACTTGGAGATGACTTCAACTTTCGATCTATCAACCTTAATCCCATCTCCTAAAATATGATGTCCTAAAACAATCCCTTCAGTAAACATCATAAAGCATTTTTCATGGCTTAATGAAAGGTTTGTTTCTTTACATCTTATGAGAACTTTTTCCAAATTTTCTAATGCCTCTTCAAATGAATTACCATAAACCGTAAAATCATCCATATAAACCTCTACACAATCATGGATTAGATCAGAAAAAATTCCTAGTACTGCTCTTTGGAATGTTGCAGGTGCATTACATAACCCAAAAGGAAGCACTTGATAGGCAAAAGTTCCCCATGGACAAGTAAATGTGGTCTTATCTTGATCTTCAGGTGCTACCTGAATTTGATTATAGCCACTAAAACCATCCAAAAATGAAAAGTACTTTTTACCTGCTAATGTGTCTAATACCTGATCGATAAAAGGCAAAGGAAAGTGATCCTTCAAAGTTTCTTTGTTCAATTCCCTGTAATCAATACATACCCTCCATTTACCATTCTTTTTAGGTACTATAACCAAAGAAGAAACCCATCGGCTATCTGAAATTGGATAAATGAAGTTTAAATTGAGAAGTTTTTGGAGCTCTTCTTTCACTATCTCCCTAATATTTGGATTCATCCTTCTTTGAGGTTGTCTGATTGGTCTACTGTTTTCCTCAATATAGATATGATGGATGCAAGTCTTAGGATCAATACCTTTCATGTCAGTATACTCCCATGCAAATGCAGTAGAATGTTTTGCAAGATTTTGGTTAGTTCTTCTTGTTGCGACTTTTCCAAATGCTTGTTGATATTCAATGTTTTTCCTGGAAAAATCTCAATAGTAGAACTACCAAACTCTTCCATAGAGTAAAGAGACATTTGTCTTGATGATAAATATTCTATGTCAGATTCCAACCGAAATTGTGTGGGGTCACATTCTGAAGATATCTCAAAATTTTCTAATGTGTTCAGAATTTGACTATCCTCACTGATTTCAGAAATGGTAAAGACAGGTTGTATAGTGTTCTCATCATCGACCCATTCATTGTCTCCTATTTCTGTAATTGCTCTTGCAGGAGGATAAAAATTGAATTTCTTTGTCGAATTACCATTAGAAATGTACATGTCTCCAGATCTACAACTAATAAAAGCATCAGCTGTGGCCAGCCAAGGTCTTCCTAAGATAATTGGATGTCCTCCTAGATTACTTTTGGGAGTCAAAATCATAAAGTCTACTGGATATTCCCAAGAATCTAAGGAGACTGAAATATCCTCTAATACACCATCTGGTTTAATAACCGATCGATCTGCAAGTTGCAATAAAGTAGGTGTAAAAAGAAGGTTAGGAAGTTTTAACTGTTCCATAGTCTGTCTACTCATAATGTTGATAGCAGCCCTAAGTCAATCAATGTGTTTGGAATTTCTATTCCATTTATATGTGTCTTGACAATTGGACTTCCTGGATCTACATACTTCTGCATAGTAATTTTTCCCATCATAATGTCTGCAATCTTTCCTACCAGGTGGATTCTTCTTGTGTCTTTTAGTTTCCTTCCCGGTCTTTTGAAACTCAACTCCTTTATGGTTTTTGCTAGAATAGGAATTTCTCGAATGACTTGTAGCAAGGGAATCTTGATACAAACATTCTTCAATTCATCTAGAAAGTCATAGTTAGGCAACAAGATTTTTTTTTCCACCCCCTTGTCAATTTGTAGTCTTTCAGGAAAAGGAGGTGTAGATAAAGATGCAGGTTGCTCAACTATAGGAGTTGTGGGGGTTAAATTTTCTTTTTCTTTTTGAATGCTTGAATTTTGAAGAGATGCTTCCTCAGAACCCTTATTGACTTGAAGAGAATCCTCCTCAGAGGTATCTTGCTCTTGAATATCTATAGAATGTTTTTCTAAAACTCTACCAGATCTGAGTTGTACATCATTGAGAGGAACAATCATATAGGTAGGAAATTGTTGTCCTTCTACCATGTAAGTATTCTGAGGATTTTTATTGTTAGGATTTGGCAATGGCTGAGCTGGAAGTTGATTTGTCTTTTGTTGGCATGGGAGCATGAGTTGAGGATTTGGATTTTGTTGAGAAGGTTGTTGTTGTGGAAATGGCAATGAAAGTTGTGGATTTGGGTTTGGAAGTTGTGGAGCTTGTTGATTTTGAAAAGATGGAGGATATTGATAAAATTGAGCAAATCTCCCATAAGGATTTTGCATTCCTTGTACCCATGGCTGATATGGATTTTGATGTTGGGGCCAAGGTTGTTGCCAAGGATTCCAATTTGGTGGGGTTTGAAAATTCATAGGGTTGTTAAACCCTTGAGTTTGTTGTCCCCGCCAAGGTCTTCTTGCAACAAAACAGAGAGATTCTACTGAATTTGGGTCTTCTTGAAAGACAACTTTGAGTCCAGGAATTGAAGGACAATCCTTGATCTCATGATTCTCTGAGCAAATCATACATGTTTCTACAACTTTTGCATCCAAGGGACATTCCCTTAAAGCATGTTTCTTCCTACATTTCGAACAAAAGATGGCTAAAGCATCTGTTTCTGCTTTCTGCTTGTTTTGGATTTTAAGGGTGTCTAGTTGTTCACTAAGGCTCCCTAAGATATCAGTTTTGAATTCATCAAGCATATTACCAATCTCTGCCCTACTTACTGATCCAGTTGCAGATTTGTTAGCCCTAATAAGAGAAGGATCCCTAGGCTCTTTTCCTGTTTTAGATTTTCCTCTTGAGAGATGGACACATAGTTCTGTTATGTCACGAAGTGGAAGTTGAGAAATGTCTCCTTTCCCCATCATGTTTAAAATATCTATCCACTCATCTCTAATGGATTTTAATATGAGGGTTTTCAAGGTTTCATCATCTAAGTTGCTGATCTTTGCTCTTTTTAAGTTGTATTGAAATCTTTCAAGTAAATCTTCCAAATTTTCATCTTCTTTTTGCATCATTTTGAATACCTCATCCTTGTGATTGGTGGGCATACAATAGTCCAAGTATCTATCCAAAATTTTTTGTTTCATATCACCAAGTCCTAATAGATTGGGTGGCTAATCCCATGAACCATTTCAAAGTGGCTCCCTTCAATGTTGAAGGAAACAGTTTGAGTTTTTGAGAGTCTTCCATATAGTCATAGGTTCAGCACACGACTTCAAACTCAAACAGAAATGTTTCAGGATCCTCACTTCGCAATCCATAAAAGTTAGGGAGGACATATGGTGAGATATTTTTCATTGTTGTATGAGTTTCCTCATCAACTATAGGGAATCCAAACAAGTTGTCTCCTTCCCTATTTCTATCATTATTTCCTTCACCATTGTTGTCTCCATTGTTTCCTCCTCTTCTACCTCTACCTCTACCTCCATCTATTACTTCCTCTGCCATGATAGTTTATTTAGAGTCCTTAAAGTCCTCTAGTTCTTCTACCAAGGGAGGATGAGAGAGAGTCTCTTTGTTTTCTAAATGGGATTTAGTAGGTGGTATAGGAGAATCCTCTAATTCAGCTGCTCCTTGAATTCCAAAAATCTTAAGGCTAGTGGTAGATGGTGGTGAATCTGGTCTATGCCTTGAAGAAGATGGAGTTGTGAAAATCGAACTCTTGGCTTTAGCTATAAACCTTCCCCTAGAATCTCTTGCTCTATACATGTCATTTTTTTTTATTTTTTAAAAAGTTGGGCTAATAATTCTCTTTCTGATCTTCCAGATCACACTAGGTGCAAGAAGAGAGCATACTTAAGAAATTACTGAACTAATAACTCTCTTTTCTGATCCTCCAGATCACACTAGGTGCAAGAGGAGAGCATACTTCAAGAAGTTATCAAGTTTTCCCTTCTTTTATTATTTTGTTTTTTTTTTTAAGAAATTGGTTACCTAGTTACACTTCCCCGGCAACGGCGCCAAAATGTTTGGTCAATTTAGTGTGTCCTAAATTGCTACATTAATTTATCAATCCGGGATTCGTAAGCTGATGAAGTGCGGCGCACTATATGTGCAAGATAACCTATTTCTTAACTTTTTGTCATTTTTGGTTTTCTAAGGTGAGATGGAAATTCTAAAATAAAAGCAAGTATGGTTGTTTGTTCAAGGAAATGATATCCTCTATAATGATTTACCAACTTGAAACTTAAAAAGGAATTTGAAACTTACAATGACAAAACTTGAAAGGAAATGAAAATGCGTTGCTGAAATGAAAATGTGTTGCTAGTCTAATGAATCAAAACAGTGAACTATTGAGCATGAAAACCAAACTATTCTTGCTGCTGTCTAAACACAAAAGAAACTATGCTTAAAGAAATCCAAAATTGCAACAAAGTAAATCTAAATCAAATTACATCAACTTGTCTTCTGATCCCTCATCATTAGTCTAGCTATGATTTTCGGAAGTAACCATAAACAACTTGAGTAACTGATATCTAACTTGCAGAAAGTAAACTAATATCAAACCATACATTCATGATTCAATCCCTCACCATCAGTCCAGCTGTGGCTTTCGGAGGCAACTGAAGATGTCAAGCACAATTTAATATATCTAAATTTACAGAAAGGAAACTAATACTAAACTACACATTTCATAATACAATCCCTCACCATCAGTCCAGCTGTGGCTTTCGGAGGCAACTGAAGATGTTATGAGCAGTTTAATATATCTAAATTTAACTACTGAAGCAAATAAGAAAAACTGAATTAAACAAAGCAGTACTGAAATTAAACAGAAACTAAGAAAAACAAATTAGCAGCAGAACAATGTTAATTGCATGTCATTAGTCAAAAATTTATGAAAATGCCCGGGCTGCCTATTTATAACCTGAAACAAGAACACTGATCAGTGATTAATAACATAAAACATGAAAGACAGAAGTAAAATGGAAAGCATGCAAGATTATAAACAGAAATGAAGCATATATACTATGAAAGATGCAATGTATAAACATGTGAATGGATTATGGCACAATGAGCTTTAAAGAAATAAAATAAAAACTATACAATAATGCACAGAACCTTGGCAAGTGCAGGGGCCCTCTACACCAGCCTTGGCAACAATCTTCAAGTACGAATTATGTTTGGAAACAGAGTCTTCTTATATTAAAATGCAGTCATAACAGTAAGGTGGTATTACGGCACAAAGGCAGCGTAATTACATTACAGAGCAGACTAATAAAAGATAACAGAGACTAACATCGACTAATCCCATATGCATATGCAAACATGTTATTTATAACAAAATAAACATAACTAATTCCTAAATTTTATGCTGATGAAGAACACGTAGACCATTACGTCCACGGATCTAGGATCATGGCGGTATTGAAAAGTAAATCTATGAGGAGTGGATGTTTGAATTTGGCTAAGGAGCCATGTACAGATGTTGATTTATCCTCCGCAATTCAGAAACGACCATATGAACCTTCACGTGACACGAAACAGAGTCCTGTCATCGTGGGACTCTACGGTTGACTTCCATTTGGACGCCTTTGACCGCAGCTTCTTTAGATGAGTTTGCTCGAGCCAATAGGACACGAACCATGTCCACATCATTTCTGACTTGCCCATGTGGCTCGTTTTTCCTGTAGACACCTGTAACATAGAGTTTCACAAAATGGCTGCGGAAAGTGGCAAGATTCCACAGCTAGATGAGCAAAATCTAAATCAAACAGCAGACACAAAAATATAATTAAAAACCATGTTAGATGCTCTTTTGAAATTAATATACAATGATATTGACAACTTGGGAGGTTCAGGTGAGTGAAAAAGGTATAGAAAAGTGTATGGAAAAGATGCAGATTTGAGACTCAACACTTGTCAAGAAAATCCACTTTCTGGCAATGTCACAACTATCACTTGCGGAAGCTTGTCAAACATATGGTTCAAAAAATACAACCCAAAAATTTTCAGTTCAAAGGTTTCAAATAGCATTAGAACTCCTTATAAAAAGTCTCATACAGACTTTAACCAACCATCAATTTCATTATTTAATTTCCAACCCAAGCTCACTTATATAATTTAAACCCTAATGCTTCTCATTTAATCACGCGCTTAATTCTCATATGTTTTCCAATTGACCTTAAAAATATTACATTTGGTTTAGATCTCAAACATCATACTGGCTCACGAAGCTTTCATTTCATTTAACATTTATTCCCACCCTTCACATAGGGTTTTTAATACGGATTTTCAAACAAAATTCCATAAACAAATGCGCCCATGTGTTAAGACTGAGTCTGGAAATTTAATACCACCATATATCATTTTCATGCAATATAAATTTATGCAAACACCATCATATATTACCCATTCGAATTCCTGCAATATATCAATCTTTGGACCGCACCTTCAATTTCTGGACCGCGCGTTCTGGCTCATCATTTCTGCACCAGATATCAATTTGATGTCTCTGTATAAGTTGTGTAGAACTCTTCACGGGTTTGCGGATTTCAATTCCATCATAGCCTGGATCATAAACTATCCAATTGTATTTGCAATTCAACTTAGTGTTTGCCGCTACAGTTCAATCTCCTGTAATGCTACAATTCAATGTTCTTATTCTACCTCAGATCCCACAGATCAAATTCATCCCCATCACTAGATCGACTCTTAACAGATCGATTTCATTCAAGACTCCACCTGCCATATTCATTCACTCAACACACTTCGTCAGTGCTAAGATCTTCAATAAAACATGGGGATCGATTCACAAATGAATAGATTTTATCCAGCAGACTTATACAATTTTAAAATTGCCCAATCGATTTCTATACAATTGCATACCCGATTTCATGTATTAGACTCAAACTGGCTTGGTTTAATGCCAGCGCCCTTGATTTATACAATCCACCATATTCTTAGGAGTTCGATAGAACAATTCGTGCCAATTGCAGAACATCTCCCATACATCATTATCCGTTGATGTTTCGCCTTTACACTGTACAAACTCAACCAGATGAAAAAAAACTGATTCCAGCAACAATGTTCTGATGCCGCTGCTCAAAACTCGTCTTCTTTTACATCATACCTTACGGTTCGATCACAATACTGACGTTCCATCAATAGAATTCAAATGCAGACTTAACTTATTTGATAATTACATACTGGTCTTAAATTAAAGCATTCTTCACAAAGGAATGATTAGAATTCCTTTTGTTTCAATCCACAGAGATCTTATCTCTGCTTCTGCTATGCCACTTCAATCTATCGAATGCAAGTTAATAGATTAACGTCCAGAAACAAATATTTAATACAATTATTCCTTGCTTCTTGAATGAACCAGTCATTTCAGGATTCAAATTGAATTTCAAATCGACATAACAAATAAAAACCTGTGGAATCAATTTTAATTTGTGAACAATCCTTCACACAACAATTCAACACCAATTCTACGCCTTTTACATTCAATAAGTTTGCATTGAGGTTTTATTGACACCGATTACTGAAATCAAATTGTCAGTCCATTACAAATTCGATTCATACAATTGTATTTGCATTCATAAACAACAATCCCACAGTTATACAATGGAGATTAACTCAAAATCAATTTCTTTGATTAATCATGCAAACCTGAAATGGAAGTCCTTCTTCTTGACCTGATTTCCCAATTATTGGCCCTTTACAAACTGCCCGAAGGCTCCCAAGCAGAAACCCTCTCACTACTCACACTCTCAATCTATTCAAGTGTATTTTCCTCACAAAACCCACTCATATTTATACATAAATAATGCATTTAATTCACTCCAAAAATCTCTCCACCTAATCCTCAACTAAATCTATATTTTAGGTGTGGACTCAACAAAGTCCCATATATAGAATTCCTAATCCCTAATTTTTCTCCTAATCTATTTCTCTCATATCCTTTTAATTAATAAAAGAATATTTACAAAATCCTCACTTATATAATTTATCTCCTAATT